>QRFJ01002170.1:31135-78629 GCA_006176705.1 Cocos nucifera | reverse complement strand
GTTCTTTGATTTGAGGTGCATGCGACAGTTCACCTTGAGTGGTGTTATAGTTTGACACACCATGTAGCGTCTCTTCCAGCCAATTCGAAATCCTGAGGTGTATGTTGGCTAGTAGCATTGTTCTTGTAGAATTGGATTGCACCCAAGATGGAACCTATCTACCTACGGGGATGAAAGAGCAGTCTATATGATCAGTTGGAATTCAGTTCCATAAGCCATGGCGCTTGGTAGAGATGAAGACTAAAGAAAGAGTTTCTATTAAGTTTTCACATCGGACTTGAATCGAAATGACTAAATCATCATGATAAAGAATTAGGGTTTGACGAGTTCACCTATAATTTCCTATCTGATTCAGGGCTCAGATAGAAGAACTAATCACACAAGTACGTGCCACCAGAGAGTTCATTTTCATTGTTGATGGCGACGCACCATATACTCTAGATGTCATTGTGGATTTTGGGAGCAATTAGAATGATTAGATATATCGATCATTCTAGTTGTTTGAATCAGAAGAGTTTCTAATCAACGAAAGGGATTCGATGATATCGATGATGAGATGTCATGACATAATCCCGATACCATACAGAATGATCTAACTGGGTTGCACAAAATAAGGGTTTGGATTTACGATAATCATCAATTGGACTGAACCATAGTTCAATTGATTGGTTGAATTCGATTTAATTAGGTTCAAGAAAATCGTGCTAGATTCGATTGAGCCTAACATTCTTCTTTTTCTATCTTTAAAAGTGTATTGCTCGCACTAAGGGCCAAAATCATTATCATTATTGCTCACTCAGGTACCTTACCGTGGGTCTGAACCAGAGCTTGTCCACAGTCAGAAAAGGGTTGTCTTAATTAATGAGATTAAGTTTAAAGAACACACCTGCTATTTTTCGTTCATCTACTAAGTTCTTGTCCTTTGAGCTTTGGTCAAATGTTGACCTTTGACCCTTGGACATTGCCCATGGTCCATGCATCCATAGAAGAGACTTATGAACCAAAGTCAACCTACTATTTGGAGGCAGACGAAGGGTGCACACCTAGGATGCATGCGTCCCCATGTGGATAACACTAGAGTCCATATGGATGGAGACCTCCAGGTTGGCTTCTTGGATTCAAACTAGGTAACCCTTAACCTATAGACTATTGACAGCTAGGCACCATCTAGGATTCTGAAATCTATGGGGCTCTCATCTGATTGATTAAGTTGATTGTCCATTCCCATCAATCAGATTTGATCTGATGCGTGAAGCAATACGATTAACCAGATGATGTGAGCACTGCATTGCACAGTGCGTCTATAAATAAACCCTATCTGCGGCCCAACCTTATTGAGAGTTTCTCTTAAAGCCCATGCCCTAAGGCTACCCTCTTCTCTCTATGCAATCTTTACCCTCTCTCTTCTATCCACGCTACATGTTGTGATTCGTTCTGGTGCGATGCAGGCAAGGAAAAAGCTGATGAGAAAGGAAGAATGGCTAGCACTACTGCAGAGATGACTGCTGGATCTCGAAAGGATTTCGAAATTCTTCAAATAGATCTAGATCTAATTTTTGAGAAAAACGAGAAGAGAAAGAATCAGATATATACTTTGAGTGGATATCGTAGAGATTTAGGTCGTTGCATGTCTAGATTCAGAACCTCAGGACATCAGCAGGATCATCAATGGGTAGATCAGATTAACCCCAATATCAGCATGGTAACATTGAATTTAAATTTAATTTAATCTAATTTTTTATTTATTCAGGATCATTGAAATTAGATCTGAAAAAATGTTAGATCTAATTTATATTCTAGAGAAAATTATTTGAATATGCCTTCTCGATCCAATCGAATTAGACGAACCTGACCCCAAAAAAATTTGATTTCTCCTTCAACTGGATCAAGTCAGGTTGCATAAAATTTATTTAGATTTTTGATTTAATGTGAGATAAATTAGTAATTTTAGATATACATGAGATATGATTAGACTCTAAAATTAGTAAAATTAAAAAATTTAAAATTAATTTAATTAGATCTAAAATGTATGAAGATACATAACTAGACTAGGAATAGAATTATATTCATGTATAGTCTAGTATAACTATATTCTTATTGATTAAATTATGATTTTAAGATCGTGATATTATACTATTTCTAATCTAATAAATGTTATATCAGATCTAAAAATTTGAAATTAATTAAATTAAATTTGTTCATATGAGATATGAAGTTGCCATGTTTAGACTAGTTGTATGAATAGTTCTACGAAAGGGTCTAGATTAAATTTTATATTGATCGTGATTTCAATTTATAATTTAATTTTTATATGATATAAGATAATTTAGATCTAAAAAAATATGCATGATAGATGTATGCAAAAACCATATTTTATTAGATTAATTATTTATATGAGATATATGCTTAGGATTAACTAGTTTGTAGATGAGTTGTATATCTGATACGACGTTCCTCTTGGCCATCGTCATAAGATCAAAGTAGAGTGTAAAGACCCTGCTCTCTCATTCCATAAGGTATCTCTTATTGATGCGTAGGGTGCTACACATTCATCCTTAATCAAAAGTTGAAAACTTACTTTTGCAAAATCCTAGATCCTAAAACCCTAGGATCTTATTTACATGTTTTGTTTATGAACCCTAAACTTAATTAAGAATTAAAATTATAAAATATATTAGGTCTAAAATTAAGAATTTTCAGATCTAAGACATGTTCATAAAATTGGATTCGAACTTTGGGTAGCTCAAGTAGTCTAGCGGTTGATTAAACGAATCAAGAGTTGGTTAGATGGGATCACATGCTAAAATTGACCAGGCTAATAGGATTAAGTTCTGGGTTAAGATCGAGGTTCACATGAGTTTGATCAAGCTAAGATCTAATTAGGCACAGTGGTTAGAGTCTGGATTGTAGGCCAACCTGATTAGTTCTGGCTCAACAATTTGGTGTCTAAGATAAGTTTGGCAGATACAATCGACTAGTTTTTAATTGGGAGCTACTCGACTCAAATGCATTCTTATCGAGTTAATGGACATTCCTTTCCACCTATCTCACTTACCTGATCATGTTTGTTGACTCAGTTCTGATCTGAGGTAGTCAATAATCCCGAGCCTAACCGCATGCCACTAGGTCAAGCCTAATGCGTTATGACTATGTCAAGTCTAGTTTAATGAGACCTAAATCAATTTCCTAAGAAAAGATTAAGTCAAAGGTCTCTCCACCGTTTATAGATGTGCGGGTCCTTACCAGGGTTGATTGTTCTCGACTGGTTACAGTGGCTCAGTTGCACTGAAAAGATGCAACCATGTCTATTAGACATTGGATGCTACAGGCTGGAGGTGGATTGGGCTTAATATTTTGGATATGGTAAGAGACCTAATTAGGAATCCAATCTGTGCAAATGGTGGGTCTGACTTAACTAAGGAGTGGATCAATATTTGGACATGGTGAGATTCATGAATTTAGAGATCAAGTTTGGGTGCATCATGATTAGAGAATCATTGATAAGAGTTATTCACTCATTGGCTAACCCATCACCAATAACTGTTAGGTGAGGTGATGAGCTAGTTGGTGGGACCACACCACCTACTAGAAATCAGTAATCATGGAGATTTTTGCATCTCTACAGAGGAAGCGTAGGATCAAAAAAAATGTGGGAGCTAATTTGTTTAAAAATAATTTCTAAACAAATTGTAAGTCTTAATTACAATATCTAACGTAAAAACTTTTGCTCTCTACAGGGAAAATGTCCGCATCCCAACACATTAGCATGAATCCTAGACACTCATAAACTGACCGTACCAAATTACATGGATTGACTCCTAAACTTCAAAATCATTTTGGATTTCGAGAAGTTAACTCCATGTACTGGATCAGGACCTCCATCTAACCAGCTCGTCTATCCACTGAGCAGAGGCATCTCTGGATAAGTGGACAGACGTGATAACAAGGCCAGATACTACATGTTGGGCTCAATGTCTAATGAACTTTAGTGCTAACATAAAGATATCAGGACTGCTCACCAAATGTTGGCTCACTACAAGAGATGTTTGGTGAACAGAGTCTCACAGCTAAGTATCAAGTCACTAAATGACTTTTTAAGGCTAAGTGCATGTATGGGCAGTCAGTCCAAGATCATTATCTAATGATGATCAGGATTTGAAGAGCTTGAGGAAGCTCAGAGTGAGGTTGGACTTGGATCTGCAGGAATTGATAATTTCTCTGTAATCCTTACTGATGCATATGGGCAGTTTCATCATGAACTTACCATATACATAAACTTCAAAATTTCTTGGTCGAACTTATGAACATGCTGGTTACTGTGAGCTTTCCATGAAGGTTCTAAGACTCCAGTACTTGCTATGGAACAGACTTCTTCCAAAGAGAAACTCTTTGGAAAGAAGAAGAAGTCTGTAAAAAAGTAAAAGATGGAAGGAGGAAAAGAAGAAAAAGGCAGAGTTGAAGAAGAAGGCCACTGACAAAGAAAAGTATTTTAATTGCAACAATGATGGCCACTGAAAATGGAATAGCCCTACTTACCTGGCCACCCTAAAGAAGAAGGAGACAGGTCCCTCTAAAGGTATGCTCGTTATTGAGTCTAACCTTACGATTTCTTCTGCATCCAGTTGGGTGCTTGACTCTAGTTCTAGTGCTCACTTGTGCACTTTCTTGCAAGGTCTTGAGGATAGCAGGAGGCTGAGGGATGGTGAGATGATCCTATGTGTCAAAAATGAAGCAATAGTTGCTGTCGTGACCATGGAAACATACCCTCTTTGACTACTATCTGGTTTAGACTTAGTGTTAAAAGACTGTTATTATGTGCCTACAGCAAGCAGAAATTTGATTTCTATTTCTTGCCTTGCACTAGAAGGCTATGTAATTAGTTTTCTTAAGGACCATTGTAACATTCTTTATGAAAGAAATAAAATTGCAAGTGGTTTTCTTATTAACGATCTTTATTAGTTATATGTTGATGTATCTATTTTTAATTTCGAGCAAAATGTGAATGCCATAAAATCAAAATGAGCTAGGGATAGTCCAAATGATAGATATCTATGGCACCTAAGACTATGTAATATAGCAGAAGATAGGGTTAACAAATTGGAGAAAATCGGGCTGTTGAGTCCGTTGACTTTTGAGTCATATCCAATTTGTGAATCCTATCTTCATGGCAAAATGACTAAGCTTTCTTTTATGGGACATGAGGAAAGGGCCACGGATCTTCTTATCCTAGTGCATACTGATGTGTGCGGCCCATTTGATGTGCCGGTTAGAGGCAACCTAGTCTACTACATAACCTTTACCGATGATTTATCTAGATATGGGTATGTGTATCTTATGAGATACAAGTCTAAAGCTTTTAAAAAGTTTATAGAATTCAGATATGAAGTAGAAAAGTAAATTGAAAAATCCATTAAGGTTCTTCGATCAGATCGAGGAGGTGAATATCTGAAGGAAAATCCTGATTTCTCGGACCAGGTTCTTTCAGATTTGATCGGATCAAGAGATATATTTTGAAAATTTTTCTCTTTGATCCAAATCAGATCTAGGATATTTCAGATCTAATTCTTATTATTTTATTAATAAAAATAAAATCTAGATAAATTAAATCAAATTTAATTTAGCTTGATGTTGGGTAATCCTATTACCCATTGATAATCCTGTAAGTAGTGGAAGATTCTAGATCTAGCCACGCAGGTGTCTGGCCTCTACTAGTATCCACTCAAGCTGGATCTGAAGATCCTCTTCTTCTCTATCACATCTTCAAAAATTAGATCTGAATCTGATTTGGAGGATCTTCAAGACAACTTTCGAAGATCAGTAGTTGTCCTTTGTAGCAGCGCAGCCTTCTAGCTTTCTGTCGCCTTTCTCTCACCTAAATTGCACCAACTTGGATCCCAAACTACTTTGGGCATGGAGAGGAGAGGGAGAAGATGGACTTGGCATGGAGGAGGAGGAGAGAGGCAGCCTTGGGGAGTGGGAATTTTCAGATACTTCTTGAGTTGGGCGCAGGGTCTTATTTATAGACTATGCGTGATCCAACTCCTCTTCTTTCCAATCAATCACAACTTTTTGTGAAATCAGATCTAAATCTGATTAGTGAAAATAGTGTCCCTTGGATTCATCCTTAGATGGCACCTAAGATTAGTCAAAGTTGGTTCTTAGGAGTAGTCTAATCAAAATCCAATAAGGAGATGGAGTCCCTGTCCAATAGGGACTCCTGAACGTGGTGTGCGCCCTCCTCCTTGCCAGCTTCTGGTAGGGAGACAAGCCTCCACCAGCTCTCCAATAGGTGCATGACACATGGACAAAAGTCAAAGTGTCAATGGTCAATATTTGACCAGTCAAAGATCAACTTTTGACCAAAGTCAAAGGACGAGAAATGGTAAGTGACCAAAAATGGTAGGTATTGTCTTACAAAATAAGACAATCCTTTTCTGATCTGGACAGACTCCAGTCAGACCAAGTGAAGGCCTCTGATCGAGCACAAACTCCTTTGGCTCAATTAGGACAACTATTTATGATAGTAAAAGAAGAACGTTAGGTTCAATCGAGTGCTAGCATGATTTTCTTGAACCTAATTGAATCTCATTCAAATCAATTGAATTGGATTAGTTCAATTGATGATCACCAGATTCAAACCTTTATTTGTGTGACCCAATTAGGTTCAGTTTTATGTGGTAATAGGATATGTCACGATCTCTATCAATGACATCATTGAAACTTCTTTCGATGGATCAGAACTCTTCTGATTCGATCAGCTAGAATGATCGATCATCTAAATCATTCTAATTGCTCCCAAAATCCACCAGTGACACCTAGCAGTGTATGGTGGCAACCCATCAGAGCTGAATGTGAACCTCTTGGTGCAGCTACCTATGTGATTAAGTTCTTCTATCTTGAGCCCCGATCAGATTAGGGTTAAGGTGAACTCGTCAAACCCTAGTTTCTGTCATATGATGTAATCATTCGATTCAAGTTCGATGTGAAAATCTAAATAGAAACTCTTTCTATTATTTCACTCTGCCATGGCCATGGGCTTCTGGACTTGATTCTCATGATCATCATAGGGCTGCTCCTCTACCACCGAGGTAGATAGATTCCATCTTGATGCAATCTAGTTCCTACAATGAACATGCTATAGCCAACATATACCTCAGGATTTCGAATGGCTAGGAGACCGAGTTATGGTGTAGTCAAACTATAACACCCTCAAGGTGAACTGCCGATGCACCTCAGGTCAAAGAACTAGACACACCACTATAGCATCGAGTCAGTCATCGACAAGAAGGTAGACTTCCTAATGACTACTCAAGGTGGTCACGCTCAGTGCCCTCATTCTCTAACGAGTACCTATACTCTCACTCTAGTGTCTCCACACCATAGACTCAAGACTCATCTACTAAAGAGAAGTGATTGTACACCAACCTTTCAGATCAATCACCATCCTCGTGATGATCCTATGGTCGAAAGCATTTTATGAGTTAATAATGATTATTCATGTCATAAATTTTTAACTCTTGAAAATATGAATTATCATTACCATTAACTCAAAGGATGTATCATAGATACTAAATACACATATGTGATAGAAAATAACCCATTTTGTTGATTATAGTCAAAATTATAATTTTGCCCCTAGAAGTGTATTACAAGTGTCAGCCAATTCTAGCTTCTAGGGCACATATATCTAACAATACCTTAGTCGGGAATTTCTGGACTATCTCAAAGAAAATGGCATAGTCTCTTAATAGACTCCACCTTGAACACCTCAACTCAATGGAGTTTCAGAACGGAGGAACTGGACCCTATTAGATATGGTCCGATCCATGATGAGCTTCACAGACCTCCCTAATTTTCTTTAGGGATACTGTTTGTTAACTACAATATACTTACTGAATAGGGTTCCTTCTAAAACCATTCCTACCACTTCGTATGAAATATGGCATGATAAAAAACCAAGTCTAAGTCATCTCAGAATTTGGGGTTGTCCGGCTTATGTCAAAAGACAACAAGCGGACAAGTTAGACTTTAGATCCTTCAGAGCTCGATTTATAGGATATTCTAAAGAGTCATTAGGATATTATTTTTACATTCCAAAAGATCACAATGTGATCATGAGTCGACATGCCATTTTTTTTGAAAAACAGTTTATTCAAGATGGTGGCATTGGAAAGCAAATCAAGCTCGATGAGAAAGTCTCATAAGAGCAACGTGCTAAGGGCCTAGTGGAACCAAATCAGGTTGAGCCCATCCATTCACTACCACCTCCACCTTATAGATTGAAAAGGGTTTTCCGACCTCCTGAAAGGTACTTCAGTACTATTTTAGAGAAAGTAGAGGAAATGTTCCTCGTAGGTAATGGAGTTCATGGTGATGATCCTATAACCCATAATGAGGCGATATCAGATATCGACTCTAAAGAATTCTCCATGAAAGACCTAGGAGAAGCATCCTTTATTTCGAGAATTAAGGTCTATAGAGATAGACCAAATAGGATGCTAGGACTTTCATAGAAAATGTACATAGAAAAAGTGCTAAAAAGGTTTAGCATGGAAAACTCTAAGAGGAGTTTAGTATCCTTCAAACATGGCATTCATCTTTCTAAGAAGATGTGCCCTAGAACACCTGAGAAAATAAAATGCATGAGTAAGATCTCTTATGCCTCAGCAATAGGGAGCCTCATGTATGCCATGTTATGTACACAACCTGATATAGCCCATGCTGTGAGTGTCATGAGCAAATATCAGTCGAATCCAGGTGAAGAACACTGGACTTCTATGAAATGTATCCTTAAGTACTTAAGAAGAACTAAGGATATGATGTTGGTCTTTGGTAATGGAGAACTCCAAGTTCAGGGATACACAGACTCAGATTTTATGTCCAATATAGATGATCGAAAGTCGACATCTGGAAGTCTGTTTGTGTGCAATGGTGGAGCTGTCAGCTGGAAAGAGTTTCAAGCAAATAGTGATAGCAGATTCCACCATGGAAGCAGAATATATCGCAGTGCATCAGAAGCTGCAAAGAGAAGCATTTCTGGTACAAGAAGTTTGCCACAGAAATTCGGAGTAATGCCATCAGATGCCATTTCCTCTATACTGCGACAACAATGGCGCCATAGCCCTTGCTAAGGAGCCAAGGTCTCACCAGAAATCCAAGCATATTCGAGCGGCGATACCACCTCATCCGTGATTACCTCAAGAAAGGTTACGTCGAGGTCAAGAGAGTCAACTCCGCAGATAATGTGGCAGACCCACTTACAAAGCCGTTGGGCCAAGCAGAAGATCGAAGCCCACCTTGAGAAGATGGGACTTAGACTTGTAGCCAATTGGCTTTAGGACAAGTGGGAGATTGTTAGATATGTATGTGCCCTAGAAGCCAGAATTGGCTGACACTTGTAATACACTTCTAGGGGCAAAATTATAATTTTGACTATAAATAATAAAATGGAATTATTTTCTATCACATATGTGTATTTAGTGTCTGTGATACATTTCTTGAGTTAATGGTAATGATAATTCATATTTTCAAGAGTTGAAAATTTAAGACATGAATAATCATTTATTAACTCATAAAATGCTCCCGACCATAGGATCATCACGAGGATGGTGATTGATCCAAAAGGTTGGTGTACAATCGCTTCTTCTTTAGTAGATGAGTCTTGAGTCTATGGTGTGGAGACACCAGAGCGAGAGTATAGGTACTCGTTAGAGAATGAGGGCACTGAGCGTGACCACCTCGAGTAGTCATTAGGAAGTCTACCTTCTCGTCAATGACTGACTCGATGCTGCAGTAGTGTGTCTGGTTCTTTGACCTGAGGTGCATCGGTAGTTCACCTTGAGGGTGTTATAGTTTGACTACACCATTACTCGGTCTCCTAGCCATATCGGAACCCTGAGGTGTATGTTGGCTATAGCATGTTCATTGTAGGAACTGGATTGCATCAAGATGGAATCTATCTACCTCGGTGGTAGAGGAGCAGCCCTATGATGATCATGAGAATCAAGTCCATAAGCCCATGGCCATGGCAGAGAGTGAAATAATAGAAAGAGTTTCTATTTAGGTTTTCACATTCGGACTTGAATCGAATGATTACATCATATGACAGAAACTAGGGTTTGACGAGTTCACCTTAACCCTAATCTGATCGGGGCTCAAGATAGAAGAACTTAATCACACAAGGTAGCTGCACCAAGAGGTTCGCATTTTCAGCTCTGATGGGTTGCCACCATATACTGCTAGGTGTCACTGGTGGATTTTGGGAGCAATTAGAATGATTTAGATGATCGATCATTCTAGCTGTCTCGAATCAGAAGAGTTCTGATCCATCGAAAGGAGTTTCGATGATGTCGATGATAGAGATCATGACATATCCCATTACCATACAGAACTGAACCTAACTGGGATCACACAAACAAGGGTTTGAATCTGGTGATCATCAATTGAACTGATCTAGTTTCAATTGATCTGAATGAGATTCAATTAGGTTCAAAGAAAATCGTGCTAGCACTCGATTGAACCTAACGTTCTTCTTTTTCTATCATTAATAAGTTGTCTCTGACTGAGCCAAAGGAGTTTGTGCTCACTCAGGTACCTTTACCTATGGTTCTGACTGGAGCTTGTCCAGGTTAGAAAAGAGTTATCATAATTTATGAGATAAATTTAAGACAACACCTACCATTTTTCATCACATGCTAATTCTTGTCCTTTGACTGTGGTCAAACGTTGACCTTTGACTCTTGGACATCTGCCCATGTGTCATGCATCCATAAGAGAGACTTATTGATCAAGTCCACCTACCATTTGGTAGGTAGATGAAGGGTGCACACCGAGGATGGCGTGCACCCCATATGGATAAACACTGGAGTCCCATACGGATGGGACTCTAGGTTGCTTCTTGGATTCAAACTAGGTGACCCTTACCTATCGACTTTGACCAATCTAAGGCACCATCTAAGGATGAATCTATGGGGCTCTCATTTGATTGGATCAGGTGATGTCATCCCATCAATCAGATTTAGATCTAATTGCATGAAGCAACGTGATTGGCCGGGATGATGTAGCACTGCATGGCGCAGTAGGGTCTATAAATAAACCCTATCTACGCCCAACCTTATGAAGAGTTCCTCTTAACCCATGCCCCAAGGCTGCCCCTCTCTCTCCTCCATGCCATCTTTTGACCCTCTCTCTCCTCTCCATGCCCAAGAATGTCGAGCTTCAATTTGGTGTGATCCAGGCAAGAAAAAGCTGACGAGAAAGGAAGAAGGCAGCACTACTATAGAGACGACTGCTGATCTTCGAAAGAAATTTTGAAGATCCTCCAAATCAAATTCAGATCTGATTTTTAGAAAAAAGAAATAGAAGGAGAAGATCTCTAGATCCAACTCGAGTGGATACTAGTAGAGGCCAGGCACTTGCATGGCTTGATCCAGAACCTCAGGCAATTAGTAGGATCTTCAACGGATAACGGATTACCCAATATCAAGATAACATTAATTTAAATTTAATTTAATTTAATTTTTTTATTTATCAAATCATAAAATTAGATCTAAAAAATGTCAGATCTAATTTGGATCTAAGAGGAAATTTTTGAAATATGCCTCTCGATCCAATCAGATTTGAATGAACCTGATCCAAAAAAATCTGATTTTCTCCTTCAACTATAACACCCTCAAGGTGAACTATCGATGCACCTTAGATGAAAGAATCGGACACACCACTACAGCTTTGAGCCAGTCATTGATGAGAAGGTAGACTTTCTAATGACTGCTCTAGGTGGTTACGCTTAGTGCCCTCATTCTCTAATGAGTACCAGTACTCTCGCTCCGGTGTCTCTACACCGTAGACTCAAGACTCATCTACCCTAAAAAAAAGTGATCATACACCAACCTTTCAGATCATTCACCATCCTCATGATGATCCTACGATCGAAAGCATTTTATGAGTTAATAATGAATATTCATGTCTTAAATTTTCAGCTCTTGAAAATATGAACTATCATTAACATTAACTCAATGGATGTATCACAGACACTTTCAAATATACACTATGATAGAAAATAATCTATTTTATTATTTATAGTCAAAATTATAATTTTGCCCTTAGATGTGTATTATAAATGTTAGCCAATTATGGCTTCTAGGACACACATATCTATCAAACTCCCACTTGACCTAAAGCCAATTGGATACAAATCTATATCCCATCTTCTTAAGGTGGGTTTCGATCTTCTACTAGCCTAATGGCTTTGTGAGTGGGTCTACAACATTATCTACGGAGTTGACTCTCTTGACCTCAACATAACCTTTCTCGAGGTAATCGCAGATGAGGTGATATCGCCGCTCGATGTGCTTGGATTTTTGATATGATCTTGGCTCCTTAGAATGGGCTATGGCATCATTATTGTCGCAGTAGAGAAAAATGGCATCTTATGGCATCTCTCTAATTTTTGTGATGAATTTCTTGTATCAGAATGCCTCCTTCGTAGCTTTTGATGCAGCGATGCACTCTGCTTCCATGGTGGAATCTGCTATCACTGTCTGCTTGAAACTCTTCCAACTGACAACACCATCATTACACACAAATAGACTCCCAAATGTCGACTTTTGATCATCTATATCAAACATAAAATCTGAGTCTGTATACTCTTGGACTTGGAGTTCTCCATTACCAAAGACCAACAACATATCCTTAGTTCTTCTCAAGTACTTAAGGATACATTTCACAGAAGTCCAGTGTTCTTCACCTGGATTTGACTGATATCTGCTTGTGACACTCACAGCATGGGCTATATCAGGTCGTGTACATAGCATGGCATACATGAGGCTCCCTATTGCAGAAGCATAAAGGATCTTGCTCATGCATTCTATTTCCTCAGGTGTGCTAGGGCACATCTTCTTGGAAAGATGAATACCATGTCTGAAGGGTATTAATCCCCTCTTAGAGTTTTCCATACTAAACCTCTTTAGTACTTCCTCTATGTACATCTTCTGTGAAAGTCCTAGCATCCTATTCGGTCTATCCCTATAGACCTTAATTCCTAGAATAAAGGATGCTTCACCTAGGTCTTTCATGGAGAATTCCTTGGACAACCATATTTTGACTGTTGTCAACATGGGAATATCATTTTCCCAATAAGGAGGATGTCATCCACGTACAATACGAGGAAGACAATAGCGCTCCCACTGACCTTTTTGAAAACACATGGTTTTCTCTTCATTTTTGATGAAACCAAATGTTTTGATCACATCATTGAAATGAGTGTTCCAGCTCCGAGATGCTTGCTTAAGTCCATATATGGACCTTTGCAGCTTGCAAACCTTGTGATCAGTATCACTGGATGTGAAACCTAGCGGCTGTTCCATATAGATATCTTCCTCAAGATATCCATTTAAGAATGCCGTTTTCACGTCCATTTGCCATATTTCATAATCGAAATAGGCTGCAATAGCAAGCAATGTGCGGATGGATTTTAGCATAGCCACTGGGGAAAAGGTATCTGATAGTCAATGCCTTCATGTTGACTATAACCTTTTGCCACTAGTCTAGCCTTGAATGTCTCCACATTTCCATCTGCACCAATCTTTCTCTTGAAGATCCATTTACACCCAATAGGTACTATACCTTCTGGTGGATCTACCAAGGTCCAGACTTGGTTTGAGTGCATCGAGTCAATTTCTGACTTCATTACCTCTAAGCCATTTCTCGGAGTCGATATCTGATATCGCCTCGTTGTAGGTTTTGGGATCATCACCATGAGCACCATTACCTATGAGGAACATTTTCTCTACTTCCTCTGAAATAATACCTAAGTATCTTTCAGGGGGATGGAAAAACTCTTTTCGATCTACGAGGTGGAGGAGGTAGTGTTCTTATTGGCTCAACCTGATTTGGTTCCAATTTGGTCCTTAGCTCGTTGCTACTTGTGAGACTTTCTCATCAAGCTTGATCTGCTTTCCAATGCCGCTATCTTGAATAAACTATTTTTCAAGAAAGATGGCATGTCGACTCACAATCACATTGTGGTCTTCTGGAAATGTAGAAATAGTATCCTAATGACTCTTTAGGATATCCTATGAATCGAGCTCTAAAGGACCTAAACTCTAACTTGTCCGCTTGTTGTCTTTTGACATGAGCCGGACAACCCCAAATTCTGAGATGACTCAGACTTGGTTTCTTACCATGCCATATCTCATACGGTGTGGTAGGAACGGTTTTAGAGGAAAACCCTATTCAGTAGATAATTGAAGTTAACATGATGATGTCCCCAAAGAAAATCAGGAAGGTCTGTGAAGCTCATCATGGATCGAACCATATCCAATAGGATCCGATTTCTCCATTCTGAAACCCGTTGAGTTGAGGTGTTCCTGGTGGAGTCCATTGAGAGACTATGCCATTTTCCTTGAGATAGTCTAGGAATTTTTGGCTAAGGTATTCACCTCCTCGATCTGATCGAAGAACCTTAATGGGTTTTTTAGTTTGTTTTTCTACTTCATGTCTGAATTCTTTGAACTTTTCAAAAGCTTCAGACTTGTGTCTCATAAGATACACATACCCATACCTAGACAGATCATCGGTAAAGGTAATGAAGTAGACAAAATTGCCTCTAGCCGGCACATCAAATGGGCCGCACACATCAGTATGTACTAGGGCAAGGAGATCTGTGGCCCTTTTCCCCATGTCCCAACAAAAGGGAGTTTAGTCATTTTGCCTTGAAGACAAGATTCACAAGTTGGATATGACTCGAAAGTCAATGGACTCAATAGCCATTTTTCTCCAATTTGTTAATCCTATCTTCTGCTATATATGACCTAATCTCAGGTGCCATAGATATCTATCATTTGGACTATCCCTAGGTCGTTTTGACCATGGCATTCACATTTTGCTCGATAGTTAAAATAGGATACATCAATATGTAGCTGATAAAGATCATTAATAAGGAAACCATTTGCAATTTTATTTCTTTCATAAAGAATGTTACAATGGTCCTTAAGAAAAGGTAATCACATAGCCTTCTTGTGCTAAGCATGAAACAGAAATCAAATTCCTGCTTGCTGCAGGCACATAATAACAATTCTTTAAACTAAGTCTAAACCAGATGGTAATCGAAGAGGGTATGTTCCCACGGCCACTGCAGCAACTCTTGCTCCATTTTACCGATGCGTAGGATCATGTCTCCATCCCTCAGCCTCCTGCTATCCTCAAGACCCTGCATGGAAGTGCACAGATGAGCACTAGAACCAGAGTCAAGCACCCAACTGGATGCAGAAGAAACCGTAAGGTTAGACTCAATAACGAGCATACCTCCAGAAGGACCTTCCTTCTTGTTCTTCAGGGTGGCCAGGTAAGTAGGGCAGTTTCGCTTCCAATGGCCATCGCTGTTGCAATGGAAAATACTTTCTCTTTCAGTCGGCCTTCTTCTTCGGCTCTGCCTTTCTTCTTCTTTCCATCCTTTCACCTTTCTGCTTTTTCACAGACTTTTTTTTCTTTTCATAAGACTTTCTTTGGAAGAAGTCCATTCCATAGCAAGAACTGAGCCTTTAGAACCTTTCATAGAAAGCTCAGCGGTAACCTGAGCATATTCATTAATTCAATGGCCAGAGAATTCTGAAGTTTATGCATGTGGTAATTCATGATGAATTGCCCATATGCATCAGTCAAGGATTGCAGAATAATATCATTCTGCAGATCCAAGTCTAACTTCACACCGAGCTTCTCAAGCTCTTCAAAATGTCCTTGATCATTCGTCAGACAGTGATCTTGGACTGACTGCCCATCACGCATCTTAGCCTTAAAAAGTCATTTCGTGACTTGATATTTGGCTGCGCGACTCTGTTCACCAAACATCTCCTTGCAGGTGAGCCAACATTTGGCGAGCAGTCCCGATATCTTCATGTTGGCGCTGGAGCTCATCAGACATCGAGCCCAACATGTAAGTATCTGGCCTTATTATCTTCGTCTATCCATTTTTTCCAGAGATGCTCTCTGTTCAGTGGATGGACGGGCTGGTAAGGTGGGAGGGTCCTGGATCCAAATACATGGTTAACTTCTCAAAACCCAAAATAATTTTGTAGTTTCTGAGCCAATCTTTATAATTGGGTCCAGTCAGTCTATGTGTGTCCAGGATACGTGCCTAATGGGTTGGACGCAGACATTTTTCTGTAGAGAGTCAAAGATTTCTAGTTAGATACTATAATTATGACTTGACCAATTTGTTTAGGGAATTTTATTTTTAAATAAATTAGCTTCCACTATTTTCTCGGATCCCTACACTCCCTCTGTAGAGATGCAAAAATCTCCATGATTAATGATTTCTAGTGGGTGGTGCGGTCTCACCAACTGACTCATCACCTCACCTAACAGTTATTGGTGATGGGTTAGCCAATGAGTGAACAACTCTTGTTCAATGATTCTCTAATCATGGTGCACCCAAACTTGGTCTCTAATTCATGAATCTCACCGTATCCAAAATATTGATCCACTCCTTAGTTAAGTCAGACCCACCATTTGCATAGACTGGATTCCTAATTGAGTCTCTCACCGTATCCAAAATATTGAGCCCAACTCTCATCCTCCAGCCCATAGCATCCAATGCCTAATAGACATGGTTGCATCTTTTTCCGGTGCAACTGAGCCACTGTATCCAGCCGAGAACAATCAACCCCGGGAAGGGCCCGCACATCTACAATGGTGGAAGACCTCAGACTTAATAATCTTTTCTTAGGAAAGAATTGATTCAGGTCTCATTAAACTAGACTTGTCATAGTCATAACAATTATGACTAACCTAGTGGCATGGGTTAGCTCGGATTATTGACCACCTCAGATCAGAACTGTGTCAACAGATATGGCCAGGTAAGTGAGATCGGTGGAAGGGGGTACAAGAACGCATTTCAGGTCGAGTAGCTTCCAATTAAAAACCAGTCGGTCGTATGTGCCAAACTTACCTTAGACACCAAAATTATTGAGCCAGAACCAATTGGGTTAGCCTACAATCCAGACTCTAACCTCTGAGCTAATTAGGTCTTGCTTGATCGATGACTCATGTGACTCGATCTTGACCCAGACTTAATCCTATTAGGCTGGTCAATTTAAGCATTGTTGATCCCATCTAACCAACTCTTGATTCGGTTTGATCAACCGCTTAGACCTAATTGAGCTACCCAAGCCCGAACCCAGTATTATGAATATGTCTTAGATCTAAAAATTCTTAATTTTAGACCTAATTAATTTTCCATAATCTTAATTCTTAATTAAATTTAGGGTTCATAAATAAAATATGCACAATAAAATCCTAGGGTTTCAGGATCTAGGGTTTTGCAGAAAGTAAATTTTTTGGGATTTCTGATTAAGGACGAACGTGCAGCACCCCTACACATCATAAGAACACCCCATCGAATGGAAGGAGAGGGCCTTTAAATCCTTCTTTGTTCTTATGACCGGACGGCCAAGGAGGAACGCCTTAATCAGGAAACATGATGAATACTACAAAACTTTTAGATCTATATCATATATCTCATATATAAAATTAGATCTAATTAAAAATGGCATATTTTGCATACATCTCATGTATCATATCATGCATGATTTTAGATCTAAATTATCTCATAAATATCTAAAAAATTAAGATTTATATTTGATCATATCAAAATAAATTCTAATCTAGATAACTTATGTAGAACTATTCTACAACTAGTCTAAACATGCATCTATCATATCTCATATGAATTTAAAATTAAATAAATTTATTTTTTATTTTTTAGATTTATTATAATATTTATAATATTAAAAAATAGTAAATAAATAGATCTAAAATATGATTTAATCAAATTAAAACTATGATCATGCAAGACTATTCTATAGAACTAATTCTAATTCCTAGAACTAGTCATGCATATCTTCATAATCTTAGATCCAAATTATTTTATTTTTTTTAATTTTTGATTTTAGATCTGATCACATCTCATGTGACATCTAAAATTATCTAATTCATTAGATTAAAATTAATATTAAAATTAGATCTAAATAATTTAGAACCCATGGCTCTGATACCAGTTGAAGGGAAAATCCTGATTTTCCCTGGTCCATGGTTCGTTCAGATCTGATTAGATCAAGAGATATATTTCAAAAAAATTTTTAAGATCCAAATCAAATCTAAAACTCTTCAAATATAATTTTATTAATCTAATAAAATAAAATAAAAATAAATTAAATTAAATCTAATTTAATTGTACCTTGTGGGTAATCCTATTATCTTATGATGATCTTGATGTTTTCCTGATGTTCTGGATGTAGCCACGCAAGCATCTGACCTCTACCGATATCTACTCAGATAGAATTTGAAGATCTTCTCCTTTTCAATCCATACTCTAAAGATCAAATCTATATCTAATCTTAAATATCTTCAAAATATCTTTTGAAGATCGGGTGTTGTCTCTTGCAGCAGTGCTACCTTCTTGTTTTCTTGTCGCCTTTCTTTTGCTTGGACCGCACCAAACTGAAGCCCAAAACTTTTTGGGTGTGGAGAGGAGAGAGAGAATTTGAAGGAGGCATGGAGAAGGAGAAAGAGGGGCTATGTGGCATGGGCAAAGGGCAGAAGCTCTAAATCTTGGGCGCAGACAGGGTTTATATAGACCCTACTGTGCCATGCAATGCCACATCATCCTGACCAATCATGGCTCTTCATGCAATCAAATCTAAATCTGATTGATAGGATGACATCATCTAATCTAATCAGATTAGAGTCCCTCATAAACCTCCTTAGATGGTGCCAAGACTGATGAAAGAAGAGCCTTTGGCGCCACCCAAGTAGAGAGGATGCAGCAACTGGAGTCCCATCCGTATGGGACTCCAATCTTTATCCTCTTTAGGTGCATGCCTCCCTAGGTGTGCACCCCCTCCCTTTCCTCCTTTTAGTAGGGGGATAAATCTCCATCTACTCTTCTATGGGTGCATGACACATGGGCAAATGTCTAAGTGTCAAAGGTCAACGTTTGAGCAAAGTCAAAGAACAAGATTTAGCAGGTGATGGAAAATGGTAGGTATTGTCTCAAATTTATCTTATAAATTAAGACAATCCTCTTCTGACCTAGACAAGCTTCAGTCAGACCAAGTAAAGATTTCTGAGTGAGCCCAAACACATTTGGCTCAGTCGAGATAACTTTTAATAATTGTTGAAGGAGAATATCAGGCTCAATCGTGTGCTAGCATGATTTTTTTGAACCTAATTGAATCTTATTCAAATCAATTGAACTGGGTTAGTCCAATTGATGATATCCAAATTCAAACTCTTGATTGTGTGATCCAATTAGATTCAGTTCCATATGGTAATGGAATTTGTCATGATCTCTATCACTGCCATCATTGAAACTCCTTCCGATGGATCAGAACTTATCTGATTCAAATAACTAGTATGATCGATCATCCAAATCATTCTAATTGCTCCCAAAATCTACCAATGATACCTAGCAGCATATGGTGGCAATCCATCAGAACTGAAAATGAACCTCTCGGTGCAGTTACCTGTGTGATTAAGTTCCTCCATCTTGAGCTCCGATCGGATTAGGGTTAAGGTGATCTCGTCAAACCCAAATTTTCATCATATGAATTAATCATTCGATTCAAGTCTGATGTAAAAACTCTAATAGAAACTCTTTCTATCATTTCACTCTGCCATGGCCATGGGCTTATGGACTTGATTCTCATGATTATCATAGGGCTGCTCCTCATCTACCAAGGTAGATAGATCTCCTATTGGTGCATTCCAATTTCTACAATGAATATGTTATAGCCAACATACACCTCAGGATTCTGAATGGTTAGGAGATCGAGTTATGTTGTAGTAGATAGACTTCCTAATGACTGCTTGAGGTGGTCACGCTCAGTGCCCTCATTCTCTAATGAGTATCTATACTCTCGCTCCGGTGTCTCTACACCATAGATTCAAGACTCATCTATCCTAAAAAAAAGTGATTGTACACCAACCTTCCAGATCATTCACCATCCTTATGATGATCCTACGGTCAGGAGCATTTTATGAGTTAATAATGAATATTCATGTCTTAAATTTTTAACTTTTAAAAATATGAACTATCATTACCATTAACTCAAGGGATGTATCATAGACTCTTTCAAATACACACTATGATAGAAAATAATTTATTTTATTATTTATAGTTAAAATTATAATTTTGTCCTTAGATGTGTATTACAAGTATTAGCCAATTTTGGCTTCTAGGGCATACATATCTAATGGCCACCACCCCCGACTCTTGGTGAGATTTTTTTGCAAGTCATTAGTGATGACCTTGTCCTCTCCGACTCCAGCACCGATTCTGACATCAACCAGATTTTGCACTAATACTAGCAATGGTACTCGACATCCAAATAGATCGAATGTATGCAAAGCAACATTCTTAGAATCCTGACCTATGGTTATCATATAATTCATCCCTTTGACCCTTAATGCTCATGATGACTTTGAGTTTGCTATTAACACTCGTACAAGTTTATTCATATTGTGTTTCAAAGTTTGCAAATCTCATGATTCCTTACAAGAATTATCCAAGCCTAGGTTTTACTAAATTAAAACACAGTGAGACATTCATTCCTAAAGTTAATTAGGAGTAGTCAATCCTATCTTGACTCACACACCGACTCTACAGGTACTTAACTACACTTAGAATCCTTCCATCATTGTATTAAAAATACAGGTAGTCCAACATCAAAGTATAGTGAGTTACTTATAAATCATCATGCTGATCTCAGATCAGAGGAACACTTATATCCATTAGCTTTAAATAGCTACTCTTGATAGTAGAGTACTATATTGGTCACATTTAATGTAGATGTACTCCTACATCTCATCTAGATGCTATATCAGTATCTCCACACCACTTGCTTACAAGGACAGCTAACGCATATGGCATACAGTAATCTATACTCGATAAGTTATCATCCTAGTTAATAACTTATCATTTGATCATAAACAACTTTAAGAACCATCCAATAAATTCTTATTTATCGATTTATTATGGTTCTAAGGACTACATCATAATATAAGATTTTATTTAAGGAAGATAGAACTTTCATGATAAATAAGTCAAAAAATTATTATTATTTGACTATTCATATACTAATTATAATCATCTATAACTTAGATGATTGACTTTAGGATAAATTTTCTAACAACTCTCACTTAGACTAAAGCTAATCAGAACAATATGAAATATCCTATCTTCCACTTGAGTTCATCGAACTTCTTTGTTCTGAGGCTTTGGCAAATGGATCGATCAAGTTCTCCTTTTCCATCAATCTTTTGAAGATCGATGTTATCCTAATCCATAATCTCATAGACGAGATAATAGCGATGCAAAATATGCTGGTCCTATAGTATACCTTTGGTTCTTTAGCCTGAGCATGGCTCTAGTGCTACACCAGGATTGGACCATCAATGGAGAGTGCCACTCCTAGCTTGCTAATGAACATTTGCAACCACACACAGTCTTCATGGCAGCATTAGATGCCATGAGGTATCCTGCCTCGCAAACAAAATCAGCTATAGTGTTCTGCTTGAAATTTTTCTAGTAAATTGCTCCTGAACCTAAGGTATATTTAGTAAAAAACTTAATCAACTCAGTCTCAAAAAATAGAAAGATAAAAAGCTGATTTTTGAAGTCTACTGATACTAAGCTGACCTAGTTGGAAACTAAGTCAATCTAGTAAAAAACTATGCTGACCTAGTAAAAAACTAAGCCGATCCAGTGACTATAATGGCTAGTTTTTTAGAACTTTAACTTTTTGTCTACAACAACTCCCAATGGCTATTCTAAAGGCTCCAATAGTCAAAACTCATTCTCCAGCCACTTGCAAACATATAAAAGGCTAAAGACTCAATGAGAAAAGCAAGAAAGTAGATTAAAGAAAGAAAATCTTTAAACTAAGTGAGAGTTATTAAATATCATTGAGAAAAAAAAAGAGAGGGATAGAGTGCACAGAATTGAGGGCTTTTCAAGAGTGATCTTCTCCAACATCCTCTCAAGCATTGATTGAAGAGAAGTCAAGCTTCAAAAGATCAATTATTCAGATCCTTCTTCATGCTTTAAAGAGTTTTTATTTTCTACTTTTTTGTACTAAAATTATATTTTATTTTCTTTATATTTTTTTTGGGGGGAAAAACTTGAGATAAAGGTTGGTCCAAGCCTGTAATTGGATGCTGTATGGTTTGATTGGTGAACCAAGGTTAAAATCAATCAGGATTGATTGTTAGCTTGGAAAAATAATCATTATATGGTTACGGTTAGTGAGCCAAGGTTAAAACCAACTGGATTGTTACTAAGCCTAAAAAACTAACAATTTAAGATTTTGGTTGGTACTCTTGTTGAAAATCAATTGGATTTGTTTGTGAGCCCAAAAAAATAAACATACTATAATCAAAAAAGATTATAGTAAAATTTTCAAGAAAAGCTTGGAGAGTGGACATAGGAACGAATTGCTTTAAACCACTATAAATTTTGTATGTTTCTTGTGCCCTCTTATGTTTCCTTTACTTGCTTTCAATTCTTCCTTAACTTAGTTTTACTTCATAGTTAGTAATTTATATAATTTCACTGCTATTTATATTGCACACATCATAATCACATCTCTTGGATAATTGTTAAAGCACATTCTTGATAAAGTTCAATTAGGCTTAAAATTTTATAAGTACCCAATTTAACCACCCTTGGATAGCCATTCTTGGGCAACAATGGTATCAGAGCAGGTGCTCTATTATTAGTTATCGATCTAATAGTCAAGAGCTAAAGATTTTGACAATCCAAAATAAAATCTTTTTTTGATAAAGGTCATTCTATAAATAGACTCACTTTTTAGTGTCTTAAATTATAGTTATTGAAAAGCATGCATGCGCATCTTCATACAAGCATATGATTACAAGTTATGGAAGATTATAATTAGTGGTTCATACACCCCCAAACCATTGAAAGAGCATGACAAAGATATGATTCAAATAAATGCTAAGACAATGAATTTACTCTATTGTTCATTAGACATAAATATATTTAATATAATTTTATATATATTTCAGCAAATCAAATATGAAAGAAATTAAAAATAATTTATGGGAGAGCAAATAAAAAAGAAGAATTAAGCTTCCAAGAAGAAAAGAAAGCTCATACCACTCTATGCCTCATGGCTCATGCAGATGCAAAGAAAAAGAAGAAAAAGAAACAAAAGGAAAAGAAAGTATTACCTAAGGAGGAGCAAGGTATAGAAAAGAAAAATGAGAAAGAGAAAGAAGGTATCGCTAATCTTTGCCTCGTGGCCAATGACAATAAGGTAAACATTATTAACTCTTCCAATTTTACTTTTGATGAGTTATTTGAAGCCTTTAATGAATTAGTTGATGAATTCAAAAATTTAAGATTGAAAAATAAAGAACTTAGAAGATCAAATCTTCTTCAAGCTAATGAAAAGAATAACTTTTTAAGTGAAAAAGAAGATTTTTTGAAATAAATAAATTCTTTGGTTAAAGAAAAGAATGTAGTTTTTAAAACTAAAAAATCTTTAGTTGAAGAAAATGCTAAGTTGAAAGAGGAATTCAAAAAATCAAAACTTTACATTGAAAAGAAAGAAAAATTATTAGAAGAAAAGAAATCTCTTATGGAAGAAAATAAAAAATTGAGAAAAGAGATTGAAAACTTGAAACCCATACTTAAAAAATTTATAATTGGATCTCAAAAGCTTCAAACAATTTTAAATAATCAAAAGGCTATTTTTGATAAAGCAAGAATTTGTTATAATTCATTAAGAAAATAGAAATTTATCAAAAATATGTTTAGCAAAGCTTCATTTGAAAATCATTCAATTTCATATTTCAAATATAACAAAGTAGGTCATAAAATTTCAGAATGTAATTTTAAATGAATTGGCCATACTTTGGTTAGGCAAATTAGGGTTTCAAAAGAAACCTTAGCACTAACTTTAATGGATCCAAGATGGCTTGGGTACCAAAGCTTAGAAAATGATCTTGCAGGTATACCAAGGATCAAATGGAATGAAAAGAGAAAAATTCCTTTGAATGGATGTCTAAGAAATAAAATTGGATGGATGATGATGTTTGGTAAAATCTAAACTTTTCCCATAATATGCCATCATTGTTTGCTAAATATATTTTGATTATTAATTAGTATAATTATTAAGTGTGCTTGATTGATTTTGATGATTTATCATTACTTAAAATAATCATACTTCATGAATTAAAAGTTTGATATATTGATCAAAACTGGTATATCATATTGATTATTTATTTTAAGCTTGTTATTTAAAGTTTAATTTAGCATGCTTGTTCAATCCTTTGTATCATGCTATTTTGATCTTTAACTATTTGAGAAACCTTAATTATTATGAGCTTGATTGCATATGAAACTATTTGGGCACCAAACTTATAAATTGAATAAATTTTGATATTTTTTCATAAAATACTTAACTATCAAAATTCTTTTAAAATAATTGGTATCGAGTTGAATTTATAAATTGATCTTTAAGTGGCATTGAACTATCAAGAAAATCATGATTTGATATAAGTTTTAGTTCAATTGGTATCAAAAAATTTTTGACACATTTTACTTGAAATACTCCATCCTTTGAAAATCTAAAGTGGTATTAATATAAATTTATCATCGGACATACTTAATTTGGTATTAAATATGCTCTAATATCTTTGAAAAGCTCTATTGATCAATGTATTTAGAAAGATTTGAATTCAATCTATTTAGAAAGGGAGAGCATGACATTAATATAAAAGTGGTATCAAACATATATATTTTGGAATTAGATGTCTTATATAGTTCAAATTTGATATTCTTTTAAAAATAATTTTTTTGAATTTGATAGTTAAATTATCTAAATTTAAGGTTAAATTTGATATCAATTAAACTTATGATAAAAATGCTTATTTTGAAAGAAAAAGGAAAAAAAAAGTTGAAAAGTTATTTATGGCATTAATTATGAAAAATAGGAAGAGAAAACATTATTGAAACTATTTTGGAACTTAACAAAAATAAAAATTATTGATGATCATTTGTACATCACTTATTTTGATTGATTTATTTCAAGTAATTATTTATAATTCATGTATTTTAATTATATCATCATTTTCTTTAATAATTAATTGATATCAAGATATTATTTTTGATCTTAAATTCTTAAATAATTGTATTATATTCCTTTTAATTTGAGCTTTCATATGATCTTGATCTCTTAATTTAATTTGATTGATTTGATTACCAAATTATTTTTGTTGACTATTGGAGTTAAAAGTAAATTTAAAACATATTCTAACTGCAAACTAATTTGTTTTAATCTAAGTTTGATAATTTGATTTATCATTTTGGTACATACTTTTAATTTTAGAAACTCATTTAAAAATCTAAATATAATACTAAAATTTTGATGTACATTAAGAATTTTCTATAAAATTACTTGTACTAAGAATCTTTTACTTAAGAAATGAGTTTAGATAAGTAATTCTCATTTGCCTTGATACTACATGCTAAAATCATTGACTTGCTCAATACATTTTTGATACATATCTTTTCTGAATTTAATTGACTAAAATTTTTTAAGAGAAGAAAAGATTGAATATCAAAGTATATATTATGCTTGATTTCATGATCAAATCTTTTGAAAAGCTTAACTCCTCTTAAAGCTTAAAAGTATATATTTGAAAATTTGATTAAAAAGATCATATTCATTAAAAAAGGAAGAGAGCTTTTGATATTTAAATTTAAGCTAATTTTTGAAAGTGAATGTAGTATTTTAAATATATTTTAAATAAAAAGATAAGTTTTCAAAGAAAAATAATATACTTCACTTGATTTTTTTAAAAATTAATAGATCTCTAAATTGATACAATTCTTATATATTATTGATTTTGATGATCTTTCTTCATCCTTTCCATGAGCTCTTTGATGCTATCAAAAAGAGGGAGAGAAAAATGTTGAGTATATGCTTAAAGAATTAATGCTTAAGAAACTCAATGAATTTGATGCTTAAAACCTTAATACTCATTGATTTGAATTGAAACATAAATTTAAAATGAGTATATAAAATATGTGTAATGAATTAATTATGTACAATGAATCAAAAGATAAATTAAGAATATTTATGAAATACTCATTTATATATTTAATCTATACTTTATGATACTTCATGATATATTTAGACAAAATGCATTGAAATATATTATATGTTTTTATTGTATACTCAAGATTTTGTCATTATCAAAAAAAAGAAGATTGTTGATCCTAAGATTGATTTTAATAATTTCAAAATACTGAGTATAAAGGATACTATCATATGTTTCAAGAATGTATGTAGGACTTTTAAGTACTTAAAATGAAGAAATTATCCATAGAAAAAATTCCATCAAAAGAAGAAAAGTCAAAGAAAAGAATGATTTCAAATACTCAAATAAAACTCAAACAAGAAGTTTTGAAAGTCTTAATGGTGGAAAAGACTATAAAAATGAAGGTGGAGGAAGCCCTTAAAAGTTGAAGTCAAAAAGCCACTCTTGCAGAATTATTGAAGGTTAAGAATTAAGATGATCCAATGAAAAACTGAGCTTGCTCAGTATATAGTCAACTCAATCTTAAAAAATAGAAAGATAGAAAATTAATTTTTGAAGTCAACCAATACTGAGCTGATCCAGTTGGAAACTGAGCCGACCTAGTGAAAAACTGAGCAGACCTAGTGACTATAATAGCTAGTTTTTCATAACTTCAACTTTTTATCCACAACGACTCCCAATGGCTATTCTAAGGGCTTCAATGGTCAAAATTCATTCTCCAGCCACTTTCAAGCATATAAAAGGCTAGAGACTCCATGGGAAAAGCAAGAAAGTTGATTAAAGAGAGAAAATCTTCAAACTAAGAAAGAGTTGTTGAATATCATTAAGAAAAAAAAAAGGGAGGGATAGAGTGCATAGAATTAAGGGTTTTCCAAGAGTGATCTTCTCCAACATCCTCTCAAGCATTGATTGAAAAGAAGTCAAGCTTCAAAAGATTAATTATCTAGCTCCTTCTCAATGCTTTTAAGGATTTTTATTTTCTATTTTTTTATTCTTAAATTATATTTTATTTTCTTTACAATTTTTTTTAGGGAAAGAAACTTGTGGTAAAGGCTGGTCCAAGCCTATAATTAGATGCTGCATGGTTTAATTGGTGAGCCAAGGTTAAAACTAATCAGGATTGATTATTAATCTAAAAAAATAATCATTATATGGTTGTGGTTGGTGAGCCAAGGTTAAAATCAATTGTATTATTAGTGAGGTTGAAAAACTAACAGTATAAGATTTTGGTTGGTGCTCCTATTGAAAACCAATTGGATTTGTATATGAGCCCAGAAAACAAATACACTGCAGTCAAGAAAGGATTCTAGTAGAATTTCTAAAAAAAGCTTGAAAGGTGGATGTAGGAGTGGATTACTCCGAATCTCTATAAATTTTGTGTGTTTATTGTGCCCTCTTGTATTTTCTTTACTTGCTTTCAATTCTTACTTAACTTAGTTTTATTTCATAGTTAGCAATTTATATAATTCTGCTACTATTTATATTGTATACATCATCATCACATCTTTTGGATAATTATTAAAGCATATTCTCAATAAAGTTCAATTAGACTTAAAATTTTATATGTACCCAATTCACCCTCCACCCCCCACCCCCCTCCTCTCGGGTAGCCATCCTTGGGCAATAGTTAAACCTATGGTTAGATTAAAGAATGAACTTAATTAGAGAATTAACTAAATCTAATTAAATATTATCTTAGATTAGGTTAAAGATTCTCTAGATCAATTACAATAGTTGTATTTGGTCAAGTCTATTTTTAATGAGAACCAAAATGAAATTGATTCTTGGCTAATCAATCTAGCCCAAACTATTAGGTTGATCCAATTGAAACTAATTAACTAGTTGGTATCTAAGGTAAGTCTGGCAATATATGACTAGTGGTTGTTAATTAAGAGCTACTCATATTGATTCGGCCTTTGATGAGTTAATGGTATATCCCTCCCATCGATCTCATTTATCTAGCTTTTTTGATGAAGTTATGTTTTGATTAGATTACTTAACAATTTGAGTTGACCCGTGTCAGCGAGAAAAATCAGTGTGACTAATTTAGGTGCTCATAGATCAGTCTGTCTATGGTCTTCCTTAATCTGACTTGATGAAGTCAATGGGAGGATTATGATTAGCTGGTTCATCTGACTCTCTTTTCTTAAAAATAAATTAACTAAATCCTCTAAAATTATTAGACCATTAAAAATGAAATAGTTATGGTGTAATTAGATCATAGCCTTCCATTAAGTGAGTGATAATGGATCCATTAGTTGGATAATCATTGGAGGCCTAAAGGCCTAGTGCTTATCGGCTAATGGAATTATCATTCATAATATAATTTCTTGGCCGTGTCTTTGTAAATGGTAGTTAGATTGATCAACCAAAGTTGGGCTTAATCATTCATTCGGTTAGATGGACCAAGTATGGTCATGTTAATGGTTGGACCTAATCGGACCTTTTCAGTGAAAGCCAAAGCCCACTGATTAGAGACTATGGCAAAAATTTAATTACTAGAAGTTATTTAGAGAAATAATTAGTTATAAACCTATCATTAGATGTGCATAGATTGATCGCCCAAAATCAGGCTTATGTGTAGTCTATGTGAATTCTAGTACCCACTAAAAAATTAGGATAATTTTTCAAATTGGAGATAGAGGCTACTAATTTGAATAAAATAGTAGAAGAATATTTTGATTATAGATCAAATCTTTAGATTTAATAAATTATTTACTAATTAGGTTTTGATTTTTCTTGGTGCAGTTATGGCCACTTTCCTTTCACTTCGATTATTATTGGATAATGACAAGCTGGAGGGACCCAACTTCGATAGCTGGTACCATAAGTTGAAGATTATCCTTTAGCATGAATGGATCTTGTATATCCTTAAAGAGCCTACACCTGAGAAGCCAACTTCCAACGCACGTGGCTCAGTCAGAGACACTTACTAAAAGTAGCTCAATGACTGAACCATGGTGTGTTGCATCATACTGGCAGCCATGAGCAATAGTTCAATCACAAGTTCAAGTTAGCTCAATCAAAAAATAAACTTCAAGTATTGAATGAGTCTTTTAGCACATCTAATAATATTAAAAGCCACAAGACTAGTTGTGCCATCTTTAATGCTAGGATGAGGGATGGAGCTTCAATCACTGATCAATTATTGTACATGACCGAGATGATAAAATATTTAAGCAAGCTCGGTTTTTTCTTGCATGAGCAGCTAGAAAAAAATGCAGTTATGAACTCATTGCCCAAGTCTTATCTTCATTTTGCTTACTCATTATAGAATGATAAAGCTTGAAGTTAGCTACCACGAGTTACTAGGGTTACATTAAAATTTTGAGAAGGATCACCAGCTCCACAAGAAGTCGGTGAATTTAATGGGAGGATCTTCTTCTGGTTCTCAACCTCCTAAGAAAGAAAAAAAAAATAAGAAGAAGTCCAAAAAGGTGCAAGTTCAAGCTGAGACATCTGTGCAAGGCTAGACCAAGAAATTCAAGCCCGATAAAAGTTAAGCAAAGTGCTTCTTCTATAAGAAATGGGGGCATTGGAAGAGGAACTATCCTCAATATATTCTTCCCTGGATCCGAATAGGCCGAGAAAGAAGCAAAATATTGCTAGGCAAGGTACTTATATGATAACTCCTTGCAATTTTTTTATTTATAAAATACTGACAAGGTATTGAATATTGGAAGCCCTTACCATATTTACAATTTGTTGCACAGGTTACAAGTCAGTAGGAGATTCAGATAAGATGAGAGATTCCTAAATGCTAGAGATGGAAGATCAATTCTTGTTCTAGCATTAGAAATTTTAAAAATTATATTTGAGTCCTATACTATTGTTCTTAGTGATTGTTACTATTATCCTAGTTTCTTTTTGAATATCATTTATGTAGGCCTTTTGGCCAAAAATAATTATGAGATTTCAATAAAAAAAATTTGTAATATCATTTTAAATGGTATTACTATATTTTTTGGATATTTGAGCAATGAAATATACATGATATCACAACCTGTTAGTATAATCTACTCCACTGGCAAGCATCCTATATTAGATAATGTATCTGATATCTACTTATAGCACTGCAGACTAGATCACATTAACAAGAATAGGATAAATAGGTTAACTTAAGAGAGAATTCTCAAAGTTAGTGATTGTGAATCACTTTCAATCTATGAGTTCCATCTTCTTGGGAAAATGGCTAAGTCACTTTTTATTGAAAAAGGTGAAAGAGCCATTGAGCTCTTAGGTCTAGTACATACTGATGTATGTAGACCTATGAGCATAAGTACTAGAGATGGATATTTCTATTTTATCATTTTCATAGATGATCCAGGTATGGATACGTCTATCTGATAAAATACAAATCGAATTCATTTGAAATGTTCAAATAATTTTCAAATGAAGTAGAAAAATGAACTAGAAAGAGTATTAAAACTCTTCAATTTGATCGAGGAGGTGAATATCTTTCTAGTAAGTTTCTTATATATCTAGGAGAAAATAGGACTCTCTCTCAATGGACTCCTCTAGTGACACCACAGCATAATGGTATGTCTAAAAGGAGGAATTGAATTCTATTAGATATAATCCGATCCATGATGGATTTTTCTAGCTTGTCGATATCCTTCTAGGGATATGCACTCAAATTGGCTTACTATCTTTTGAATAAGATTCTAAGTAAATTTATAATTAAAATTATTAAAAAATATATCTTAAAGCCAACCATCTAATTAGTAGATGATTGAAATTAATATATGAATTATCTAATAATAATAGTTATTTGGCTGATTCATCATAGAAATTCTATCTTTCTTAAATGAACTCTTAAATTATGATGAAGTCCTTAGAACTATAATCAATCGATGAAAAAAGATTTATCGGATGGTTCTTAAATTGTTCACGATCAAATGATGAGTTATTAATAAGAATGATAACTTATCGAGTGTAGATCGCTGTATGCCATATACGTTGCTTGTTCTCGTAACCAAGTGGTGTGGAGATACTGATGTGGCATACAGGTGAGATGTAAAAATACATCTGTACTGAATGTGACCAATGTAGTACTCTACTATCAAGAGTGGCTAGCTAAGGCCAATGGGTATAAGTGTCCCTCCGACTTGAGATCATCAGGTGATTTGCAAGCAACTCACTATACTTTGGTGCCGGACTATCTGTATTTTTAATATAGGTTCGAAAGATTTTGGGTATAGTCAAGTACTTATGAAGTTGATGTACGTGTCAAGATAGGATTGACCACTCTTGATTAGCTTCAGAAAGAGAATGACTCATTATGTTTCAATTTAGCAAAACATAGGCCTGTGTAATCCTCATGAGGAGTCATGAAATTTGCAAAATTTTGCTGACTTGTATGAGTGTTGAAAGAGTGCTCAAAGTCTTCTTGAGCATTATTGGTCAAAGGGATGAATTATACGATAACCATGGGTCAGAGTTCTAAGAATATTGCTTTGCATACATTTGACCTATCCGAACATGGGAACCATTGTTAGATGGTTACTTTGACTGGTACAAAAATTAGTTTCTATGCTACTGACTTAGGTTCGAACCTATAGGGTCACACACATAAGAGATTATAATCTAATCAGATGGTTAATCGACGATTGAGAATCGTTCTAAGGTCAAACATTCAATGCGATTGATGTTTGATCTAATGCAAGTATTGTAGGAGGATTGATTAGCAATTGGATTGCAAATTAACTCAATTTGATTGAGTGATTAGGCTGAGATCAAGTCTAATTGAATTAGATTTAATTAGAGTTGGTTTGGACTTAATTAGATTAAGTTTAATTGGTTTAGCTAATTGCAAGGGAAAAACAAATTCTAGTTGGACTAGGATTTGAGAGCACCTAATTCATAATTGAGTTAGGATTTAAATCAGATTTAAATATAGTTTAAACCTAACTTAATTGGGTTCCTAGTAGGACTAGGATCATCCATAATTAGGATTGCACTAATCCTATTTTAATTGGATTCAAAATTATTTTGACTTAGTCAAATAGGAAGAGTCCTAGTTGGACTGGAACTCTCTCACTTTCCTTGCACCTAAGAGAACCCATGCCCACCCTATTATTTCTAGATCTCTACATGAGTCTTCTCAAGCCAATGAGAAAGTCTCCCATGCCCCATATCCTGATTATTTGAAATTAATTTTGACTTGCTCAAAGATGGTAATTAGTTTTGACTTGGATAGAGTCCAAGATCTCTCCAACTCTCTTCCTCTCCTTTTGGAATTTCTCCCACGCCAACCTTATTTCTTTGTTGCCATCTTTTTTCCTCTTGGGCAAAAACTTCCTTCTCTCCATGCACAAAATTGTGGGGAGGTGTCCAAGAGTTGGTCGCCCCCCAAACTCTTCCTTATTTCCTTGTTTGACTAGGTCATTTTGACCTAGTCTTCCTATTATCTTGGGATGCCTCTTTCTATTATCTTTGGGCGTCAAAACCTGATGATAGTCCATAGCAAAAATCTGAAGAAAGAGGTTTAGAGGCATGGGAGATTGTGGTGCCAAAAATTTTGGAGAAGAGCCTTCAATTATGATATTAAAAGTTGATGTCTAAAAGAGACAAGGTAAAAGAGAAGATTGTTTTCTCTTATGATTTTGTTTAATAACCTTTATCCTTTATTTTTGATCTATTTTTATGTGATAAAAATCTAAGAAATAGAGAGGATGAGGGCATGGGGATTTGTGCTCCAAGATGTTGTGCTATAAAGATAAATTTTGGACATGATCTAATCATGTCTAGATGAGAGAAGGAAAAGAGAAGAAGGTCTTCTCTTAGGGTTTCTTTGAGAATCCTTCTTCTCTATATTTTTGTATGATTTTTCTATAAGAAAAATCAGAGTATGTGAGATCTGGAAACATAGAAAAAGACTAGGAGATAAGGTCTTCTTTTGTCCTAGTATAAGGATGTTTTCAGGACATCAATCATTGATGTCTTGAAAGAGAAGATTTGTCTTCTCTCAGGATCCGTTTCTAATGTATTTAATTTCTAATTTTTGGAAGATCTAAAGATTGAATTTTTCTCCTAATCCTCCTCTTATTCTTCATCTCTTGGAATATCCAAGAGATTTGAAGAATAAATTTTAGATTAACCATCCGGAGGGATCTGTGAGAAGTTAGCATTTCAAGCAGATCTTCATTCGACGAACCTTCGATTTTGTTGCAACCTTGTATGGATCACCTATAGAGGCCGGATGCATGTGCGGCTCCAAAGGCAACAACAAAAATCAATCATGGAGTTCTCTATCGTGCAAGGTAAGAGATTTGTTCTCTTCTCTCACCTAGATACGATCTAGATTTCAGATCTAGAATTGTTCTAGATCTAGGATATTGATTTGATCAAAACCAAACACTTTTACTTTCGGTTTTAGAATGCATTATGACATGTTATAGATCCTAGATATAGGATTTAGTAATTAGATTATATGCATTTATAGATTAAATGATTTAATCTGCATGTTTCACTATGATATATTTCAAAAATATTTTGAAATTCATGCATAAAATCCTGCATGTTTTCCATCAAAAACTCCATATGAGATATGAATAAGATGTAAACTAGTACTTTCACACCTTAGGATCTAGGGGTGCCTGGCATACATCAAACGGTTAATCACAAATAAACTGGGACCTAGGTCTAATAAGTACATATTCATTGGGTACCCAAAAGAAACCAAAGGATATTTTTTCTACCATGCTAATGAACAAAAGATGTTCATCAGCCTTAAGGTAATCTTTTTAGAAAAAAAGTTTCTTGGTGAAGAAACTATTGCCTCTAAGGTTGAACTTGAGAAAGTTCAATAGGTAGAAAAGCTGACACTAGTAGCCAAACCTGAATCAGATTTGATCAGATCAAATCCAGAGCCCCCTGTATCATTAAGATGATCAGGTAGAGTACCGCATTAGCTAGACAGATGCTACAGTTTCATGATCCAAAATAATGATCCTATCGAACTTGATGAGAATGATGAGGATTTGATCACTTACATGGATGCAATATAGAGGCTTGATTCCAAAAAGTGTCTTGAAGCCATGAAATCCTAGATGGAGTTCATGAAGGTCAACGATATGTGGACATTGGTTGACCCACCTGAAGTGGTTAAAACTATTTGGCGTAAGTGGGTCTTTAAGAGGAAAAGGGGCAAAGACAAGAAGGTAAAGCCCTATAAAGCCCGTTTGGTTGTCAAGAGGTATCGTCAATATTATGGTATTAACTATGACTAGATATTCTTTCTTATGACAATGCCCAAATTCATTCAAATTATGTTTGCAATAGCTGTCCATCTAGACTATAAGATGTGGCAAATGGATGTGAAGATAGCTTTTCTAAATGAACAGCTGACTGAAGAGATGTATATAATACAATCTGAGGGGTTCACATCCATAGACGAGTCCAAGGTGTACAAGCTTCAAAGATCTATTTATGGATTGAAGCAGGCATCTTAGAGTTGGAATATGCATTTTGAAAAGATGATCAAAATATATGGCTTCGTTAAGAACGGAGAAGAGCCCTGCATTTACAAGTGGGCAAATAGTCTGATAGTCGTATGCCTTATTTTGTACATAGATGACATTCTCTTAATCAAGAATGACATCTCCGCACTATAAGAAATAAAAATTTGGCTGTCATCTTAGTTTCTCATGAAGGATTTGGGTTTAGCATCCTACATCCTAACAATGAAGATCTATAGGAATAGATTTAAGAGGATGCTTAGGTTGTCCTAGTCCAAGATATAAAAACTATGCTGAAGAGGTTCAGCATAGAGAATTTTAAGAAGGGCTATTTTTCAATAGGCCATGAAATTTTTCTCTACAAGAAGGATTACCTGACAACTCCTGAAAAAAGAGATTGTATGTGTAGAATCTCATATGCTTCGATAGTTGGATCTATTATATACGCCATGATAGGTACGAGACCAGATTTGGCATACTCACTAGAAATAATGAGTAGATACCAATCTGATCCAGGGGAGAACCACTGGAAGGTGGTGAAAACTATCCTTAAGTATTTAAGAAATACTAAGGATCGGTGGCTTGTTTATGGTGAGTCAAATTTGAAACTTGTAGGGTTTATAGACTCCAGCTTTCAATCTAACCATGATGATAGTAGAAGCATGTTGGATTATATCTTTATCCAGAATGGTGGAGCTATCAATTGAAAGAGTTTCAAGTAGTACACTATGGTAGACTCAATTTGTGAGGTAGAGTATATCGCAACATCCGATGCTACGAAAGAAGCTATATGGTGGCTGAGGAAGTTCATCATCAAGCTTAGAGTAGCACCCTTTCTAGATGGTCTAGTCCTACTCTACTATGATAACTTTGGTGCCATTGCTTAGGTAATGGAATTAAAGGCACACTAACAGATGAAGCACATACTGCGCTGCTACCATCTGGTTCGAGAGATTGTGGATCGAGGGGAAGGAAATAGATCTAGGATTTCAAGATTAGATTTTGAAACCTTTTAGATCTATGCAGCAGAAGATATGAATTAATCATATTACTTCACAAAAATAGAAGAAAAGCCCTAGATCAAGGATCCTATAACATGATTAAAGAATGATATTAAATCAAAAATTAAAAGATTAGAAAACTTCATGTTGATCATATCAATAGTAGAACAACTCTAGATCAAATCTAGGTATGTAATTGGTAGATCATATCTCCCTTACCTTTGCAAGTCAAGTTTCTTAACTCGTTGATCTAGTCCTGAGGTTGTTTCTTCAAGCCGCACATGCGTCCAGCCTCTACAAGTTCTTTACACAAGCCCTCGATCGCTGATCTGAAGTTTGATGCTTGAAAATCAGCACAATATGCTAGTAGTAAGCTAATCCTTCTTCGACGATCGATCTACATCTTTCTTCTTCAAAACATAGGGTCTCCAACTTTTAGAAGGAAGGGAAGATATTTGTGAACCTGAGATTTCTCTCAAAAACTCACAAATAATGGAGGAATAGATGTAGAAGAAGACCCTCTTCTTCTTCTTTGTTCTCTCACCTAGACACCTAGTTTGATGTCTTTACAATTCCCATGCCCTAAGCCTTTCTCTCCCAGCTATTCCCATGCCCAAGGACCTCTCTCTAAGCTATAGAATCTCTAAAAAAATTAGATCAAGAGACCCTTTAAATAGAGAGTTAGGGAGCAATCCTTGTCTAGGTCAAATACCTAGACAAGAGATCTCCAAATTGGGCTAGAATTGGGGTGCCCAACTCTTGGGCTTCCCCTCCTTCTTCTAAGCATGGACTAGCCTCACTTTGGCACATAAGAAGTTTCCTAATTCCCACAAAAATCTCAAAAAAAATCTCATGGGTTTGGTTGGCATACAAGATCTAGTGTTTTGATTGCAACAAACTCTATCAAATAGAGTTTAAATTCAAACCAATACTACTTGTTTGACTTGGTCCACAACCACTTGCCATATAAGAAAGAAGGAAGAGAGTTGGGCACTCAAGAAAGGCCTGGGGAGAGGTGTTTTTCCACAACCAAAACTAATGAAGTGGGTGTGGGGGGCTTTGGGAATCATTATGGTGCAAGGAATGGGAAGTCCTAGTAACACTAGGACTTCCAATTTGACTTGGTCTAACTTGTTCTTTAGACAAAACTAAATTAGATTCAATTCAACCTAATTAAAATAGGTCTTAGTTCAATTAAGAATATAATTAAATTATGTTAAATTTAATTTAATTCTAATTTAAATTTTTAATCAAATTAGAGATAGGATTCATATATCCTAATTGAACTAGGACTCGTTCTTCCTTATAATTAGCTCGTCTAATAAATCAATTAAACTTGATCCAATCAAATATAAACTAAATTTAATTAAATTATATTTAATTAGACTTAATCTAAGTCCTCTAGATTAATCAAATTAAGTCAATTAGTAATTCAATTGCTAATCGATCCTCCTATACTTGCACTAGGTCAAACATCAATCGTATTGATTATTTGACCTAAGAATGATTCTTAATCATCGATCAACCATCTGATTAGATTAAGAACTCTTATGTGTATGATCCTATAGGTTCAAACCTAAGCTGGTAGCATAGAAAAAAAATTTTGTACTAATTAAAGTGACCATCTAGCAATGGTACCCGATGGTCGGATAGGTTGAATGTGTAGAACAACATCTTTAGAACCCATGTGGACATAGTTTTCATATAATTCATCTCTTTGACCAAAATGCTCATAGGGCACCTCAAAGTTTAACCATCAACCCCAATTAGGTTATCCATATTGTATCTCGAAATATCAAATCCATCTCATGGATTACCTTAGCTAAGCTTTTACTATATTGAAATATAGTGATGCATTCTTCTCTAACTCTTGGAGTGGTCAATCCCATCTTGATCACTCACCAATATTGCAAGTACTTGACTATACCCATAAATCTTCCATTACTGAATTAGAAATTCAATTAGTCTAGTATCAAAGCATAGTGAGTTGCTTGCAAGCTATTATGGTGATCTCAGGTCTAACGGACATTTATACCTATATCAAATCAGAGCAATTCTATAAAGCAGAATGCTCTGGAGTTGGTCACATTCTATAACGATATACCCTTACATCTCACTTATATGCCATACTAGTATTTCCATACTCCTTGGTTAAGAGAACAACCAACCTATATGGCATCCAACGATCTTTGCTCGATAAATGTTGTCATCCTAATTAATAGCATATCATTTGATCGTAAACTATTTAAGGACTAATCAATAAATTATTTTTTTATTGAAACTAAATAGTCCTAAGAACTTCATCACAATAATAAAGTTCATTAGAAGATATAGACTTTATTATGAAAATATCAAAATATTTATTTTACTCATTAATAAATTAATTATAATTATAATGTAGCTCAACCATCAATAAGCTGATGATTGACTTTGGGATACATTTTTCAACGACTCTCACTTATCCTAAAGCCACTTGGCATAGTATCTAATATCCATCTTCAACTTGTGGTCGTCGAACTCCTTTATTGCTAGGGCTTTAGTGAAAGGGTCAGTGAGGGTCCCCTTTCCATTGATCTTTTGAAGATCGATGCCATCTCGATCCACGATCTTTCAGTTTAGGTGGTAGCAATATAGTATGTATTTTGTTCGCTGGTGTGCTTTTGGTTCCTTCGACTGAGCAATCGCACTAGTGCTGTTATAATAGAGCAGGATCAGACCATCAAAGAAGGATGCTACTCCAAGCTTGGTGATGAATTTTCTAAGCCACATAGCTTTCTTCATGACATTTGATGCTACGACGTACTCCACTTCATAAACAGAGTTTGCCATAATATGCTGCTTGAAACTCTGTCAGCAAATGGCTCCACCATTTAGGATAAAGATATAATCCGACATGCTTCTACTATCACAATGGTTAGATTGAAAGCTAGAGTCAGTAAATTCCATAAGTTTCAGAACTAACTTGCCATAAATCAACCATTGGTTCTTAGTATTTTTCAAATACTCTAGGATGGCTTTCTTCACTTTCTAGTGGTTCTCTCCTGGATCAGATTGGTATTTACTCACTACTCCTAGTGAGTATGCTACATCTGATCTCGTACATGCCATGGCGTACATGATAGATTCCACTATTGAAGCATATGGGACTCTACTCATATGCTCTCTCTCTCTTCAAAAGTTATTGGATAATCCTTCTTAGAGAGAGAAATTCTATGGCCTATCGAAAGATAGCTCTTTTTGAAATTCTCCATGCTGAACCTCTTCAACATAGTTTTTATGTACATGGACTGAGATAATCCAAACATCCTTTTAAATCTATCTCTATAGATCTTCATTTCTATAATTGTAGGATGCTTCACCCAAGTCCTTCATGAAGAACTGAGATGACAATCAAACTTTTATTCTTTATAGTGTGGGGATGTCATTCTTGATTAAGAGAATGTCATCCACATACAAGATAAGAAATACCACTACTGGACCATTTTTTCAGTTGTAAATACAGTGCTCTTCTCCATTCTTAACGAAGCCATACGTTTTGATCACCTTATCAAAATATATGTTCCAACTATGAAATACTTTCTTCAATCCATATATGGATCTTTGAAGCTTGTACACTTTGGACTCATCTGTGGATGTGAACCCTTTAGGTTGTATTATATACACCTCTTCGATTAGCTCTCCATTTAGGAAAGCTATCTTCACATCCATCTGCTAGATGTCATAATCCAGATGGGCAGCTATCGTAAGCAATATCCAAATGGATTTGAGTATTGCCACAAGAAAGAATGTCTCGTCATAGTCAATACCATAACATTGATGATACCCCTTGGCAGCTAGATGGACTTTATAGGTCCCCACCTTTCCATCTGTGCTCCTCTTCCTTTTGAAGACCCATTTACATCTAATGGATTTAACCCCTTCAAGTAAGTCAACCAATGTCCAAATAATATTGACCTTTATGGATTTCATCTCGAATTTAATGGCCTCAAGCCATTTCTCGGATCAGATCTCTACATTGCAACCATATAGGTGATTAGATCCTCATCATTCTTATCGAGTTCAATAGGATCACCATCCTGGACTAAGAAACTGTAGTATCTATCTGATTGATGTAGTACTCTATCGGATCATCTTAATGGTGTAGGTATATTAGACTCCGAATTTGATCTAATCAAATCCTCTTCAGGTTCAGCTACTGGTGTCGATCTTTTTATCTATTGAACTTCATCAAGTTCAATCTTAGAGGCAATAGTTCCTTCACCAAAAAACTCCTTGTCTAAAAAGATTGCCTTAAGACTGACGAACACTTTTTGTTCATCAGTATGGTAGAAAATATATCCTTTAGTTTCTTTGGGGAACCCCATGAATGTGCACTTGTCAAACCTAGGTCCAAGTTTATCTGTGATTAACCATTTCACATAAGCCGAGCACCTCAAGACCCTAAGGTGTGAAAGTGCTAGCTTACGCCCTATCCATATCTCATATGGAGTTTTAACCACAAACTTACTTGGAAGCCTATTTAGAAAAAACCAAGCCAATTTGAGTGCATATCCCCAAAAAAATATTGGAAACCTAGAAAAATCTATCTTAGATCGGACCATGACTAACAGAGTTCGATTCCTCCTTTCAGACACACCATTATGCTATGGTGTTACTGGAGTCCATTGAGAGAGAATTCCATTCTCTCCTAGATATGTGAGAAACTCATCAAAAATGTATTCTCCTCATCGATTAGATCGAAGAGTTTTGATGCATTTTTTAGTTTATTTTTCTATTTTACTTCGGAATCATTTGAATATTTCAAATGAATCTAACTTATATTTCATCAGATAAACATATTCATACCTGGATAGATCATCTATGAAAGTAATGAAGTAAAGATATCCACCTCTGGCACTAGTGCTCATAGGTCTAGATACATCAGTATGTGCTTGACCTAAGAACTTAATGGCTCTCTCATCTTTTTCAATAAAAGGTGACTTTATCATTTTTTCAAGTAGATAGGATTCACAGATTGGAAGTGATTCACAATCACTGACTTCAAAGATACCATCTTGAGTCAACCTATTTATCTTATTTTTGTTAATGTGACCTATCCTATAGTGCCATAAGTAGATATCAGATACACTATCTAATCTAGGATGCTTGCCAGTGGAGTAGACTACATTAATAGATTGTGATAACATGTATACACTATTATTCAAATGTCTACAGAATATAGTAATACCATTCATAATGACATTATAAATTTTTTTCTTTATTGAAATTTTATAACTATCTCTGGCCAAAAGGCCTACAAAAATGACATTAAAAAAAAAAAAAACTAAGACAAAAATGACAATCATTAAGAGCAATTGTATGAGACTCAAATATAAGCTATAAGATTTCTAATGCTAGAACTGGAACTGGTCTTCCATCTCCAACATTCAGGAACCTCTTGCCATGCTCGAATCTCTTACTAACCTACAATGAATTATAAATATAGTAAGGGCTACCAGTATCCAATACCCAGTCAGTAATATCATAGATAGAGAAATTGCAAGAAGTTATCATATAAATATCTTATCTAGTAATAGTTTGCTTCTTTCTCGATCTGTTCGGATCTAAGATGGCAATGTATTGAGAATAGTTTCTCTTCCAATGCTCTTGCTTCTTGCAAAAGAAGCACTCAGCTTGACTCTTATCAAGCTTTATCTTCTTGGTATGGCTCTGCATAGATGTTCCAGCCTGAACTTACACTTTCTTAGACTTCATCTTCTTATTCTTCTTTTCTTTCTTAAAGGGTCAAGAACCAGAAGATGAACCTTCCACAAAGTTCACCGACTCCATGTGGAGCTGGTGATCCTTCTTAAAGTTTTGAAGTAACCCCAGTAACTCGTGGTAGTTATCTTCAGGCTTTATCATTTTATAATAAGTGAGGAATGAGAGATAAGACTTGGGCAGTGAGTTTAGTACTACATCTTTTCCTAGCTTCTTATGTAAGGAAAAGCTAAGCTTGCTTAAATGCTCCCTCAGCTCGATCATGTACAATGCATGATCGATGACTAAAGCTCCATCCCTCATCTTAGCATTAAAGATGGCACAACTAGTCTTATACCTCTCAACATCATCGAGTGTGCCAAAAGACTCCTCCAATACTTGAAGCATGTCTTTTGGTTGAGCTATCTTGAACCTGCGACTGAACTCATCACTCATAGCCGCCAGCATAATATAGTGCACCATGGTTCAGTCACTGAGTCACTTCTAATAAGTGTCACTGACTGATCCACATGCATTTACAGTTGGCTCCTCAGGTGCTGGATCTGTCAATATGTACAAGATCTGTTCATGCTCCAAGATAATCTTCAACTTATGGTACTAGCTATCGAAGTTGGATCCCACCATCTTATTATTAGTGTAGAATCTGGTTGTTGTCAGATCCAGCTGGAGTGGAGGTGGATGAGGTCACCATTGGAGAACTGCAAAATAAAGTTCCATCTAGAGTCGGTGGGGGGTGGCTGCGGTAGGACCCTCCGACGATCAAGTCAGCTCTTCCGGCCAATAAAAATGGAGTGTTCTAGAATGAGTTCAGCAGAGTTTAGAGAAGGAGAGGAGAGCATAGAGCTTAGATCTAGCAAATCTAGAGGATCCTTTTTATAGATGGAGATTGATGGTAACCGCTGCAGCTGTCTGATAGCAGATCGCTCGAGGTCTGATGGGGTCAGTCATGGAGGAAGGTGCCATCTGCATTATCGCCTACCACAGATTGATGGTGATAGCCATCGCCGCCTGGTAGCGGGTCACTGTCGTCTACTTCGGACTGATGGTGACCATTTGTCGAGATTTAATCGCCGTAGCTATGAGAAAGTAGGCATTGGTTGGTGGACTTCGGCATGTATCGATTCTAGAGGAGTTCGAACTCCTGAAAGAGATATGGCTGCTGGGATTATCCGGGAGCAATCCACTGGAGGAATCCAACTGGGGGAGATGTTTGAGAGGAGTTCGACCAAAGGGGAAGCTCAGAAGGAGTTCAGCTCCCATGGGCATTCGACTGGAGGGGTGCGGAGAGAGTTTGTCTCTCATGGGATTTCGACTGAAGCTTGGCCGTTGAGGAGTTCGGTCGGATGAAGGAGTTTGGCTAAGGCCCGACCACTGGGAGTCCAAAGGAGCTTGGCCATTGAGGAGTTCGGCTGGCCGAAGGAGTTAGGTGAAGACTCGGGTGCTAAAGCTCTTCCGCGGCTATCGGTTGCATTAGGCTGAGCATCGAACTGAACTTCGGTAGGAGTGGGGTTTATCCCCAACAATAGTCTCCCCCACTTTCGAGTTTGAAACTCAAAGGAAGAGAGTGCAGAAAAGGTGACTGTCGGAGTCCTCTTCTGGGCTCTATGTTGGTTCAGGTTGAAGCTCAGGGGAGATCTCATCTCCAGCCAAAGTTGATGTTGAAGTTGAAGCCTGGGGCAGATCTCATCTCCAATCAAGATTGAAGTAGATCTCATCTCCTACGGTCGAGGTCGGAGGTTGAGCTCCTTAGGGGCGATATTATCTCTAGCAGTCGAGGCTGACTCAGGAGAGATCTCCTCTCTTACAGTTAAGGTCGACTCGGGGGAGATCTCATCTCTTGCAGTTGAGGTTAATACGAGCACTCGGGAGAGATTTGATCTCTAGTCAAGGTTGATACGGGCGCTCGGGGAAGATCCGATATCCTGTAGCCGAGGTTGATATGGGTGCTTGGGGGAGATCTTATCCCCTGCAGTCGAGGTCGATATGGATGCTCGGTAGAGATCTGATCTCTGACCGAGATTGACGCAATCGCTCAGAAGAGATCTTATCTCTGGATGAGGTTGTCTCCAATCTTATCTCTGGTCGAGGTTGTCTCGATCGCTCGAAAGACATCTTATCTCTGGCCGAGGTTGACGTAGTCGCTCGGAAGAGATCTTATCTCTAGCCGAGGTTGTCATTGGCGCTCGGGAGAGAACTTATCTCTGGCCAAGGTTGGCCTGGACCCTCGAGGGAGATCTTATCTCCTATGGCCGAGGTTGTTGCGAGCGCTCAGGGGAGATCTTATCTCCTACAGTCGAGGTCGGCCCGGACGCTCGGAAGGGATCTTATCTCCTACAATGGAGGTTGCTATGGGTGCTCGGGCGAGATCTGATCTCTCCTACAGTCGAGATTGCCTCGGAGGAGATCTTATCTCTTGCAGTTGAGGTCGCTGCGGACCCTCGAAGGAGATCTTATCTCTAGTAGTAGTCGAGGTTGCTGTGGGCGCTCGGGAGAGATCTTATCTCCTACAATCGAGGTCGGCCCGGACCCTCGAAATAGATCTTATCTCCTATAATCGAGGTGGATGCGGGAACTCAAGGGAGATCTTATCTCCTGCAGCCGAGGTCAGCTCGGACCCTCGGAGGAGATCTTATCTCCTGCAGTCGAGGTCAGCCCAGACCCTCGAGATCATCTCCTGCGTCGAACCGGCGCTTAGGTGATCATCTCCTAATCCAACCCGGCCCTCAAGAAGATCTTATCTCTACTCGAGGTTGTGGTGCTGGAGACTCCTCGAGGAAGATCTATCTCCTACGATCGAATGCAGACGTTGCCCTAGAAGCCAGAATTGGCTGACACTTGTAATACACTTCTAGGGGCAAAATTGTAATTTTGACTATAATTAATGAAATGGGTTATTTTCTATCACATATGTGTATTTAGTGTCTGTGATACATCCTTTGAGTTAATGGTAATGATAATTCATATTTTCAAGAGTTGAAAATTTAAGACATGAATAATCATTATTAACTCATAAACAGCTCCCGACCATAGGATCATCACGAGGATGGTGATTGATCCGGAAGGTTGGTGTACGATCGCTTCTCTTTAGTAGATGAGTCTTGAGTCTACGGTGTGGAGACACCGGAGCGAGAGTACAGGTACTCGTTAGAGAACGAGGGCACTGAGCGTGACCACCTCGAGTAGTCATTAGGGAGTCTACCTTCTCGTCAATGACTGACTCGATGCTGCAGTAGTGTGTCTGGTTCTTTGACCTGAGATGCATCGGCAGTTCACCTTGAGGGTGTTATAGTTTGACTACACCATTACTCGGTCTCCTAGCCATATGGAACCCTGAGGTGTATGTTGGCTATGACATGTTCATTGTAGGAACTGGATTGCATCAAGATGGGAATCTATCTACCTCGGTGGTAGAGGAGCAGCCCTATGATGATCATGAGAATCAAGTCCAGAAATCCATGGCCATGGTAGAGTGAAATAATAGAAAGAGTTTCTATTTAGATTTTCACATTGGACTCGAATCGAATGATTACATCATATGACAGAGACTAGGGTTTGACGAGTTCACCTTAACCCTAATCTGATCGGGGCTCAAGATAGAAGAACTTGAATCACACAGGTAGCTGCACCAAGAGGTTCGCATTCAGCTCTGATGGGTTGCCACCATATACTGCTAGGTGTCACTGGTGGATTTTGGGAGCAATTAGAATGATTTAGATGATCGATCATTCTAGCTGTTCGAATCAGAAGAGTTCTGATCCATCGAAAGGAGTTTCGATGATGTCTATGATAGAGATCATGACATATCCCATTACCATACAGAACTGAACCTAACTGGGTCACACAAACAAGGGTTTGAATCTGGTGATCATCAATTGAACTGATCTAGTTCAATTGATCTGAATGAGATTCAATTAGGTTCAAGGAAATCGTGCTAGCACTCGATTGAACCTAACGTTCTTCTTTTACTATCATAAATAAGTTGTCCTGACTGAGCCAAAGGAGTTTGTGCTCAATCAGAGGCCTTCATATGGTCTGACTGGAGGTTGTCCAAGTCAGAATAGGTTGTCTTATTTGTAAGACATTACCTGCCATTTTTGGTCACCTGCCATTTCTTGTTCTTTGACTTTGGTCAAAAGTCTACCTTTGACTGGTCAAACGTTGACCATTGACCCTTTGACTTTTGACCACATGTCATGCACCTATTGGAGAGCTGGTGGGGGCCTTGTCCCCCTGCCAGAACCTGGCAAGGAGAAGGGCGCACGCCAAGGGTGGCGTGAGCCCAAGTAGGAGGCGCCTAGGAGTCCTTGTTGGACAAGGACTCCACCTCCCTTTTGGATTCCAATTCAGAGTTCTACTAAGAATCCAGTTTGACTGGTCTTAGGCACCCTCTAAGGAGGAATCCAGGGGTCTCTATTCCAACCAATCAGATTTAGATCTGATTTCACAAAGGGTTGTGATTGGTTGAGAGGAAGAGGAGTTGGATCACAAGAGGTCTATAAATAAGACCCTGCGCCCAACCCTAATCCTAATGTGAATTCAATTAGAGATTTCCCACGCCCCAAGGCTGCCTCTCCCCTCCTTCTCCATGCCATAGTCTCTTCTCCCCTTGCTCTCCACGTCCAAAAGTGTTTTGGACTTAGGTTTGGTGCGATTCAGATCAAGGAAAGGCGATCAAAAGCAAGAAGGCTGCGCTGCTGCAAAAGGACGACTGCAGATCTTCAAAAGAGTTTTGAAGATCCTCCAGATCAGATCCAGATCTGATTTTTGGAGGTGTGATAGAGAAGAAGAGGATCTCCAGATCCAACCCGAGTGGATACCGGTAGAGGCCAGGCGCTTGCGTGGCTAGATCCAGAACCTTCCGCTGCAATCAGGATCATCTACAGGGTAATAGGATTACCCAAATCAGGTAAATTAAATTTGATTTAATTTATCTTATTTTATTTTATTTATTAAAATAATAAGAATCAGATCTGAAACATATCAAGATCTGATTGAGATCAAGAGAAAATTTTTGAAATATATCTCTTGATCTAATCAGATCTGGACGAACCTGGACCGGGAAATCAGGATTTCCCTTCAACTGGTATCAGAGCCATGGTTCTAAATTGTTTAGATCTGATTTTAATTTTATTTTAATTAGAAAATAAAGTAATTTCAGATGTCACATGAGATGTGATCAGATCTGAAATCAGAAAAATTAAAATTAAATGATTTGGATCTAAGATTAAGAAGATATGCATGACTAGTTCTAAGAATAGAATAGTTCTATAGAATAGTCTTGCATGTCTTTGATTTAATCTGATTAAATCATATTTTAGATCTATTTATTTACTATTTTTTGATATTATAAGTGTTATAATAACATCTAAAAAATAGCAAATAAAAATTATTTAATTTTAAATATCATATGAGATATGATTGATGCATGTCTAGACTAGTTGTAGAATAGTTCTACATAATTGTCTAGATTAGAATTTATTTTGATTAGATCAATTTAAATCTAATTTTTTAGATTATTATGAGATAATTTAGATCTGAAAATATGCATGATTTGATACATGAGATGTATGCAAAATATGCCATGATTAGATCTAATTTGTATATGAGATATATATGATATAGATCTAATAACTGTTTTGTAGTATTTACATGTTCCTGATTAAGGCGTTCCTCTTGGCCGTCCGGTCATAAGAACGAAGAAGGGTTTAAAGGCCCTCTCTTCCCATTCGATGGGGTGTTCTTATGATGTGTAGGGGTGCTGCGTGTTCGTCCTTAATCAGAAACCCAAAACTTACTTTCTGCAAAACCCTAGATCCTGAAACCCTAGGATTTATTGTGCATATTTTGTTTATGAACCCTACTTAATTAAGAATTAAGTTTATGGAATATTAATTAGGTCTAAAATTGAGAATTTCAGATCTAAGACATATTCATAATACTGGGTTCGGGCTTGGGTAGCTCAATTAGGTCTAAGCGGTTGATCAAACCGAATCAAGAGTTGGTTAGATGGGATCAACAATGCTTAAATTGACCAGCCTAATAGGATTAAGTCTGGGTCAAGATCGAGTCACGATCAAGCAAGACCTAATTAGCTCAGAGGTTAGAGTCTGGATTGTAGGCTAACCCAATTGGTTCTGACTCAACAATTTG
>QRFJ01002170.1:0-31110 GCA_006176705.1 Cocos nucifera | reverse complement strand
GGTGTCTAAGGTAAGTTTTGGCACAGACGACCGACTAGTTTTTAATTGAAGCTACTCGACCTGAATGCGTCTTGTGCGAGTACGGCATATTCCTTCCACGGTCCACTTACCTGGCCATATCTGTTGACACAGTTCTGATCATGAGTGTCAATAATCCGAGCTGACCATGCCACTGGTTAGTCATAATTGTTATGACTAGACCAAGTTAGTTTAAATTGGACCTGAATCAATTCTCCTCTAAGAAAAGATTAAAGTCCGAGGTCGTTCCACACATTGTAGACGCGGGCCCTTCCGGGGTTGATGTTCCTCGCTGGATACAGTGGCTCAGTTGCACCGGGAAGACGCAAACCATGTCTATAGGCTTGGTCTAGGGCTGGAGGATGAGTTGGGCTCAATATTCCGGATACGGTGAGAGACCACAATTAGAGAACCCATCTATGCAGAATGGTGGTCCTAACTAACTAAGAGTGGATGCAATACTTCGGATCGGTGAGATTCAAGAATTAGAGCCAAGTTTTGGGTGCACCATGATTAGAGAATCATTGAACAGAGTCGTTCAACTCATTGGCTACCCATCACCAATCAACTGTAGGTGAGGTGATGATTCAGTTGGTGAACCGCCCACCCATAGGAAATCAATCAATCGTGGAGATTTTCGCATGCTCTACAGAGGGAGTGTTTGGGTATCCGAGAAAATAGTGGGAAGCTAATGTTTAATAATAAAATTCCTAAACAAATTGGTCAAGTCAAATTAACATGTATTAACTAGAATCTTTGACTCTAACAGGAAAATATCTGCGTCCAACCCCACTGGCACGTATCCTAGACACACATAATTGAGCTGACGCTAATTACAAAGATGTGGCTCAGGACTACAAAATGTGTGTTTGGGTTCAGAGAAGTTTAACACATGTTTGGGACCAGGACCGCTCCCACCTTACCACTCGTCCATCCACAATGAAAAAGCAAAGAGCGTCTCTGGAAAAATGATTGACGAAGACAATAAGGCAGATACTACATGTTGGCTCGATGTCTTGATGACTTCCAGCGCCAACATGAAGATATCGGGACTGCTACGCCAAATGTTGGCTAACCTGCAGGAGAATGTTTTTGGTGAACAGAGTCGCAGCCAAATATCAAGTCACGAACGACTTTTTAAGGCTAAGATGCGTGAATGGGCAGTGCATCCAAGATCACTGTCTGATAATGATCAAGACATGGAAGAGCTTGAGAAGCTCGGTGTGAAGCTTGGACTTGGATTTCAGAACGATATGTATTCTGCAATCCTTGACTGATGCATATGGGCAATTCATCATGAATTACCACATGCATAACTTCAAATTCCTTGGCCGAGTTGATGAATATGCTGTTACCGCTGAGCATTCTATGAAAGTTTCATAAAGGCTCAGTTCTTGCTATGAACGACTTCTTTTCAAAAGAAAGTCTTAATGGAAAGAAAAAGAAGTCTGTGAAAAGGCAAAAAGCGTAAGAAGTGATCAAGAAGAAGAGGCAAGAACCGAAGAAGAAGGTCGATGGCAAAGGAAAAGGTGTTTGCCATTGCAATAGTGACGCCCATTGGACAGCGGAAACTGCCTATTAACCTGGCCACCCTAAAGAACAAGGAAGGAAGGTCCGCTAGAGTATGCTCGTTATTAGAGTCTAACCTTAGGTCTTTGTTCTCATCTAGTTGGGTGCTTGACTCTGGTTCTAGTGTCATCTGTGCACTTCTATGCAGGTCTTGAGGATAGCAAGAGCCTGAGGGATGGAGACATGATCCACGCGTCGGTAATGGGCAAGAGTTGCTGCAGTAGCAGTGGGAACAACCCTCTTGCGATACCATCTGGTTTAGACTTAGTTTTAAAAGATGTTATTATGTGCCTGCACTAAGCAGGAATTTGATTCTGTTTCATGCTTAAGCACAAGAAAGGTTATGTGATCACCTTCATAAAGGAGCCATTGTAACATTCTTGTGAAAGAATAAAATTTGCAAATGGTTTCCTTTATAATGTCTTTATCAGTTGCATAATGATGTACCTATTTAACTATCAGAGCAAAAACGTGAATGCAAAACCGACCTAGGGATAGTCCAACACGACAGTATCTATGGCACCTGAGAATTAGGTATAATAGGCAGAAGATTAGGATTAACAAATTGGAAGAAAAATTGGCTATTGAGTCCATTGACTTCTAGAGTCGTATCCAACTTGTTGAATCTTGTCCTTAAGGCAAGAATGACTAAACTCCCTTTTGTTGGACATGGGGAGCAGGCCACAGATCTCCTTGCCGTAGTACAATACTGATGTGTGCGGCCCATTCGATGTGCCGGCTAGAGGCAATTTTGTTCTACTCATTACCTTTACCGATGATCTGTCTAGGTATGGGCTAGTTGTATCTTATGAGACATAAGTCTGAAAGCCTTTGAAAAAGTTCAAAGAGAATTCAGACCATGAAGTAGAAAAACAAACTGGAAAACCCATTAAGGTTCTTTCGATCAGATCGAGGAGTGGATACCTTAGCCGGGAATTTTCTAGACTATCTTAATGGAAAATGGCACTAGTCTCTCATATTGGACTCACCAGGAAGCACCTCAACTCAACGGGATTTCAGAATGGAGAAATCGGACTCCCTTTTCGGATATGGTTTCGATCCATGATGACGCCTTCAACAGACCTCGCCTGAGTTTCTTTGGGGACATTCATTATTAATCTTCAATCTGATTTACTGATAGGGTTCCCTCTAAACCAATTCCTACCACACTCCGTATGAGATATGGGCACGTTAGAAACCAAGTCATGAGTTCATCTCGAATTTGTGGTTGTCCGGCTTATGTCAAAAGACAAAGCGGACAAGTTAGAGTTTAGGTCCTTTAGATGCTCGATTTTATAGGATATCCTAAAGAGTCAGTTAGGAAGCTATTTTCACATTCCAGAAGACCACAATGTTGATTGTGAAGTTGACATGCATATTCTTGGAAAAAAATAGTTTATTCAGATAGTGCGTTGGAAAGTCTATAATTAAGCCTTGATGAAAAAGTTCACAAGCAGAAAGAGCTAAGGACCAAGTGGAAAGCAAATCAGGTTAGACAATAAGAAACACCTACCTGTCCGATCCCACCCTCGTAGATGGAAAAGAGTTTCCATCCCCTGAAAAGATAAGCTTAGGTATTATTTCAGAGGATATAGAGGAAAATGTTCCTCATAGGTATGGTGGCTCATGGGTGATGATCCCCAAAACCTACAACGAGGTGATAATCAATATCGACTCGAGAAATGGCTTGAGCAATGAAGTCAGGAGATCGACTCGATGCACCAAACCAAGTCTGGACCTTGTAGATCCACCAGAAGGTATAGTACCTATTGGGTGTAAATGGATTTTCAAGAGAAAGATTTGGTTGCAGAATGGAATGGTGGAGACATTCAAAGGCTAGACTGTGGCAAAAGGTTAATAGTCAACGCCGAAGGCATTGACTATCAGGATAACCTTTTCCCCGTAGCTAGCTAAAATCCATCCGCACATTGCTTTGCTGTTGCAGCCTATTTGATTATTGAAATATGCAAATGGACGTGAAAACGGCATCCTAAATGGATATCTTGAGGAATGATATCTTATGGAACAGCCGCTAGGTTTCACATCCAGTGATACTGATCACAAGTTGCAAGCTGGCAAAAGGTCCATATATGGACTTAAAGCAAGATCTCTGCGGAGCTGGAACACTCTTTCAATGATGTGCAATCAAAAAGGTTTGGTTCCATCAAAAACGAAGAGGAACCATGTGTTTTCAAAAGGGTCAGTTGGGACGCTGTGTCTTCCTCGTATTGTACGTGGATGACATCCTCCTTAGTGGGAAATTGATATTCCCATGTTGACATCAGTCAAGTGTGGTTGTCTAAGGAATTCTCCAAATGAAAGACCTAAGTAAGCATCCTTTATTCTAGGAATAAAGGTCTATAGGGATAGACCGAGAAATAGGATGCAGGACTTTCCACAGAAAATGTACAATAGAGGAAGTACTAAAGAGGTTTAGTATGGAAAACTCTAAGAGGGGATTAATACCCCTTTCAGACATGGTATTCCATCTTTCCAAAGAAGATGTGCCCCAGCACACCTGAGGAAACTAAGAACGCATGAACAAGAAATCCTTATGCGCTTTTCTTGCAATAGGGAGCTCAATGTATGCCAGCTATGTACACGTACCTGATTATAGCCCATGCTGTGAGTGTCAACAAGAAGATATCAGTCAAATCCAGGTGAAGAACACTGGAACTTCTGTGAAATGTATCCTTAAAGTAATTGAGAAGAACTAAGGATTGATTTGGTCTTGGTAATGGAGAACTCCAAGTTCAGGGATACACAGACTCGGACTTCATGTCCGATATAGATACGAAAGTCGACATCTTGGAAGTTTGTTTGTGTGCAATGGTGGAGCTGTCAGCTGAAAGAGTTCAAAGCAAACTGTGATAGAGATTCCACCTGGAAGCAGAATATATAGCTGCCTCAGAGGCTGCAAAGGGAGCATTCTGGTACAAGAAGTTGCTGTAGAAAATTGGAGTTAATGCCATCAGATGCCATTCCTCTTTACTGCGACAATAATGCACCATAGCCCTTGCTAGGAGCGAGGTCTCCACCAGAAGTCCAAGCATTGAACGCGATATCAATCTCATCGCGATTACCTTGAGAAAAGTTACGTTGAGGTCAAGAGTCAACTCCACAGATAATGTGGCAGAAACCCCACTTACAAGCTGTTGGGCCAGCAGAAGATCGAAGCCACACCTTGAGAAGAATGGGACTTAAGACTTGTGCCAATGTGGCTTTAGGACAAGTGGGAGATTGTTAGATATATGTGCCCTAGAAGCCAAGAACTTGGCTACACTTGTAATACACTTCTACGCAAAGTATTGATAATTTGCTATAATTTAATGAAATGGTTATTTTCTTCACATATGACCTGTATTTAGTGTCCCGTGTCCGATGAATCCTTTGAGTTAATGGTATTGAATTCATATTTCTCAAGAGTTGTGAAAATTGAATAGAGTCCCTTGGATTCTTCCTTAGATAGCGCCTAAGACCAGTCAAACTTGGCTTTTAAGAGGAGTCTATTTGGAATCCAAAAAGAAGATGGAGTCCCTATCCAATAGGGACTCCTGAGCGCCTCCAGCTTGGGCCCTTGGCGTGCGCCCTCCTCCTTGCTAGGTTCTAGCAGGAGGACAAGCCCCCACCAACTCTTCAATAGGTGCATGACACGTAGATAGAAGTCAAAGTGTCAATGGTCAACATTTGACCAATCAAAAGTCAATTTTTGACCAAAGTCAAAGGACAAGAAATGGCAGGCAACCAAAAATGGTAGGTATTGTCTTACAAAATAAGACAAACTTTTCTGACCTAGACAGACTCTAGTCAGACCAAGTGAAGGCCTTTAACCGAGCACAAACTTCTTTGGCTCAGTCAGGATAACTATTTATGATAGTAAAAGAAGAACGTTAGGTTCAATCGAGTGCTAGCACGATTTTTTTGAACCTAATTGAATCTCATTTAGATCAATTGAACTAAATCAATTCAATTGATGATCATCAGATTCAAACCCTTATTTGTGTGATCCAGTTAGGTTCAGTTCTATATGGTAATGGGATATGTCATGATCTCTATCATCGACATCATCGAAACTTCTTTCGATGGATCAAAACTCTTCTGATTCGAATAGCTATAATGATCGATCATCTAAATCATTCTAATTGCTCCCAAAATTCACTAGTGACACCTAGCAGTATATGGTGGCAACCCATTAGAACTGAATGCGAACCTCTTGGTGCAGCTACCTATGTGATTAAGTTCTTCTATCTTGAGCTCCGATCAGATTAGGGTTAAGGTGAACTCGTCAAACCCTAGTTTCTGTCATATGATGTAATCATTCGATTCAAGTCCGATGTGAAAAGCTAAATAGAAACTCTTTCTATTATTTCACTTTGCCATGGCCATGGACTTCTGAACTTGATTCTCATGATTATCATAGGACTGCTCCTCTACCATCGAGGTAGATAGATTCCATCTTGATGCAATCCAATTCCTACAATGAACATGCTATAGCCAATATACACCTCAGAATTTCGAATGGCTAGGAGACCGGGTAATGATGTGGTCAAAATATAACATCCTCAAGGTAAACTATCGATGCACCTCAGGTCAAAGAACCAGACACACTACTGCAGCATCGAGTCAGTCATTGATAAGAAAGACTTCCTAATGACTACTCGAGGTGGTCAGGCTCAGTGCTCTCGTTCTCTAACGAGTACCTATACTTTCACTCTGGTGTCTCCACACCGTAGACTCAGAACTTATCTACTAAAGAGAAGCGATTGTACACCAACCTTTCGGATCAATCACCATCCTTGTGATGATCCTATGGTCGAAAGCTTTTTATGAGTTAATAATGATTATTCATGTCTTAAATTTTCAACTCTTGAAAATATGAATTATCATTATCATTAACTCAAAGGATGTATCACAGACACTAAATACACATATGTGATAGAAAATAACCCATTTTATTGATTATAGTCAAAATTATAATTTTGTCCTTAGAAGTGTATTATAAGTATCAGCCAATTCTGACTTCTAGAGCACATATATCTAACACTTATCTCTAGCTGAGGTTGGCCGAGGTTGTCATGGTCACTCGGGAGAGATCTTATCTCTAGCCGAGGTTGGTTTGATCACTTTGGAGAGATCTTATCTCTAGTCGAGATTGTCATGGTCGCTCGGGGGAGATCTTATCTCAAGCCGAGGTTGAAGGACTCTAGCCGGCTCATGTTAGGTTGAGGTTCGTTCTCCTCCTGTTCCTAATATGGCAACTATTGACTACTTCTTCCCTGTCATCACATAGTTTTTACACCTAAAAATAATGTTATTGAAATTGAAGAATTTTATTGAAGAAAAGTTACTGGCAGCACATCCCCATTTCAGGGTCGTAGGGGCGTTGTTCCTCCGAGTTTCCTCGGGCAGTAAGTCCTAGGCTGGACGACCTCCTCTATCTCATGCTGGCCTTCTCAATTTGGAGCATGCTTCTCTTAGCTTTAACGCTAGGAGATGATGAATCGCCGAAGTACCAAGCTCCTCCTAGGGATAATGTTGATGACACCGTGAGGCAGCCGACCTTCTTGTTGTTTCTGGCTATGGTAGCATCTTTGGCCGATCTTCTCCTGCTTCAGACTAGCATCGAAGGAATTTATCCAGCCGCCCCTTTCTGATGAGCTCCTCGATTTCATCTCGAAGCTGAATGCATTCCTCAGTGTCATGGCTGTGGTCACGATGGTAGAGGCAGTACTTGCTTCCATCGTGCTTGTTTGAGGGAGATCGTAATCCTTCTGATCTTGGTAGCTGGTTCTTAACTTTCATAAGAATTTGAGTCCAAGGAGCATTGAGGGGGGTGTAGTCGTAGAACCTTTCGAGAGGAGGACTTCTTTGCACCCTTCTATCGAGGCTTTCGTGGTAGCAAGCTCGAGGAGTTCAGACTCACCTACGCCCGGGGGAGTCTGTGAGCACGGTCGAACTTCATTCTGCCCTCCTATGAAACATTCTAAGAGAAAACTTCATGCCCCTTTATTGGGGCTTCCTTGATGATGAGCTCGAGGAGTTCGATGACTTCGCTTATGTCGAACTTCATTCTGCTCTCTTGTGAAACCTTTGTCGGAGCTTCCTTAAGGCCAGTTCCTAGCATCCTGAGAGTGGGTTTGCTGGCAAAGTCGCCGTCGGAGACTGTCGCACGGCCTGCATCATTTTGGCAAGGCCACGAACTTGCTGGACCAGTAGGTTGAACTGCTTCGCATCTACGGTGGCTTCAGGTGGAACCTGGGTTGCCGGGGCTGAAGCAGGAGCAGATGGATCTGGATGGAATTGGACCATGGAGGACTTTGATCGTCGGATCGAAGCTCTCTTGAGAGGTATTTTCTCTTGGGAAAAAACTCTAGAGAGGAAGGAGGGAGATCTTTGGAGAGAGATCATCGCTAAGTACTTCTTTAAGAACAAGGAGGCCTCAAGAACACCTCAAGAATACAGGCGGCCCCTCCTTCTAGCGCCAAATCTGTTGGTGCAGAATCTAGTTGTCGTCAGATCCAGCTGAAGTGAAGGTGGACAAGGTCGCCATCGGAGACCTACAAAATAAAGTCCTATTTGGAGTCAGTGGGGGATGGCTCCCGTAGGACCCTTCGAAGTGCTTTGGAATGAGTTTGGCAGAGTTTAGAGGAGGAAAGAAGAGCTTAGAGCTAGCATATCTGGGGGATTCTTTTTATAGGCGAAGCTTAATGGTGACAACTATAGCTGTCTGATAGTGGACCACTCGAGGTTTGATGGGGTCAGTCACGAAGGAAGGCACCGTCTGCAGTGCCACCTGCCATAGATTGATGGTGATAGCCATCACCATTTGGTAGCCGATCGCCGTCGCCTACAGCAGACTGATGGCAATCGTTCGTCGTGATTTAATGGTCGTAGCTATGAGAAAGCGGGCGTTGGTTGGTGGACTTTGGCATGTAACGATTCCAGAGGAGTTCAAACTCCTGAAGGGGATACGTCTGCTGGGATTATCCGAGAGCAATCCGCTGGAGGAATCTGACTGAGGGAGAAGTCTAGGAGAAGTTTGATCGAAAAAAAGCTCGAAAGGAGTTTGGCTCTCGTGGGCATCCGACTGGAGGGGCGCGGAGAGAGTTCGGCTCTCGCGATAGTCTGACTGAAGCTCGATCGCTGAAGAGTTTGTTCGGATGAAGGAGTTTGGCTAAGGCCCGACCACTGGGAGTCTGAAGGAACTCGACCGCTGAGGAGTTTGATCGACTGAAGGAGTTCGGCTAAGACTCAGGCGCTGAAGCTCTTCCATGGCTATCGGTTGCATTAGGCTGATCATCGAACTGGACTTCGGTAGGAGCAGGGTTTATCCCCAACACTTATCATTATCTAATAATGATCGGAGTGAAAGAAAAGTGGCCATATATGCACAAAAAAAAATCAAAACCTAATTAGTAATTGATTCATTAAATCTAAAGATTTAGATTTTAATCAAAAGGTTCTTCCACTATTTTATTCGAATTGATAGCCTCTACCTTCAATTCGAGAAATTATCCTAATTTCTTAGTGGGTATGGACTACACACAAGCCCAACTTTGGTCAGTCAACTTATATGCATCTAAAGATAGGTTCATAATCAATTACTTTTCCAAATAATTTCTAGTAATTTTATTTTATCCCAGTCCATAATCAGTAGGCTTTTGCATTCACTGAAAAGGTCCGATTAGGTCTAACCATTAACTTGACCATACTTAGTCCATCTAACTAATAAATGAGTAAGCCCAACTTTGGTTGGTCAACCTAACCACAATTCAGAAAGATGCGGCCAAGAAGTCATATTATGAATGATAATTTCACTAACTGATAAGCACCAGGCCTTTGGCCCTCCAATGATTATCCAACTAATGGACTCATTATCACCCACTTAATAGAAGGCTATGATCTAGTTATCACCATAACTATTTCATTTTTAGGAACCTAATATTTTTAAAGGATTTAATTGATTTGATTTAAAGAAGAAAGAAGGTCAGATAAACTAGCTTATCACGATCCTCCCATCGGCTTCACCAAGTCAGATTAAGGGAGACCATTAATAGGCTGGTCTAGGAGCACCTAAATCAATCTCACTGATTTATGTAGCTGACATGGGTCAGCTCGAATTATCAAGTGATCTGACCAAAATATAATTTCACCAAGAAGATCAGGTAAGTGAGATTAGTGGGAGGGTCTGCCAAAGCATGCTTTAGACACCATCATAAATGGCCAGGTAAACCGTCTACCAATTAAAGACCACTGGTCTAAATTGCCAGACTTATCTTAGACACCAACTAGTTAATTAGTTTCGATTGGATCAACCTAATAGTTTGTACTGGACTGCATAGCCAAGAATCAAGTCCATCTTGATTCTCGTTAAAAACATGGACTTGACCAATTATAACTATTGTAATTGATCTAGAAAATCCTTGACCTAATCTAAGACAACTATTGATTAGATTTAGTCAATTCTCTAATTAAGTCCATTCTTTAATCCAACCTTAGGTCTAACCCAATTAATGAACCTAATTTTGACTAATCCATTAATCCAATGTGTTATGATTTGTTTCTTAGGATCTTCAATTCACAATCCTAGATCCTAATCAAACAACTTCTTAATTATTAATTAAGTTTTGGGCTGAGGATTGGGGTTCAGCGTTTCAAAAATAATTTTTATATTTATAAAATATTTTTACAATATGATTCTACTAATCAGTTGCATGTTTAATTTATAATCAATATGCAAATAATATAAATATAAAACTACTTTAGATCTAATCTAAACATATTCATGTAATTGAAACTACTTCATTTCTAATCAATCATAAATTATCTTAGATCAAATCTAATATATTTATGATGATAAAATTTAGATTAAAATATTTTTAATTAGATCATAAAATTTTTTAGATCTAGTCTAAAATTTTATGATCATGATTTTAGATCAGCATGTACTAAGACAACCTCTCCACTGTAAGGAATAAACCTTACAGTAGGACAACGTTATAATCAGTCCATGCAATCTAAAATATTTAATTTTAGATTTAAATAAATTTAAATCTAATAAATCATAAATCAATCTTAATCACATGTAACAAATTTATGATTTAGATTAGATCTACATGAACTAGGACAACCTCTCCACTTTAAGGGATAAACCTTACAGCAAGACAATCTTATAATTAGTTTGTGTGATCTAATTTTTAATTTCATATTTAAACATCAGATTATAAATTAGATCGAATCTAAAAATTAATTTAAACATGCATAAAATTATGTAACAAAATAACATGGCTTTAATACCAATTAAAGAAAATAGATCTAGGGTTCTGAGGTTAGCTTTTGAAACTTTATCAAAATTATAGCAGAAGAGATGAATTAATTATATTAATTCATGAATAAAATAACATAAAATCCTAGTTCAATTTTTTTAATTGGTATCAGCGCCATGTTATTTTATTACATGATTTTATGCATATTTAGATTATTTTTTAGATTTGATCTAATTTATAATTTATTATTTAAATCTAAAATTAAAAATTAGATCACATAAACTGATTATAATGTTATCCTATTATAAGGTTTATCTCTTATAGTGAAGAGGTTGTCCTAGTTCATGCTGATCTAATCTAAATCTTAAATTTATTAGATATGATTTAGATTGATTTATGATTTATTAGATTTAATTTTATTTAAATCTAAAAAAAAATATTTTAGATTGTATGGATTGATTATAATGTTATCTGTTGTAAGGTTTAATCCTTACAGTGGAGAGATTGTCCTAGTATGTACTGATCTAAAATTATGATCATAAAATTTTAGATTTAATCTAAGAAATTTTATGATCTGATTAAAAATATTTTAATCTAATTTTTATCATTATAAATATATTAGATTTGATTTAAGATAATTTATGATTGATTAGAATTGAAATAGATTAAAATAGAATTCAAACAGTTTGACTTGGTCTAACTTGTTCTTTAGACCAAATTAAATCAGATTTAATTTAATCCAATTAAAATAGGTCTTAGTTCAATTAAGAATTTAATTAAATTAGATTAAATTAGATTTAAATTTTGATTTAAATTTTTAATCAAATTTGAGATAGGATTCATACAAGTCCTAATTGAATTAGGACTCATTATTTCTTGCAATTGGCTTATCCAATGAATCAATTAGACTTGATCCAATGAAGTCCAAACCAAATCTAATTAAATTATATTTAATTAAACTTAATCTTAGTCCTCTAGCTTAATTAGATTAAGCTAATTAATAATTTAATTGCTAATCGATCTGCTTGTAACACTTGCACTAAGTCAAACATCAATCATATTGATTGTTTGACCCAAGAATGATTTCTAATTATCGATCAACTATCTGATCAGATCGAGAACTCTTATATGTGTGACCCCATAGATTCAATCCTAGGTGGATAGCAGAGAAATAAATTTCTATATCAATCAAAATGACCATCTGGTTATGATACCTGACGGTCGGATCGGTCGAATGTGTAGAATAACATCCTTAGAACCTATGTGGATATAGTTTCTATATAATTTATTTCCTTGACCAAAATGCTTGTAGGATGCCTCAGAATTTAATTGTCAACCTTGATTAGGTCATCCACATTATATCTCAAAATACCAAATCCATCTCATGGATTATCTTGGCTAAGGTTTTGCTATATTGAAATATAATGATGCATTCTTCTCCAACTCTTGGAGTGGTTAATCCTATCTTGATCACTCATCATCTTTTTAAGTACTTGACTATGCCCAAAAATTTTTCATTATTAAATTAAAAATTCAGTTAGTTTGGTACCAAAGCACAGTGAGTTGCTTGCAAGGTACTGTGATGATCTCAAGTCTAAGGAACACTTATAGCTATATCACATCAGAGCAATTCTCAATAGCAGCATGCTCTAGAGTTGATCACATTTTGAAATGATGTACCCTTACATCTCACTTGTATGCCATATCAGTATCTCCATACTCTTTGGTTAAGAGGACAACCAACCTATATAGCATACAATGATCTATGCTTGATAAACATTGTCATTCTAATTAACAGCATATCATTTGGTCATAAACTATTTAAGGACTAATCAATAAAGCCTCTCTTTATCGAAACTAAATAGTCCTAAGTACGTCATCACAATAATGGAGTTCATTAGAATATTTAGATTTTATGATGAAAATACCAAAATATTTATTTTATTTATTAATAAATTAATTATAATTATAATATGACTTAATCATTAACAGGCTGACGATTGGCTTTGAAATATATTTTTCAATAACTCTCACTTATCCTAAAGCCATTCAGCATAGTATCTAATGCCCATCTTTAACTTGTGGTCATCAAACTTCTTTATCATCAGGGCTTTAGTGGAAGGGTCGGCCAAGTTCCCCTTTCTATCAATCAGAAGTAAAGGAGAACCTGACTTATCACTTCACTAAAGCTTTGCCAGTAAAGGAGTTCGACAACCACAAATTGAAGATGGATATTAGATATTGTATTGAGTGGCTTTAGAAAAAAGTGAGAGTTGTTGAAAATTATATTTCAAAGTCAATCATTAGCCTATTGATAGTTGTGCTACTTTATAAATAAAAATAATTTATTATTGAATAAAATTATATTCTAGCTTTTTTCATCACAAAGTCTACATCTTCTAATGAACTTTTTTATTATGATGAAGTCTTAGTTTCAATAAATAAAAAATTTATTGATTATTCTTTAAACTATTCATGACCAAATGATACGTTGTTAACCAGGACGATAATGTTTATTAAGCATAGGACGTTGTGTGCCATACAGATTAGTTGTCCTCTAAACTAAGAAGTGTAGAAGCACTAGTATGGCATACAAAGGAGATGTATGGGTACATCATTATTGAACATCACCAACTTTGAAGCATTCAACTATCAAGAATTATTCCGATGAGATATGGGTATAAGTGTCTCTTAGACCTGAGATAGCCATGATATTTTGCAAACAACTCACTATACTTTGGTGCCAGACTACATAAATTTTAATTTAGTGATGAATGATTTTTGGGCATAGTCAAGTACTTATAAAGTCGGTGAGTGATCAAGATAGGATTGACCACTCCAAGAGTTTGGAGTTAATGCATCATTATATTTCAATTTAGCAAAATCTTGGCCAGGATAATCCATGAGATGTATTTGGTATTTTGAAATATAATGTGGATGACCTAATCAAGATTAGTAGTTAGACCTTGAGTTGTCCTATGAGCATTTAGGTTAAGGGGATGAATTATACAAAAACCAAATCTACGTGGGTTCTAAGAGTGTTATTTTATACATTTGACCTATCCGACCGTTGGGTACCATTACTAGATGGTCACTTCGATTGGTACTAAAATTTATTTTTATGCTACCGGCTTAGATTTGAACCTATGGGCTCACACACATAAGAGATCTCAATTTGATCGGATGGTTGATCAGTGATTAAAAATTATTTTAAGATTAAACATTCAATACGATTGATGTTTGATCTAGTGCAAGTATTGTAGGAGGATCTATTAGCAATAAAATTGCTAATTGACTTAATTTGATTAAGCTAAAGGATTGAGATTGAGTCTAATTGAATAAAAATCAATTAGATTTGGTTTCGACTTGATTAAATCAAGTTCAATTGATTTATTGGATAAGCCAATTACAAGAAAGAATAAGTCCTTGTTCAATTAGAGCTCATACGTACCTAATTTCTAATTTAATTAGAATTTAAACTAGATCTAAATTTTATTTAGTTGGGCACTTAGTTGGACTAAGATAATTCTCAATTGGATTGCACAAGTTTTGATTTAATCAGGTTCAAATAATAAGTTGGACCAAGTCAAACATGAAGTCCTAGCATGACTAGGACTCTTTCATCTTGCACCACCTTACTTTCCATGCCCCCTCATGCCAATTTTCTTGAAATTTGTATGAGAAATTTTATTTACAGAGAGTCTCCATGCCACTTTTGTGCCTCCTACCTTTTTCAAAGAAAATTAGTTATGAAATAGGTCAAAACAAATAAGTTGTTTTGAACTAGGACTCTATTGGATAGAGTTTCATACATCAACTTTCCTTATTCTCTCAAGGTGCCAACCCACCTAATTTTTCTTCAATTTTTTCATAGAAAATAGAAGACTTTTATGTGCATATTTCTTGGAGTCCACACCAAAAAATAAGGAGGAAGTGTCCAAGAGTTGGATGCCCCAATCCTTGCTAAATTTGGACATACCTTTCTAGAAATTTGACCTAGATAAGGACTCTATCATAACCCTCTATTTAAAGAGAGTTAGGATCCAAAATTTCTACAAGAATTAGACCTTTGAGAGAGGGTTTGTGCATGGGAGTTTAGGGCACAAAGGGTTCTTTGGAATGATGTTGGGAATTATGTCCCAAAGCCAATCGTCAGCTTGTTGATGGTTATGCTATTTTATAATGATAAACAATTTATTATTAAATAAAATTATATTTTGGTATTTTTATCACAAAGTCTACATCTTCTAATGAACTTAATGTTATGATGAAGTCCATAGGACTATTTAGTTTTGATAAAGAGAGAATTTATTGATTAGTTCTTAAATAGATCATAACCAAATGATACATTATTAATTAGGACGGCAACGTTTATCGAGTATAAGTCATTGTATACCATATAGGTGTTGAAAATTATGTCCCAAAGTTAATTATTAGTCTATTAATGATTGAGTTATTTTATAATTATAATTAATTTATTAATTAATAAAAATATTTTTATATTTTTTTCATCATAAGTTTACATATTCTAATGAACTCCATTATTATGATGAAGTCCTTAGGACTGTTTAGTTTTGATAAAGAGAGTATTTATTGATTAGTCCTTAAATAGATTCACAACCAAATGATAGACTATTAATTAGGACAACAGCGTCTATTAAGCATAGGTCGCTATATGCCATATAGGTTGGTTGTCCTCTGAACCAAGAAGTATGGAGACACTGGTTTGGCATATAGGTGAGATGTATGGGTACATTATCATTGAACGTGATCAACTCTAGAGCATTCTAATGTTGAGAATATCTCTGATGGGATATAGGTATAAGTATCCCTTAGACCTGAGATCATCTCAGTGACTTGCAAGCAACTCACTATGCTTTAGTACCGGACTAACTAAATTTCTAATTCAGTAATGAAAGACTTCTGAGCAGAGTCAAGTACTTGCGAAGTCAGTGTGATCAAGATGGAATTGACCACTCTAAGAGTTGAAGAAGAATGCATCACTGTATTTCAATATAGCAAAATCTTGGCCAGGATAATCCATTAAATGAATTTGATAATTTGAAATACAATGTAGACAACCTGATCAGAGTTGACAGTTGAACTCTGATGTATCCTACGAGCATTGTGGTCAAGGGGATGAATTATATGGAAACTATATCCGCATGGGTTCTAAGGATGGTGTTCTACACCTTCGACCTATCCGACTGTCAGGTATCATTACTAGATGGTTACTTTGATTGGTATAAAAATTTATTTCTATACTACCAGCTTAAGTTTGAACCTATGAGATCATTTACATTAGAGCTTATGATTTGATCAGATAGTTGATCAATGATAAAGAATCATTCTAGGGTTAAACAATCAATACGATTGATGTCTAACCTAGTGCAAGTATTACAGGAGGATCGATTAGCAATTAGATTGCTGATTGGCTTAATTTGATTAAGCCAACATACTAAGATTAAGTCTAATTAAATATAATTTAATTAAATTTAGTTTGGATTTGATTGGATCAAGTCCAATTGGTTTATTGGATGAGCTAAGTGCAAGGAAGAACTAGTCCTAGTCTAATTAGAACTTGAATCAACCCATTTTTCTAATTTGATTAGAAAATAAATTAAAATTAAATTTAATTTAATCTAATTTAATTAAGTTCTTAAATAGGTTAGTGTCTTATTTAATTGGGTTGGTTTAATCTTGATTTTATTGAAGGAAAAATTCAAATTTCTCGGATCAGATTCGTTCAGATCTGATTGGATCAAGAGAGATATTTCAAAAATTTCTCTTACAAATCTAGATTAGATCTAAGATATTTTAGATCTAATTTTATAGATCTAATAAAATAAAATTAAAAAAATTAAATCTAATTTAATTTGTACCTTTTGTTGGGTAATCAGATTACCCTATGATGATCCTACTGATTGCCTGAGGTTCTGGATCAAGCCACGCAAGTGCCTGGCCTCTACTGATATCCACATAGGCTAGATCTAGAGATCTTCTCCTTTTGTACCATCTCTCTAAATATTAGATTTGGATCTAATTTGGAGGATCTTCAAAACTTCTTTTGAAGATCTGGAATCGTCTCTTGCAATTGTGGTGCCTTCTTCCTTTCTCATCACCTTTTTCTTGCCTGGATCGCACCAAACTGGAGCCCAAATCTCCTTGGGCATGGAGAGGAGAGGGAGGACCAAAAGATGGCTTGGAGGAGGGAGAGGGGTAGCCTTGTGGCATGGGCTATGGGTGATCTTTTTTTTAAAGCTAGGTGCAAATAGGGTTTATATAGACCCTACTGCGCCATGTAGTGCCACATCATCTCGGCCAATCATATTGATCATGCAATCAGATCTAAATCTAATTGATGGAATGACATCACCTGATCCAATCAGATGAGAGCCCCCTCAAATCATCCTTAGGTGGTGCCAAGACTGATCAAAGCAGAGTCCCTTGGCGCCTCCTAAGTTGATTCCAAGAAGCAACCTGATGTCCCATTTGTATGGGACTCCAGGCATCCCTATCCTTGGGCGCATGCCTCTGTTGGTGTGTGCCCCCTTCTTTCCATTTCCTATCAAGGGGATAAGCCGCTATCTGCTCTCCTATGGGTGCATGACACATGGGTAGATGTCTAAGTGTCAAAGGTCAACATTTGACCAAAGTCAAAAGACAAGAATTGACAGGTGATGGAAAATGATAGGTGTTGTCTCTAATTTATCTCATAAATTAAGACAACCTTTTTTTGACCTAGACAAGCTTCAGTTAGACCAAGTAAAGGTACCTGAGTGAGCACAAATACATTTGGCTCAGTCGAGATAACTTTTAATGATAGTAGAAGGAGAACATTAGGCTCAATCATGTGCTAGCATGATATCCTTCAAACTAATTAAATCTAATTCAAATCAATTGAACTGAGTTTGTCCAATTGACGATATCTATATCCTAACCTTTGTTTGTGTGATCCAGTTAGGTTCAGTTCTATATACTAATAGAATATGTCATGATCTCTATCATTGACATCATCAAAACAGTTTCTAATGAATCAAAACTCTTCTAATTTAGACAACTAGAATGATCGATCATCCAAATCATTCTAATTGCTTCCAAAATCCACCAGTGACACCTAGCAGTATATGGTGGATGTAGCTACCTGTATGATTAAGTTCTTCTATCTTTAGCCCCGATCAAATTAGGGTTAAGGAGAACTCATCAAACCCTAATTTCTATCATATGATTTAATCATTTGATTAAAGTCCGATATGAAAATCTTAATAGAAACTCTTTCGATTATTTCACTCTATCACGATCATGGGCTTATGGACTTGATTCTCATGATCATCATAAGACTACTTCTCATCTACCGAGGTAGATAGATTCCCTCTTGGTGTAGTCCAATTCCTACAATGAACATGCTATAGCCAACATACACCTCTAGATTTTGAATGAATAGGAGACTGAGTCATGGTGTAGTCAAACTATAACACCCTCAAGATGAACTATCGATGCACCTCAGGTCAAAGAACCAGACAAACCACTGTAGTTTCAAGCAAGTCATCGATGAGAAGGTAGACTTTTTTATGACTGCTCGAGGTGGTCACGCTCAGTGCCCTCATTCTTTAACGAGTACCTGTACTCTCACTGCGGTATCTCTATACTATAGACTCAAGACTCATTTACTATAAAAAAGTGATTGTACTCCAACCTTCCAGATCAATCACCATCCTCATGATGATCCTACGATCGAAAGCATTTTATGAGTTAATAACGAAAATTCATGTCTTAAATTTTCAACTCTTGAAAATATGAATTATCATTACCATTAACTCAAGGGATGTATCACAGATATTAAATACACATTTATGATAGAAAATAATTTATTTTATTATTTATAGTCAAAATTATAATTTTATCCCTAGAAGTGTATTACAACTGTCAGCCAATTCTAGCTTCTAGGGCACACATATCTAACAAACTTTCACTTGACCTAAAGCCAATTGGCTACAAATCTAAGTCCCATCTTTTCAAGATGGGCTTCGATCTTCTGCTGGCCCATTGACTGTATGAGTGGGTCCACCGTATTGTCTGCGGAGTCGACTCTCTTGACCTCAACGTAATCCTTCTCGAGGTAATCGCGGATGAGGTGGTATTACCGCTCGATGTGCTTGAATTTTTGGTGAGACCTCGGCTCCTTAGCAAGGGCTATGGCACCATTATTGTCGCAGTATAGAGGAATGACATCTGATGGCATCACTCTGATCTCTACGACAAACTTCTTATACCAGAATGCCTCCTTCACAGCTTCTGATGCAGCGATATATTCTACTTCCATGGTGGAATTTGCTATCATAGTTTGCTTAGAACTCTTCCAATTAACAGCACCACCATTACACACAAACAGACTCCCAGATGTCGACTTTCGATCATCTACATCAGACATAAAATCTAAGTCTGTATACCCCTAGACTTGGAGTTCTCCATCACCAAAGACCAACAACATATCCTTAGTTCTTCTCAAGTACTTAAGGATACATTTCATAGAGGTCCAATGTTCTTCACCTAGATTCGACTGATATCTGTTCATGACACTCACAGCATGGGCTATATCAGGTCGTGTACATAACATGGCATACATGAGGCTCTGTATTGCTGAAGCATAAGGGATCTTGCTCATGCGTTGTATTTTCTTGGGTGTGCTAGGACACATCTTCTTGGAAAGATGAATGCCATGTCTGAAGGGTACCAAACTCCTCTTAGAGTTTTCTGTACTAAACATCTTAGGCACTTCCTCTGTGTACATCTTTTATGAAAGTCCTAGCATCCTATTTGGTCTATCTCTATAGACCTTAATTTCTAGAATAAAGGATGCTTCTCCTAGGTCCTTCATGGAGAATTCTTTAGATAACCACATTTTAACTATGGTCAATATGGGAAAATCATTCCTAATAAGGAGGATATCATCTACGTACAATACAAGGAAGATAACAGCACTCTCACTGACCTTTTTGAAAATACATGGTTCCTCCTCATTCTTGATGAACCCAAACAATTTGATTACATCATTGAAATGAGTATTCCAGCTCCGAGATGCTTGCTTAAGTCCATATATGGACCTTTGCAGCTTGCATACCTTATGATCAGCATCACTGGATGTGAAACCTAGCGGCTATTCTATATAGATATCTTCCTCAAGATATCCATTTAAGAATATCATTTTCACATTCATTTGCTATATTACATAATCGAAATAGGCTGCAACAGCAAGCAATGTGCAGATGGATTTAAGCATAGCTTCTGATGAAAAGATATCCTGATAGTCAATGCCTTCATGTTGACTATACCCTTTTGCCACTAATCTAGTTTTGAATGTCACCACATTTCCATCTGTGCCAATCTTTCTCTTGTAGATCCATTTACACCCAATAGGTACTATATCTTCTGATGGATCTACCAAGGTCTAGACTTGGTTTGAGTGCATCGAGTCAATTTCTGACTTCATTGCCTCTAACCATTTCTCGAAGTCGATATCTGATATCGTCTTGTTATAGATTTTTGGATCACTATGAATCCCATTACCTATGAGGAACATTTTCTCTATTCCCTCTGAAATAGTACCTAAGTACCTCTTAGGGGAACGAAAAAGCCTTTCCCATCTACGAGGTGGAGGAGGAAGTGATTGTATTGGCTCAACTTGATTTGATTCCATTTGATCCTTAGCTCGTTGCTCTTGTGAGACTTTCTCATCGAGCTTAATCTGCTTACCAATGCTGCTATCTTGAATAAACTATTTTTCAAGAAAGATGGCATGTCGACTCACAATCACATTATGATCTTCTAGAATGTAGAAATAATATCCTAATGATTCTTTAGAATATCCTATAAATCGAGCTCTAAAGGATCTAAAGTCTAACTTGTCCGCTTGTTGTCTTTTGACATGAGCCGAACAATCCCAAATTTTGAGATGACTCCGACTTGGTTTCTTACCACGCTATATTTCAAACGATGTGGTAGGAACGGTTTTAGAAGGAACCCTATTCAGTAAGTATATTGTAGTTAACAAACTGTGTCTCCAAAGAAAATCAAGAAGATCTGTGAAGCTCATCATGGATCAAACCATATCTAATAGGGTCCGGTTCCTCCATTCTGAAATTCTGGTGAGTTGAGGTGTTCCATATGGAGTCCATTAAGAGATTATGCCATTTTTCTTGAGATAGTCCAGGAATTCTCGACTAAGGTATTCACCTCTTCGATCTGATCGAAGAACCTTAATAGATTTTTTAGTTTGCTTTTCAACTTCATGTCTGAATTCTTTGAACTTTTCAAAAGATTTAAACTTGTGTCTTATAAGATACACATATCCATACCTAGATAAATCATCAGTAAAGGTTATAAAGTAGACAAAATTGCCTCTAGCCGGCACATCAAATGGGCCGCACACATCAGTATGTACTAGCACAAGAAGATCCATGGCCCTTTCCTCATGTCCTACAAAAGGGAGCTTAGTCATTTCTCCATGAAGACAAGATTCACAAATTGGATATGACTCGAAAGTCAATGGACTCAATAGCATGATTTTTTTTAATTTGTTAACCCTATCTTCTGCTATATGACCTAGTCTTAGGTGCCATAGATACCTATCGTTTGGACTATCCCTAGGTCATTTCATGGCATTCACATTTTGTTCGATATTAAAAATAGATACATCAATATGTAACTGGTAAAGACCGTTACCACTTACAATTTTATTTCTTTCATAAAGAATGTTACAGTGGTCCTTAAGAAAACAAATTACATAGCATTCTAGTGCTAGGCATGAAATAGAAATCAAATTTCTGCTTATTGTAGACACATAATAACAATCTTTTAAAACTAAGTCTCAACCAGATGGTAGTCGAAGAGGGTATGTTCCCACGGCCATGGTAGTAACTCTTACTCCATTTTGAATGCATAGGATCATGTTACCATCCCTCAGCCTCCTGTTGTCCTCAAGATCTTGCATAGAAGTGCACAAATGAGCACTAGAACTAGAGTCAAGCATCCAACTAGATGTAGAAGAAATCATAAGGTTAGACTCAATAATGAGCATATCTTCAGAAGGATCTGCCTCCTTCTTATTCCTCAGGGTGGCCAGGTAAGTAGGGCAGTTCTGCTTCCAGTGGCCGTAATTGTTGCAATGGAAACACTTTCCTTTGTCAGCGGCCTTTTTCTTTAGCTTTGCCTTTTTCTTCTTTCCTCCTTCCACCTTCTGCTTTTTCATAAACTTCTTCTTTTTTTCAAAAGACTTTCTCTTGGAAGAAGTCCATTCCATAGCAAGCACTGAGCCTTTAGAACCTTTCATAGAAAGCTCAGTATTAACCAGCATGCTCATAAGCTCGGCCAGGGAATTTTGAAGTTTATGCATATGGTAGTTCATGATGAACTGCCCATATGCATCAATCAAGGATTGCAGAATTATATCATTCTGCAGATTCAGGTCCAACTTCACTCTGAGCTTCTCAAGCTCTTCCAAATTCTTGATCATTATTGGACAATGATCTTGGACTGACTGCCCATCATACATTTTAGCCTTGAATAGTCGTTTAGTGACTTAATACCTGGCTGCACGACTCTGTTCACCAAACATCTCTTGTAGGTGAGCCAACATTTGGCGGGTAGTCTTGATATCTTCCTATTGGCACTGAAGCTCAACAGACATCGAGCCTAACATGTAGTATCTAGCATTGTTAACTTCGTCCATCCACTTTTCAAGGGATACTCTCTATTCAGCAGATGGATGAGCTGATAAGGTGGAAGGGTCCTGGTCCAATACATGAGTTAACTTCTCGGAATCCAAAATGATTTTGAAGTTCTGGAGCCAATCCTTGTAATTGGATTCGGTCAGTCTATGGGTGTCCAGGATACGTGCTAGTGGGTTGGATGCAGACATTTTTCTTTAGAGAGTCAAAGTTTCTAATTAGATATTGTAATTAAGACTTGACCAATTTATTTAGAAATTTTATTTTTAAATAAATTAACTTTCACTATTTCGTGAATCCCTACAGTCTCTCTATAGAGATGCAAAAATCTCTATGATTAATGATTTCTAGTGGATGGTGCGGTCCCACCAATTGACTCATCACCTCACGTAATAGTTATTGGTGATGGGTTAGCCAATGAGTGAATAGCTCTTGTTCAATGATTCTCTAATCATGGTGCATCCAAACTTGGTCTCTAATTCATGAATCTCATCATGCCCGGAATATTGATCCACTCCTTAGTTAAGTCAGACCCACCATTTGCATAGATTGAATTCTTAATTGAGTCTCTCATCGTATCCAAAATATTGAGCCCAATCCATCCTCCAGCCCATAGCATCCAAAGCCTAATAGATATGGCTGCCTCTTTTTGATGCAACTGAATCACTGTAACCAGCCAAAAATAATCAACCTCGAGAAGGGCCCGCATATCTACAATGGTGGAAAACCTTACACTTAATCTTTTCTTAGGAAGATTTGATTTAGGTCTCATTAAACTAGACTTGACATACTCATAACTGATGCATGCTAATCTATAGCTATGGCAAGTGCACCAGTCGATCAAGTAATAAAATAAATGAGTAGAGTATCATCCCTAGAGAATTAAAAAATAAGTACTGAAAAGCTCTTTCCTATGCTTTATTTAGAAGACCGATTTATGAGAATAAGAAATTAAAGAACAAAATAAAGAAATAATTAAAAATTTTAAGAAAATAGAAAGAGTGTAATTATTAGGGTTTTAAGCTTAAGAGCAATGGGTTACTAAGACAATCGGTTCACCAACTCAATCAATACAATATTCAGGTTATTAGATTAATTTTATTTTATGTGATGGTGGGGTCTCCTAATTTATTCACTATCCTTTGGTTAGGCATAGCAAAACTATCAATATTTATTAATTATCCTTTAGTATAGATATAATTTAAATAGATATTAATGCATTAAGTTTTGTGAAATCCTCTAACTAAAATACGCTATGTCCAAAGCGCACTAAAATTTCCGCATGCATATGAATTCTAATTTGGTTCATAATATAAGGTATATAATCAAGAAGCAATAACATAGATGTACTTGATCCGTAACATCTATGTTCATCAGGTCAATTAGAAGATGGCCAGTAATCTAAAAGAATTAAGATTAGATTTATATACTCCTCATGAATGAAATTTAAAATTAAAAATAAATCACACTGAATATTGCATCAAAAGAGTGGCTACACCTTAGCCTTAGTAAAAAAAATTTAGTTCATGATAACAAGTTCAAAAATAGCAAATAAAATAAAAAGCATAAAGAAATTAGATTGTTTGATTGCTGAAATTGATTATCCATCACTCTTGGTGTGAAAAACTTGGTGAAAAAGAAAAGAAGCTCCTTGATCAATGTTCTGATTGTCGGAAGAAAGAAAAAAAAGAAAAATTAAAAGCCCTTCCTTTTCTCTCAAAAATCTCTCTTCTCTTTCTACCTCTCTCCTCACTTTCTCTTCTTTTTCTTTTTTTTTCACTGTTTCCCTCCTCTTCTTTTCTTCGACAATAGCAGACCTTTATATAGGCTGAGAGGCTGATTTTTCCATCGAAATCCTATTGAAATTAGGTTTAAAACTCTCAAAATAAGTCAAAAGAAGTCCTGGATCAATTCTAACCGTTGGATGTTGATCAAATGGTCCAAAAATCACTCAAAAATCATCTTGAAATTACAAATCAAGTCGGAATTTATTTAGACCATCGGATCAGCATTGAAGATCAAATCTGGGCCATCATATCATGCATAGAGAAGCCTCTGATTCTTAGTTTTAAAGTTGGGATGAATCTCAGCTATTGGATCTCGATCGGGAGCTACATCTACCGTTCGTTAGCGCATGCATTTCGACCGTCCGATCAAATCATAGTGAAAGGCACCCATCACATCAAACAGAATTCCCAAATTATCCTCTATAGACCATGCATGAGCCTGGTGTTGCGTGGACTATCGCATTCTTTAGCCAATCAGAGTGCGCTTCTCCATGTGAAATCCCTGAAATGCCCTCCAAATGGTCCACCGTGCGCTGCAAAAAATGCTGATGTCAGTATTACATCAGCGGGTTGGTCTACTAGGTTCGGTCAGACTGGATGGTCTGCTGAGCTAGTTTTTCTGAACCAATTTGAACTGGATCAGCTTTTTTTTTTTTGAAATTCAATTTTGGGCTCGTTTGAAGTCCGTTTTGTCTGAAATTTATTTCATCTGAACCAAAAAAATAAGATCTTCATATTGGTAGCCTTCTTTCCTACATAAGATTAAGAAAAGTATCAATTTTAAAAAAAATAGATTAATTTATTTTATAATTTAATACTTTTATTAGTATATTTTTACCACTTATCACAATCCCAACTTAGTCATTGCTAGTCCTTTAGTAATATTTTATTTAATACCATGTTTCAATATGATTATCCATCAAAAAAAAAAATCTAGGACTAAAGGTTAAAAAACTTAGAAAATACTGCTAATTAAGCATTGAGCTTCAGAAGCAAATTTTTCAGTCAATATAATTAAAAACTTTCTTAGAGTACATCAAAGATCTATAGCACTTGTGTTCATGATGACTAACTTTAGCATTTCAGTGTTAAATTAAAAGAATAAAAGTATCCTCTCTTATCACCTATTTTGGTCAATTTTCTATACATTCTCAATTTTATACTCATGAATTAAGGTAGCTTTCACACTGCCCCCATTTTTTTTTTTTTTTGCTGTGCTGAGCATCCTGGCCTTTCCTTCAATCATTTTATGTGAATTTTCACACTTGACCTAGGTGCAGAGACCCAGTTACTAGGCTTTGGGCAATCCACATATACTCTATCTTTTCGCACTTTATTTTTAGGCAGGTAGCTCTTTTCTTAAATTTCAAGTTTCTTTGATTAGAATGTATATTAATTACCAATTTTTAGTGATAATTGAATCCTCAGTTGGCCTTATAATCAATACCTACTTTGCCTTGTTAGTGTGCATGTGCAATTAGAAGTGCTAATAGTCTTTTAATGACCTAAGTAGGCTGCTAAAAGTCGACCAACTAATCTACTTCTTTAACTCGTTAAATTCATTAGCAAATAATTATATTTTTTATCACTTGTCCAATCTATCTTGCTCAAGATTTTCTTCTTGACACATGTTTTTTTTCTTTTTTGCCCCCTAACTTATTCTACATTGTCTTCAAGGAGAAAGAAAAATAAAGGGTGCAATAAAGGATAGGAAGGAATACACCTGATTTGGTTCGATCTGGTTCTTTAAAGCTTTGAAATTTTGCTTGAGTTCTCATTGATTTTTTTTCGAAAAAATTGAAAATACACACCAAAATAGTAAAAAAATAATAATAAATTACTAAAAAATAAAAGAAAAAAAAATGATCATAACTAAAAAGAAAAGAAACAACATATCTACTAGTTCTGATTTATAGTCTTCAGCTTGACTTTCTTTGAGTTCTGAGTTGAATCAATCCGGTGCTACTTCAATTGAAATACTTTCATGTTTGGTCGAGCTCTCTTTCAATTGGACATTGCTAGCTTTCATACTTTCAAACCTATTTTCTACAAAATTCTCATATAATGGATTGTCAATAATATCAATTAGAAAACAAGTTTGATTATCATCAGGATGTTTAGTATTTTTGAAAATATTAAAAGTAACTTGTTCATCTTGGATTCTAAGAATTAATTTTTCTTATTAAACATCTATTAAAGCTCTTCCAGTAGCTAAAAAGGGTCTTCCTAAAATAAGGGGTACATCATAATCTTCTTTCATATCAAGAACAATAAAATCAACAAGAAAAATAAACTTGTTTAGCTTTACCAAGACATCCTCCACTATACCTCTTGGATATTTGATGGATCTATCGGCTAATTGAAGAGTAGTAGTGGTAGGCTTCGGTTCTCCTTAACCTAGCTTCCTGAAAATAGAAAAAGATATGAGATTAATACTTGCTCCTAAATCACATAAAACTTTATCAAAACTACATTCACCAATAATGCAAGGGATAGTAAAACTCTCTGAATCTTTTAGCTTCTATGGTAATTTATTTTGAAGTATTGCTGAGCATTCTTCATTCAAATTTATTCTCTCATGCTCCTTCAGCTTTTTCTTATTTGTTAGGATTTCTTTGAGAAACTTGGCATACCTAGGCATTTGAGTGATAGCATCTACAAAAGGAATATTAATATGTAAATTCTTTAATATTTTGAAAAAAATTAGAAAATTCCTTATCTGGATGCTGTATTTCTCTCTGGAAATGGTAGTGGTGGCACGTAGGGCTTCACATTTGGATCCGCAAATTATATACCTGGAGACCATCCATCTTCTGGTTATTTTGATGACTGATGAATTTTAGTTGATGGTTTCTTATTTGTAGTTGGCTCTTCAGTCTCTTTCTTCTGATGTGGCTCCTCCAGCTTTGTACCACTTCTTAGGGTGATAGCATTGACTTGCTCTCTTGGATTGGTCTCCGTGTTGCAAGGCAAGGATCCCTGAGGTCTCTCGAAGATTATCTTAGCCATTTGACCTATTTGCATCTCCAAGTTTTGAATTGCTACTACTTGGTCCTGTCTATGTTTGGCTTCTAAATTTTTTATAGTTGCTTCTTGATTTTGTATAAATTTGACCATCAGCTCTTCCATGTTGGACTTCTTTTTAGGTACTTGGAATCCCAGGAGTGGCTGTTGTGCTGCATTTTGATTACTCCATGAGAAATTTGAGTGCTGCCTCCACCCTTGATTGTATGTGTTGGAGTTGGGATTGTTTTGTTGTGGCCTAAAAAAAATTACCAACATAATTAGTTGTATCAGTTGCTTTAGCAAAAGGATTACCTATCTAGCAATTGCTCGTATTGTGTCCTCCTCCACACAGGTCATAAGTGATGCTCTGAACATGCATAGCTATTCCCTTCAAGTTGTTGACTTTGGCTCTAAGGGCTGCAATTTTAGCTAGTAAGGTTGGCATGCAATCTACTCCCTGCACAGCTGCTAGTCTTTTTGGCATCATGCATTCTATCTGCCACTGATAGCTATTTGATGCCATCTCATCGATTAGATTGAAGGCTTCTTCCTCCATTTTTTGATTAATTGTTCCTTTTGCTGCTGCATCAATCATAGAATGATTAGTAGGAGATAAACCATTATAGAAAGTTTGTACTTAAAGCCATATGGATAGTTGATGATGTGGACATCTCCTCAGTAATTCCTTAAAATGCTCCCAAGCCTCATATAGTGTCTCCATGTCCATCTGCATAAAAGAAGTGATATCGTTGCGCATCTTGGCTGTCTTGGAAGGTGGAAAGTACTTGACTAAGAATTTTTGGATTAGGATATCCCAAGTTATGATAGAACCTGTAGGAAGAGAATAAAGTCAACTCTTAGCTTTATCCTATAAAGAGAAAGAAAATAACCTTAATCTAATAGCATTATCCGACACCCTATTAATTTTAAAAGTATCATAAAGTTCAAGAAAGTTAGAAATATAGGCATTCGGATGATCATGTACGTGTCCACTGAATTGGATAGTTGATTGAATCATCTGGATCATCGTCGATTTTATTTCTAAGTTGTTTGCTCCCACAGGCGGTCTCCTGATGCTCGAAGCTACATCGGCTACAGATGGTGTGATGTAATCATTTAATGGATGATGTACTGGTCGAATAGCTTCATGCTGTCCTTCGGTCACCATATCCAATCCTAGATTGATGTCGTTAGGATCTTGAGCTGCTATGTTTCTTTCTTGTTGTAGTCTTCTAATGATCCTTTCAATTTCTAGATCTAAAGATAGTAGTTTACTATGTCTAGTACGTGTCATGCACTAAATAAAAATTTTTTAAAAATAATAAAAATTAAAAATAAAATTCCAAAGAGAAGCTAGGATCAAAATTTTAATATTATTTTAGACACAATCCCCGACAACGGTGCCAAAAACTTGATGCATGCTAATCTATAGCTATGGCAAGTGCACCAATCGATCAAGTAATAAAGTAAATGAGTAGAGTATCATCCCTAGAGGATTGGAAAATAAGTACTGAAAAGCTCTTTCCTATGCTTTATTTAGAAGACCGATTTATGAGAATAAGAAATTAAAGAACAAAATAAAGAAATAATTAAAAATTTTAAGGAAATAGAGAGAGTGTAATTATTAGGGTTTTAAACTTAAGAGCAATGGGTTACTAAGACAATCGATTCACCAACTCAGTCAATACAATATTTAGATTATTAGATTAATTTTATTTTATGTGATGGTGGAGTCTCCTAATTTATTCACTACCTTTTGGTCCAGGCATAGCAAAACTATCAATATTTATTAATTATCCTTTGGTACAGATGTAATTTAAATAAATATTAATGCATTAAGTTTTGTGAAATCCTCTAATTAAAATATGCTGCATCCAAAGCACACTAAAATTCCCACATGCATATGAATTCTAATTTGATTCATAATATAAGGTATATAATCAAGAAGCAATAACATAGATATACTTGGTTCGTAACATCTATGTTCATCAGATCAATTAGAAGATGGTCAGTAATCTAAAAGCATTAAGATCAAATTTATATACTCCTCATGAATAAAATTTAAAATTTAAAATAAATTACACTGAATATTGCATCAAAAGAGTGGCTACACCTTAGCCTTAGTAAAAGAAAATTTAGTTTATGAAAACACATTCAAAAGTAGCAAATAAAATGAAAAGCATAAAGAAATTAGACTATTTGATTGCTGAAATTGATTGTCCATCGCTCTTGGTGTGGAAAACTTGGTGAAAAAGAAAAGAAGCTCCTTGATCAATGTTCTGATTGTCGGAAGAAGAAAAGAAAAAAAAATTAAAAGCCCTTCCTTTTCTCTCAAAAATCTCTCTTCTCTTTCTACCTCTCTCCTCTCTTTCTCTTCTTTTTCTTTTTTTTTCGCTGTCTCCCCTCCTCTTCTTTTCTTCAGCAACAGCGGACCTTTTTATAGGCTGAGAGGTGGATTTTTCCATCAAAATTCTATTGAAATTAGGTTTAAAACTGTAAAAATAACTCAAAACGAGTCCTGGATCAATTCTAACCATTGGATGTTGATCAAACGGTCCAAAAATCACTCAAAAATCATCTTAAAATCTCAAATCAAGTCAAAATTCATTTGGACCATCGGATCAGCCTTCAAGATCAAATTTGGGCCATCAGATCATGCATAGAGAAGCCTCTGATTCTTAGTTTTAAAGTCGAGATGAATCTCAGCCGTTGGATCTCGACTAAAAGCTGCATCTGCCGTTCGTTAGCGCATGCGTTTCGACCATCCGATCAAATCCTAGTGAAAGGTGCTCGTCAGATTAGACAGAATTCTTAATTTGCCCTTTGTAGACCATGTGCGAGCCCGGTGTTGCATGGACCACCGCATTCTTCAGCCAATTAGAGTGCGCTTCTCCATATAAAATCCTCGAAATGCCCTCCAAATGGTCCACCATGTGCCGCGAAAAATGCTGATGTCAGCTTGGCATCAGCATTGCATCAGTGGGTCGATCTGCTGCATCCAGTCGGATCGGGCAATCTATTGAGCCAGTTTTTCTAAACCGGTTTGAGCTGGACTACTTTTTTTTTTTTTTGAAATTCAATTCTGGGCTCGTTTGAAGTCCATTTTGTCTAAAATTTATTTCATCTGAACTAAAAAAATAAGATTTTCATATTAGTGGCCTTCTTTTCTACATAATATTAACAAAAGTATCAATTTCAAAAAATAGATTAATTTATTTTATAATTTAATACTTTTATTAGTATATTTTTACCACATATCAATAACCATTATGACTAACCTAGTGGCATGGGTTAGCTTGAATTATTGATCACCTCAGATAAGGACTGAGCCAACAAATATGGCCAAGTAAGTGAGACCGATGGAAGGGATATGCAATTAATGCGATAAGAATGCATTCAAGTCGAGTAGCTCCCAATTAAAAACTAGTCGGTCGTGTCTACCAAACTTACCTTAGACATCAAATTATTGAGCCAGAACCAATCAGGTTAGCCTACAATCCAAACTCTAACCACTGAGCCTAATTAGGTCTTAGCTTGATCGATCACTCACGTGACTCGATCTTGACTCAGACTTAATCCTATTAGGTTGTTCAATTTTAAGCATTGTTGATCCCATCTAACCAACTCTTGATTCGGTTTGATCAACCGCTTAGATCTAATTAAGCTACCCAAGCCCGAACCCAATTTTATGAATATGTCTTAGATCATAAATTTTCAATTTTAGACCTAACATATATC
>QRFJ01002169.1:54383-143507 GCA_006176705.1 Cocos nucifera | reverse complement strand
CGTGCGGGCCCTTTTGGGGTTGATTGTTCTTAGCTGGATACAGTGGTTCAGTTGCAACCGGGCAGACGCAACCATGTCTATTAGGCATTGGATGCTATGGCTGGAGGATGAGTTTGGGCTCATATTTTGGATACGGTGAGAGACCCAATTAGAAAACCCAGTCTATGCAAATGGTGGGTCTGACTTAACTAAGGAGTGGATCAATATTCCGGATACGGTGAGATTTATGAATTAGAGACCAAGTTTGGGTGCACCATGATTAGAGAATCATTGAACAAGAGTTGTTCACTCATTGGCTAACCCATCACCAATAACTGTTAGGTGAGGTGATGAGTAGTTGTGAGACCACACCACCCACTAGAAATCATCAATCGTGGAGATTTTTGCATATCTCTACAGAGGGAGTGTAGGGATCCGAGAAAATAGTGGGAGCTAATTTATTTAAAAATAAAATTTCTAAACAAATTGATCAAGTCAAAATTATAGTATCTAACTAGAATCTTTGACTCTCTACAGGAAAATGTCTGCGTCAAACCCATTGGCACATATCCTAGACACACATAGACTAACTGGACCCAATTATAAAGATTGGCTCAGGAACTACAAAATTGTTTTGGGTTCAGAGAAGTTAACACATATTTTGGACCAGGACCCTCCCACATTACCAGCTCGTCCATCTGTTGAATAGAGAACGTCTCTAGAAAAATGGATTGACGAAGACAATAAGGCCAGATACTACATGTTGGGCTCGATGTCTGATGAGCTCCAGCGCCAACATGAAGATATCGGGACTGCTCGCCAAATGTTGGCTCACCTGCAGGAGATGTTTGGTGAACAGAGTCGCGCAGCCAAATATCAAGTCACAAAATAACTTTTTAAGGCTAAGATGCGTGATGGGCAGTCAGTCCAAGATCACTGTCTGATAATGATCAAGGACATGGAATAGCTTGAGAAGCTCGGTGTGAAGTTGGACTTGGACCTGCAGAATGATATCATTCTACAATCCTTGACTGATGCATATGGGCAATTCATCATGAATTACCACATGTAGAAACTTCAAAATTCCTTGGCCGAGTTAATGAATATGCTTGTTACCGCTGAGCTTTCTATGAAAGGTTCTAAAGGCTCAGTTCTTGTTATGGAACGGACTTCTTCCAAAATAAAGTCTTATGGAAAGAAAAAGAAAAGTCTGTGAAAAAGCAGAAGGTGGAAGGATCAAAGAAGAAGAAGGCAGAATCGAAGAAAAAGGCCGATGGCAAAGGAAAGTGTTTCCATTGCAACAGCGACGGCCATTGGAAGCGGAACTGCCTACTTACCTGGCCACCCTAAAGAATAAAGAAGGAAGGTCTTCTGGAGGTATGCTCCTTATTGAGTCTAACCTTAACGGTTTCTTCTTGCATCCAGTGGGTGCTTGACTCTGGTTCTAGTGCTCATCTGTGCACTTTCTATGCAAGGTCTTGAGGATAGCAGAAGGCTGAGGGATGGAGACATGATCCTACGCGTCGGTAATGGAGCAAGAGTTGCTGTCAGTAGCCGTGGAACATACCCTCTTCGATTACCATCTGGTTTAGGACTTAGTTTTAAAAGACTGTTATTATATGCCTGCAGCTAGCAGGAAATTTGATTTCTATTTCATGCTTAGCACAAGAAGGTATGTGGTACCTTCTTAAGGACCATTGTAACATTCTTTATGAAAGAAATAAAATTGCAAATGGTTTCTTGTTAATGGTCTTTATCAGTTGCATACTGAATGTAACCTGTTTTAACTATCGAGCAAAACGTAAATGCCAAATGACCTAGGGATAGTCCAAACGACAGAATATCTATGGCACCTGAGATTAGGTCATATAGCAGAGATAGGATTAACAAATTGGAGAAAAATGGGCTATTGAGTCCATTGACTTTTCAAGTCATATCCAACTTGTGAATCTTGTCTTCAAGCAAAATGACTAAACTCCCTTTTGTTGGACATGGGGAAGAGGCAACAGATCTCCTTGCTCTAGTACATACAGATGTGTGCGGCCCATTTGATGTGCCGGCTAGAGGCAATTTTGTCTACTTCATTACCTTTACTGATGATTTGTCTAGGTATGGGTATGTGTATCTTATGAGACATAAGTCTGAAGTTTTTGAAAAGTTCAAAGAATTCAGACATGAAGTAGAAAAACAAACTGGAAAACCCATTAAGGTTCTTCGATCAGATCGAGGAGGTGAATACCTTAGCCGGGAATTCCTAGACTATCTTAAGGAAAATGGCATAGTCTCTCAATGGACTCCACCAGGAACATCTCAACTCAACGGGGTTTCAGAACGGAGAAATCGGACTCTATTGGATATGGTTCGATCCATGATGAGCTTCACAGACCTCCCTGATTTTCTTTGGGGACATTCATTATTAACTTCAATCTATTTACTGAATAGGGTTCCCTCTAAAACCGTTCCTACCACACCGTATGAGATATGGCACGGTAAGAAACCAAGTCTGAGTCATATCAGAATTTGGGGTTGTCCGGCTTATGTCAAAAGACAACAAGCGGACAAGTTAGAATTTAGGTCCTTCAAAGCTCAATTCATAGGATATCCTAAAGAGTCATTAGGATAATATTTCTACATTCCAGAAGACCACAATGTGATTGTGAGTCGACATGCCATATTTCTTGAAAAATAGTTTATTCAAGATAGTGGCATTGGAAAACAGATCAAGCTTGATGAGAAAGTCTCACAAGCAAAACGAGCTAAGGACCAAGTGGAACCAAATCAGGTTGAGCCAATAAGAACACTACCTCCTCCACCTCGTAGATCGGAAAGAGTTTTCCGTCCCCTGAAAGATACTTAGGTATTATTTCAGAGGATGTAGAGGAAATATTCCTCGTAGGTAATGGTGCTCATGGAGATGATCCCAAAACCTACAACAAGGCGATATTAGATATCGACTCCGAGAAATGGCTTGAGGCAATGAAGTCAGAGATCGACTCGATGCACTCAAACCAAGTCTGGACCTTGGTAGATCCCCGAAGGTATAGTACCTTTGGGTGTAATGATCTTCAAGAGAAAGATTGGTGCAGATGGGAATGTGGAGACATTCAAGGCTAGACTAGTGGCAAAAGGTTATGTCAACGTGAAGGCATTGACTATCAGGATACCTTTTTCCTCGGTACTATGCTAAAATCCATCCGCACATTGCTTGCTGTTGCAGCCTTATTTCGATTATGAAATATGACAAATGGACGTGAAAATGGCATTCCTAAATGGATATCTGAGGAAGATATCTATATGGAACAGTCCGCTAGGTTCAACATCCAGTGATACTGATCACAAGTTGCAAGCGCAAAGGTCCATATATGGACTTAAGCAGCATCTCGGAGCTGGAACACTCGTTTCACAATGATGTGATCAAAAAGTTTGTTTCATCAAAATGAAGAGGAACCATGTGTTTTCAAAAGGGTCAGTGGAGCGCTGTTGTCTTCCTCATATGTACATGGATGACATCCTCCTTATTGAATGATATTCCCATGTTGAAATCAGTCAAGATGGTGGTTTGTCCAAATTCTCCATGAAAACCTAGGTGAAGCATCTTTTTCTAGGGAATTAAGGCTATAGGGATAGACCGAATAGGATGCCTAGGACTTTCATAGAAGATGTACATAGAGGAAGTACTAAAGAGGTTTAGTATGGAAAACTATAAGAGAGGATTAATACCCTTCAGACATGGTATTCATCTTTCCAAGAAGATGTGCCCAGCACACCTGAGGAAATGAACGCATGAGCAAGATCCCTTATGCTTCTGCAATAGGGAGCCTCATGTTGCCATGCTATGTACACTCGACCTGATATAGCCCAATGCTGTGAGTGTCACAAGCAGATATCAGTCAAATCCTGTTGAAAACACTGGACTTCTGTGAAATGTATCCTAAGTACTTGAGAAGAACTAAGGATATGATGTGGTCTTTGGTAACGGAGAACTCCAAGTCCAGGGAATACACAGACTCGGATTTCATGTCCGATATAGATGATCGAAAGTGACATCTGGCAGACTGTTTATATGCTAGAAGAGTTTCTAGCAAACGGTGATACCACCTTCTCGCGATTACCTTGAGAAAGGTTATGTGTGAGGGTCAAGAGAGTCAACTCTCGCGCAGTAATGTGGCAGACCCACTTACAAAGCCGTTGGGCCCAGCAGAAGATCGAAGCCCACCTTGAGAAGATGGGACTTAAGACTTGTAGCCAATTGGCTTTAGGACAGAGTGGGAGATTGTTAGATATATGTGCCTATGAAGCCAGAATTGGCTGACACTTGTAATGCACTTCTAGGAAAAATTGTAATTTTGACTATAATCAATAAAATGGTTATTTTCTATCACATATTGTGTATTTAGTGTCTGTGATACATCCTTTGAGTTAATGGTAATGATAATTCATATTTTCAAGAGTTGAAAATTTAAGACATGAATAATCATTATTAACTCATAAATTGCTCCTGACCATAGGATCATACGAGGATGGTGATTGATCCAGAAGGTTGGTGTACATCGCCTTCTTTTAGTAGATGAGTCTTGAGTCTATGGTGTGGAGACATCGGAGCGAGAGTACAAGTACTCGTTAGAGAAGCGAGGGCACTGAGCGTGACCACCTCGAGTAAGTCATTAGAAGTCTACCTTCTCGTCAATGACTGACTCGATGCTGCAGTAGTGTGTTCTGGTCTTTGACCTGAGATGCATCGGTAGTTCTACAATGGTGGAAGACCTCAGACTTAATCTTTTCTTAGGGAGAATTGATTCAGGTCTCATTAAACTAGACTTGGCTTAGTCATAACAATTATGACTAACCTAGTGGCATGGGTTAGCTCGGATTATTGACCACTCAGATCAGAACTGTGTCAACAGATATGGCCAGGTAAGTGAGACCGGTGGAAGGAATATGCCATTAACTCGTACAAGAACGCATTCAGGTCGAGTAGCTTCCAATTAAAAACCAGTCGGTCGTATGTGCCAAACTTACCTTAGACACCAAATTGTTGAGTCAGAACCAATTGGGTTAGCCTACAATCCAGACTCTAACCTCTGAGCCTAATTAGGTCTTGCTTGATCGTGACTCGATCTTGACCCAGACTTAATCCTATTAGGCTGGTCAATTTAAGCATTGTTGATCCCATCTAACCAACTCTTGATTCGGTTTGATCAACCGCTTAGACCTAATTGAGCTACCCAAGCCCGAACCCAGTATTATGAATATGTCTTAGATCTGAAATTCTCAATTTTAGACCTAATTAATATTCCATAAACTTAATTCTTAATTAAGTAGGGTTCATAAACAAAATATGCACAATAAATCCTAGGGTTTCAGGATCTAGGGTTTTGCAGAAAGTAAGTTTTGGGTTTCTGATTAAGGACGAACACGCAGCACCCCTACACATCATAAGAACACCCCATCGAATGGGAAGAGAGGGCCTTTAAACCCTTCTTCGTTCTTATGACCGGACGGCCAAGAGGAACGCCTTAATCAGGAACATGTCAATACTACAAAACAGTATTTAGATCTATATCATATATCTCATATACAAATTAGATCTAATCATGGCATATTTTGCATACATCTCATGTATCATAATCATGCATATTTTCAGATCTAAATTATCTCATAATAATCTAAAAAATTAGATTTAAATTGATCTAATCAAAATAAATTCTAATCTAGACAATTATGTAGAACTATTCTACAACTAGTCTAGACATGCATCAATCATATCTCATATGATATTTAAAATTAAATAATTTTTATTTGCTATTTATCAGATGTTATTATAACACTTATAATATCAAAAAATAGTAAATAAGAAGATCTAAAATATGATTTAATCAGATTAAATCAAAGACATGCAAAACTATTCTATAGAACTATTCTATTCTAGAACTAGTCATGCATATCTTCATGTTCTTAGATCCAAATCATTTAATTTTAATTTTTTCTGATTTCAGATCTGATCACATCTCATGTGACATCTGAAAATCACTTTATTTTCTAATTAAAATAAAATTAAAATCAGATCTAAACAATTTTAGAACCATGGCTCTGATACCAGTTGAAGGGAAATCCTGATTTCCCGGTCCAGGTTCGTTCCAGATCTGATCAGATCAAGAGATATATTTCAAAAATTTTCTCTTGATCTCAATCAGATCTTGATATGTTTCAGATCTGATTCTTATTATTTTAATAAATAAAATAAAATAAGATAAATTAAATCAAATTTAATTTACCTGATTTGGGTAATCCTATTACCCTGTAGATGATCCTGATTGCAGCGGAAGGTTCTGGATCTTAGCCACGCAAGCGCCTGGCCTCTACCGGTATCCACTCGGGTTGGATCTGGAGATCCTCTTCTTCTCTATCACACCTCCAAAAATCAGATCTGGATCTGATCTGGAGGATCTTCAAAACTCTTTTGAAGATCTGCAGTCGTCCTTTTGCAGCAGCGCAGCCTTCTTGCTTTTGATCGCCTTTCCTTGATCTGAATCGCACCAACCTAAGTCCAAAACTCCTTTTGGACGTGGAGAGCAAGGGGAGAAGAGACTATGGCATGGAGAAGGAGGGGAGAGGCAGCCTTGGGGCGTGGGGTTTCTCAATTGAATTGCATTCTTTTTTAGGGTTGGGCGCAGGGTCTTATTTATAGACCTCTTGTGATCCAACTCCTCTTCCTCTCAACCAATCACAACCCTTTGTGAAATCAGATCTAAATCTGATTGGTTGGAATAGAGACCCCTGGATTCCTCCTTAGAGGGCGCCTAAGACCAGTCAAACTGGATTCTTAGTAGAACTCTGAATTGGAATCCAAAAGGGAGGTGGAGTCCTTGTCCAACAAGGACTCCTAGGCGCCTCCTACTTGGGCTCACGCCACCCTTGGCGTGCGCCCTTCTCCTTGCCAGGTTCTGGCAGGGGGACAGGCCCCCACCAGCTCTCCAATAGGTGCATGACATGTGGTCAAAAGTCAAAGGGTCAATGGTCAACGTTTGACCAGTCAAAGGTAGACTTTTGACCAAAGTCAAAGAACAAGAAATGGCAGGTGACCAAAAATGGCAGGTAATGTCTTACAAATAAGACAACCTATTCTGACTTGGACAACCTCCAGTCAGACCATATGAAGGCCTCTGATTGAGCACAAACTCCTTTGGCTCAGTCAGGACAACTTATTTATGATAGTAAAAGAAGAACGTTAGGTTCAATCGAGTGCTAGCACGATTTCCTTGAACCTAATTGAATCTCATTCAGATCAATTGAACTAGATCAGTTCAATTGATGATCACCAGATTCAAACCCTTGTTTGTGTGACCCAGTTAGGTTCAGTTCTGTATGGTAATGGGATATGTCATGATCTCTATCATAGACATCATCGAAACTCCTTTCGATGGATCAGAACTCTTCTGATTCGAACAGCTAGAATGATCGATCATCTAAATCATTCTAATTGCTCCCAAAATCCACCAGTGACACCTAGCAGTATATGGTGGCAACCCATCAGAGCTGAATGCGAACCTCTTGGTGCAGCTACCTGTGTGATTAAGTTCTTCTATCTTGAGCCCCGATCAGATTAGGGTTAAGGTGAACTCGTCAAACCCTAGTCTCTGTCATATGATGTAATCATTCGATTCGAGTCCAATGTGAAAATCTAAATAGAAACTCTTTCTATTATTTCACTCTACCATGGCCATGGATTTCTGGACTTGATTCTCATGATCATCATAGGGCTACTCCTCTACCACCGAGGTAGATAGATTCCATCTTGATGCAATCCAGTTCCTACAATGAACATGTCTATAGCCAACATACACCTCAGGGTTCCATATGGCTAGGAGACCGAGTAATGGTGTAGTCAAACTATAACACCCTCAAGGTGAACTGCCGATGCATCTCAGGTCAAAGAACCAGACACACTACTGCAGCATCGAGTCAGTCATTGACGAGAAGGTAGACTTCCCTAATGACTACTCGAGGTGGTCACGCTCAGTGCCCTCGTTCTCTAACGAGTACCTGTACTCTCGCTCCGGTGTCTCCACACCGTAGACTCAAGACTCATCTACTAAAGAGAAGCGATTGTACACCAACCTTCCGGATCAATCACCATCCTCGTGATGATCCTATGGTCAGGAGCAATTTATGAGTTAATAATGATTATTCATGTCTTAAATTTTCAACTCTTGAAAATATGAATTATCATTACCATTAACTCAAAGGATGTATCACAGACACTAAATACACATATGTGATAGAAAATAACCCATTTTATTGATTATAGTCAAAATTACAATTTTGCCCCTAGAAGTGTATTACAAGTGTCAGCCAATTCTGGCTTCTAGGGCACATATATCTAACACTTAAATCATAAATTATTTTAAATTCTCTAAAATATTAGATCCTAAAAATGATAAAATTATGGAAATAACTGATAATGGATCCATTAACTCAATAATCATTGGAGGCCCAAAGGCTTGGTGCTTATTAACTAATAAAATTATCATTCAGAATATGATAACTTGAAAGTGTCTCTCTAATGATGGTTAGATTGGCCAACCAAAGTTGGGCTTAACCATTTATTGGTTAGATGCACCAAGTATGGTCTTGTTAATGGTTGGACCTAATTGAATCCTTACAGTGGATGCAAAAGCCTACTGATTGGATTTTTGAGGTAAAATTAAATTACTAAAAATTATTCAGAGAAATAATTGGTTAATGAACCTACCCATAGATGCATATGGGTTGGCCGACCAAAGTTAGGCTTATGTGTAGTCTATGTGGATTTTAGTACCTACTAGAAAATTAAAGTAATTTTTTGAATTGAAGGTAGAGGCTACCAATTTGAATAAAATAATGAAAGAATCTTTGGACTAAAGTCCAAGTCTCTAGACTTAAAATAATTCATATACTTAGGTTATTGTTCTCTTTTCTCAAAATAAGGCTAAACCTTAATTGCTCAAATCACTGTTAGACAGTGATGACTTATGCGACCCAACTTTGATAATTAGTATTAAAAGTTGAATTTGGTTCAGCAATACAGATGGGTTTGCACTAGGGCTTCTAAGCCCAGTCAAAATAATTAGTCCAAAATTGATCCAAATCAGGCATAGTGCTTCTATTATTAGAAGCAGGATCATAGAAAGAAGAATTATCTTGCTTTCCCTGATCATAGCAGACTGAATAAGAGAAAGAAGTAAGAGTTACTCATCAAGGATGTTATATGATAAAACCTTGAAATTTCTCTATATATAATTCTGCTACCTAGGTATGGGATACCAGTAGTCTTATGTAATTTGTTGCAAGAATTTTAGATACGTAGAATATTTGAAAATGATGAGAAATACCTAAATGTTGGGGATGAAAGTCTTGTTCCAATCTTAGCTTTAAGAATTGTCAAGCTTGTTTTCAAAAGATGTCATTTTAAGTGATTGTCACCATTGTCCATTATTTATGATAAATGTGATCTTTATTGGCCTTTTGATCAAAGATGGTTATCATTTATCAATAAAAAAGATTATTATAATATTATTATGAATAATATTATAATAATACATGGACACTAAAATTGATATTTAACATCTATACAACCTGTTAAGTGTAATGTATACATTTAATAAACATCCAAATTAGATTATGTCATGGATGTCTATCTTTGCAATTATAGGCTTAGTCATCTTGATAAGAATAGGATAAATAGATTAGTTTGAGAGAAAAAATCTCGACATCAATGATTATGAATCATTGATAGCCTGTAAATCTTGTCTTCTTGGGTAGATGATAAAGTCACCTTTTAATGGAAAAGGTGAAGGAGTTGATAAAGTTCTATGTCTTATATATAGTGATGTATGTGGACATATGAACATAAGTATCAAAGAAAGATATTAATATTTCATTACTGATGACCTATCCTGCCATGGGTGCATCTGGCTTGGATCATTTAAAATATTCAAATGATTCAATAATAAAATAAAAAATAAATTAGAAATGGTATTGAAATTCTTCGATCAGATTGAAGAAGTGAATACTTATCTAGTAAGTTTGTGGCATATCTAGGAGGGAATAGGATTCTCTCTTAGTGAATTTTTTTTTGGAACACAGTGTATTTGAAAGAAGAAGTTAAACTTTGTTAGATATGGTTCAATCCACAGTAGGGTTCACTTGTCTGCTTGTTTTAAGGTTGTGTTGTTGTGACTAGTAGTTTTACTTTGAAAATATATCAAGTAAATCTATTATAAAGACTTCATATGGGATATGGATCGGGCATTGACCTAAACTCTCTTACCTTCATGTTTGGAGTTGATTGGCTTATGTCAAAGGTTTGCATATAGACAAACTTGGATCCTGGTCCAATAGGTATTTAAGGATTATTAATTCTACCATGCTGAAGAACATAAGATGTTCATCAGTAGGAGGACATTCCTTTTGGAAAGGAGTTCCTTAGAGAAGGAACTGATGTCTGTCAAGTTGAAATTGAGAAAGTTTGATTAGTAGAAATGAATCGACGTAATCTAGTAAACCTATAGAACTAGATTTGATCAGATCAAATTCGGAGTCCATTAAAGTAGCACCTTTAAGGAGATCCGATAGAGTACCACATTAGTTAGATAGATACTTTAGTGTCTTGTCTGGGACGGCAATCTTGTTAAGCTTAATGAGAATAACAAGGATTCGATCATCTATAGGGATGCAATGCAATATTCTGACTCTGAGAAGTGGCTTGGAGCCACATAATCTAAATTGAAGTCCATGAAAATTAATAGTGTGCGGATACTAGATGATTCACCTAAAGAGATAAAATCCATTGGGTGTGAATGGATTTTCAAAAGAATCAGAGTAGCACAGATAGGAAGGTAAAGACCTGTAAAGCCCGTTTGGCTATTATCTCAATTTTGGAACACACATTTTAACGTATGTGTTTGTTATGAACAAAGACAAATCCTACATTTGTAAGTGAGCAAAATGTTCTGAAGTGTTATTTCTTGTACTATTTGTGGATGAAATTCTCTTAATCAAAAATAGCATTTCAACATTGCAAGAAATAAAGGCTTGGCTATCATCTAATTTTTTAATATTCAAAATCAGATACGGTATACTCACTAATGTAGTGAGTAGATACTAATCTGATCTAAGTGAGAATCACTGAAAGATTGTATAAACAATCCTCATGTATTTTAGAAATACTAAGGTTTAGTGACTCAAATATAAAAATACTGACTTAAAATATATGGATGTTATAATTTTAGTCAAAACAAGATGACAACAAGAGAGCGTTGGATCATACCCTAATTACAGAAGCAATCTACTAAAAAGATTCCAAGCAGGATACTGTAGCCAATTTAGTTAGTGATGTAGAGTACATCATGGCATATAATGCTGCCATGTAAGCTGTATAGCTGTCAAGGTTCATTAGCAGGTTGAGAGTGGCATCCTCCATCGATGGTCCAATCCTATCATAGCACTGGAGCCATAGCTCAGGCTAATGAACTAAAAGACCAGCATATTCCGCATCGCTATCATCTTTGATTTTAGATCAAGGTGACGCCCATTTTTAGAAGATTGATGGAAATAGAAAACTTGATCGATCCATTTGCTAAGGTCTTGAGACTAAGGAGTTTTATGAACTCAAATGGAAGATAGGATATTTGATATCATTCTGATTGACTTTAGTCCAAGTGGGAGTTGTTGAGAAATGTGTCCTAAAGCCAATCATCTAAGTAGTAGAAGATTGAAATTAGTATATAAATTATGTAATAATAATAGTTATTTGGCTAATTCATCATTGAAGTCCTATCTTTCTTAAATGAACTCCTAAATTATGATAAAGTCTTTAGAACTACAATCAATCATTAAAGGAGGTTTTATCGGATGGTTCTTAAACTGTTCACAATCAAATGATAAGTTATTAATAAGAATGATAACTTATTGAGTGTAGGTCATTGTATGCCATATGTGTTGGTTGTCCTCATAACCAAGTGGTATGGAGACACTGGTATGGCATCTAGATGAGATGTAGGAGTACATCTGTATTGAACATGATCAATGTGGCTCTCTACTGTCAAGAGTAGCTAGCTAAGATCAAGGATATTAGTGTCCCTCCGACCTAAGATCACCATGGTAACTTGCAAACAACTCATTGTACTTTGATATCGGACTGCCTATATTTCTAATATTGGTTCGAAAGGTTTCTAGGTATAGTCAAGTGCTTATAAAGTCGGTGTGTGAGTCAAGATGGGATTGACCACTCTTGATTAACATCAAGAAGAGAATGACTCATTGTGTTTCAATTTAGCAAAACCTAGGCCTGGGTAATCTTTGTGAGAAGTCACGGGATTTGCAAAACTTTTAGACATAATAGAGATGACTTGTATGAGTGTTGATAGAGTACTCAAAATCTTCTAGAGCATTATTGGTCAATGAGATGAATTATATTGTAACTATGGGCCAAGGTTCTAAGAATGTTGCTTTCCATACGTTCGACCTATCTGGACGTCGAGAACCATTGCAAGATGGTTACTTCGACTAGTACAAGAATTGGTTTCTATGCTACCGGCTTAGGTTTAAACCTATAGGATAACATACAAAAAAGGTTGTAACTTAATCAAATAGTTAATCAATGATTGAGAATCGTTCTAAGGTTAAATATTCAATGCGATTAATGTTTGACCTAATGCAAGTATTGCAGAAGGATTGATTAGCAATTGGATTGCTCATTGGCTTAATTTGAATGAATAATTGGACTGAGATCAAGTCTAATTGAATTAGATTCAATTAGAATTGGTTTGGACTTAATTAGATTAAGTTTAATTGGTTTATTGGATAAGCTAATTGCAAGAGAAAAATAATTTCTAGTTGGACTAGGATTTGAGTGCACCTAATTTCTAATTGAGTTAGGATTTAAATCAAATTTAAATATAGTTTAAACCTAACTTATTTGAGTTTTTAGTTGGACTAGGATCATCCATAATTAAGCTTATACTAATCCTATTTTAATTAGATTAAAAAATGGTTTGACCTAGTCAATACATGAGAATTCAAGTTAAATTAGGATTCCTTAATTCTCCCTTGCACCACTCTAGAAGTTCCACGCCCACTAATTTATTTCTTGATCTTTGTGTAATATTTTCTATCCTTAAGAATGGTCTCCATGCCCCCTACTATCTTGAGGTTTCTTGGAATTAAATTTGACTTGGTCAGATTTAGAAATTGATTTCGATTTTTACTTTATTTGATAGAGTCCTTTGAAACCAAAACACCTCTTCTCTTATGCGCCATTTTTCTCCATGCCAAATATTTTTGTTCGTCCCTTTCTCCCTAGGTTTTGTGCACTGGCCTTTTGTTTCTCATACCCAAAATTATGGAAGGGGCATCCAAGAGTTGGATGCCCCATAAGAATCTATTATTTCCAAGTTTGACTAGGTCATTTTGACCTACTCTTCCCTGTATTTTGAAGGAAAAACATAGTTTTTTCGATCAAGTTTATTTAGATCTAATTGGATCAAAAGAAATATTTCAAAAACTTTTCTCTTGAATCTAGATCAGATCTGAAATTTTTTGGATCTGATATGATTGATCTAATAAAAAAATAAAATAAAATAGAAAATAAATTAAATCTAATTTAATTTTACATTATTGTGGATAATCTGATTACCCTATGATGATCTTGATGTCTGTCTGAGGTTCTGGATCTAGCCACGTAAGTGCTTGGCCTCTACCAATATCCATTCGAGTAGGATCTACAGATCTCCTCCTTTTTTATCACTTCTTCAAAAATCATATCTAGATCTGATTTTGAAGATCTTCAAAACTCCTTTCGATGATGTGAGTTGTCTCTTGCAGCAGTGCTGCCTTCTTCCTCTTTCTATCACCTTTCTCTTTCTTGGATCGCACCAAACTTGTGCCCAAAAATTCTTGGGCATGGATAAGGTAGCATGGAGGAGGAAGAGGGGTAGTCTTGTGGCATGGGCAATGGGTCAAGCATCTTTCATCTTGGCATAGATAGAATTTTTATAGACCTGTTGCGCCATGCAGTGCCACATCATCCCGACCAATCATGACTTTCTATGCAATCAGATTTAAATTTGATTAGTGGGATGACATCATATGATCCAATCAGATGAGAGCCCCTCTGAATCATCTTTAGATGGCATCAAGACTGGGTCAAAGCAGTCTTCCAGGCGCCATCCAAGTAGAATCCCCAAAGCAACTGGAGTCCCATCTATATTTGACTCCAGATGCTTTATCCATGGGCGCACGTCTCCCTAGGCATGTGCCCCTTATCTATCTACTTTTTAGTAGGTGGACTGGTCCAACAACTTTCTCCTATGATGGGTTGACACATGGACAGATGTTTAAGTGTCAAAGGTCAATATTAGACCAAATGTCCAAAATAGGATTTAGCAGATAACAGAAAATGGTACGTATTGTCTCAAATTCATTCATAAATTAAGATAATTCCTTTTTGACTTGTACAAGCTCCAGTCAGATCAAGTAAGGGTACCTGAGTGAGCCCAGACCATCTGGCTCAGTCGAGATAAATTTTAATGATAATTAAAGAAGAACATTAGGCTCAATCGTATGCTAGCACGATTTTATTGAACCTATTTGAATCTAATCCAAATCAATTGAACTAGGTTAGTCCAGTTGAAGATATCTAGATCGAAATCCTTGTTTGTATAATCCAATTAAGTTCAGTTCTGCATGGTAATGAGATATATCGTGATCTCTATCATCGACATCAATGAAACACCTTTCGATGGATCAGAACTTTTCTGATTCAGACAACTAGTATGATTGATCATCTAAATCATTCTAATTGCTCTCAAAATCTACGAGTGACACCTAGCAGCATATGGTGGCAACCCAGCAGAATTGAAACTGAACCTCTCGGTGCAATTACCTATATGATTAAGTTCTTCTATCTTGAGCCCCGACTGGATTGGGGTTAAGGTAATCTCGTTAAACCCTAATATCCATCATATGATTAATCATTCGATTCAAGTCCAATGTGAAAATCTTAATAGAAACTCTTTCTATTATTTTACTCTACCATGGCCATGGGCATATGGACTTGATTCTCATGATCATCATAGGGCTACTCCTCATCTACCGAGGTAGATGGATTTTCTATTGGTGCAATCCAATTCCTACAATAAACATGCTATAGCCTACATACACCTCAGGATTTCGAATGGCTAGGAGACTAAGTCATGGTATAGTCAAACTATAACACCCTCAAGGTGAACTACCGATGCACCTCAGGTCAAAAAACCAGACACACAACTGTAGCTTTGAGATAATCATCGATGAGAAGGTAGACTTCCTAATGACTGCTCGAGGTGGTCATGCTCAGTGCCCTCATTCTCTAATGAATGCCTATACTCTCGCTCTAGTGTCTCTACACCATAGACTCAAGACTTATCTACAATAAAGAAGCGATTGTACACCAACCTTCTGGATCAATCACCATCCTCATGATGATCCTACAGTCTGGGGCATTTTATGAGTTAATAATGAAAATTTATATCTTAAATTTTCAACTCTTGAAAATAAGAACTATCATTGCCATTAACTCAAAGAATGTATCACAGACACTAAATACACATTGTGATAGAAAATAATCTATTTTATTATTTATAGTCAAAATTATAATTTTATCCTTATAAGTGTATAACAAGTGTCAGCCAATTCTGGCTTCTAGGGCACACATATCTAACATATTTATGGTGCCTCCTATTAGATAGGAGGATGGTGTCAAATACCTCAGGTTTTCTATGATAAAATCAGAGGGAGAAGAGGAGAAGCCATGGGAGATTATGGGTGCCAACAATCTTGGAGGAAAACTTTTCTTTTGGACGTCAAATATTAATGTCTTGATGAATATAAAGGTAAGAAAGAAAGTCTTCTTTCATAGTTTTCTTCCAAGATTTATTTTCTCATTTTTTTTATTGATTTTTATATGACAAAAATTTGAGAGAGAAAGAGGAAGAGGGCATGGGAATCTGTTCTGCAAGGTGTTGGGGCATAATGATCATTTTTGGACGTGATCTGATCATGTCTTGATGAGAGAAGAAGAAGAGAAGAAGGTCATCTCTTAGGGTTTTTTTGAGAATCCTTCTTCTCCATATTTTACGAGATTTTTCTATGAGAAAAATTAGGGAGTGTGAGATCTAGAAATATTGGAAAAGTCTAGGGAAGAAGGTCTTCCCTTGTCCAAGCATGAAAATGTTTTCAGGACATTAATCGTTGATGTCTTGAAAGAGAACATTTATCCTCTCTTAGGATCCTTTTCTAATGTATTTAATTTTTGATTTTTGATGGATCCAAAGGTTGGATTTCTTACCTAATCCTTCTCTTATTCTTCATCTTTTAGAATGTCTAAGAGATCTAAAGAATAAATTTTATATTAACCATCCAGAGGGATTCGCAAGAAGCTAGCACTTCGAGTGGATCTTCGCTCGATGAACCTTCGATTTTGTTGCAGCCTCATGTCTATCACCTATAAAGGCCGGATGCATGTGTGGATCTAAAGGTAATAAAAAAAATCAATCATAGTATTCTCGATCCATGCAAGGTAAGAGATTTGATCTCTTCTCTCATCTAGATAAGATCTTGGTTTCAGATCTAGAATCATTTTAGATCTAGGGTATTCATTTTATCAATATCAAACCCTTTTATTTTTAAATTTACAATGTATTATGACATGTTATAGGTCTTAGATGTAGGGTTTAGTAATCAGATTACATGCATTTATAAATTAAATAGTTTAATTTACAACTTTCACTATGTTATTTTTCAAAAATATTTTAAAATTCATGGATGAAATCCTGCATATTTTTGATTATTGATCATCTTGTCAAAATGCATCTTCCAACTCTGAGATGCCTAATTTAATCTATAAATAGAGCTTTAAAGCTTGCACACCTTGGACTGATCTATGGATGTGAAACTCTTAGGTTGTATCATATACACCTCTTTAGTCAACTTTCTATATAGGAAAGCTATCTTCACATCCATCTACTAGATCTCATAGTCTAGATGGACAACTATTGCAAACATTATCCAAATAAATTTGAGCATTGCCATAGGAGAGAACATCTCATCATAGTCAATACCATAACATTGATGATACCCTTTGGCAACCAAATGGACTTTATAGGTCTCCACCTTTCCATCTACGCTCCTTTCTCTTTTGAAGACCCACTTACACCCAATAGACTTAACCCATTCAGATGGGTCAACCAATGTCAACACATCATTGACCTTCATGGACTCCATTTCAGATTTCATGACCTCGAGCTATTTCTTGAAATCAAGTCTCTACATTGCATCTATATAGGTAATTGGATCCTCATTATTCTCATTGAGTTCGATAGGATCACCATCTCAGATCAAGAAAAAATAGTATCTATTAGACTAATGCGGTACTCTATCGGATTGCCTTAATGGTGTAAGTATATTAGGCTTCGAATCTGATCTAACCAAATTCAACTCAGGTTTAGCTATAGATGTCGATCTTTTTACCGTTGAACTTTATCAAGTTCAATTTTAGAGAGAATAGTTCCTTCATAAAGGAACTCTTTTTCTAAAAAGATTATCTTAAGGCTAACGAACACCTTTTGTTCTTCAGCATGTTAGAAATAGAAACCCTTAATTTTTTTGGGATACCCAATAAACACACACTTATCTGATCGGTGTCCAAGCTTATCTGTATGCAAATATTTGACTTACGCTGGATATCCCAAACCCGTAGGTGAGAGAGTGTAGGATTACGCCTAGTCCATATCTCATATGGAGTCTTTGTAATAGATTTACTTGGTACATTATTCAATATATAACATGCAGTCTCAAGAGCATAACTCAAAATAAAATAAGCAGACTAGAAAATTTCATCATGGATCGAACCATATCTAACAAGATTTGATTTCTCCTTTTTGATACATCATTATGCTGTGGTGTTCTTGGAGGAGTCCACTGTAAGAGAATTCCATTCTCTCCAAGATATGTCAAGAACTCACTGGATAGATATTCACCTTCTCAACCCGATTGAAGAGTTTTAATACTCTTTTCAGTTTATTTTTCTACTTCGCTTCGAAATCTTTTGAGCATTTTAAATGAATCTAACTTATATTTCATTAGATAAACATATCCATACTTGGATAGATCATCTATGAAAGTAATGAAGTAGCAGTATCCACCTCTAGCACCTGTGCTCATTGGTCCGCACACATCAGTATGTACTAGACCTAAGAGCTTAGTAGCTCTCTCATCTTTTTCAGTATAAGATGACTTGGTCATTTTACCAAGAAGGCAAGATTCATAGGTTGGAAGTGATTCATAATCACTGACTTTGAGAATTTTCTCTTGAGTCAATCTGTTTATCTTGTTCTTATTTATGTGATCTAGTCTATAGTGCCATAGGTAGATATCAGAGATATTATCTAATCTAGGATGTTTTCTAGGAGTGTACATTACACTTACAGGCTGTGATGAAATGTAAATACCATATTTTTGTTGTCCTTGCATTATTATAATATCATTCATAATAATATCATTATAATCATTTTTATAAATAAATGATAACTATCTTTGGCCAAAAGGCCAATAGAAATTATATTCATCAAAAAAGGACAATAATGACACTCATTCAAAGAAACAATATTAGTATAGAGAATAAGTTGAACTATTCCCAGAGCTAGAATTGGAGTGGACCTTCCATCTCTAATATTTAGGAATCACTCATTATTTTTAAATCTTCTACTAATTTGAAGTCCTTACAATGTATTGCAAATTTGGACTGAACTTCTTGTATCCAATACCTAAGTAGAAGTATCACAAATAGAAAAATTACAAGATATTATTATATAACATCCTTGATCAGCAACTATTTGCTCATCTCTCTTATTCAGCCTGTTGGGGTCATGAAAATTAAGATACTGAGAATAGTTTCTCTTCCAATGCCCCGCATCATATAGTGGAAGCATTCTGTCGGATCTAGATTATTCTTGGACCTTATATTTAAATTAGACATAGAGGCCCCAGCATGAACCACTTCGTGCTGCTGAAGAACAATCAACTTTTAATACTTATTATTGAAGTTGGGTTCCATAAGCTTATCACTGTCTAACAGTGAATGGAGCAAATGTAGTTTGGGTTTAACTGTATAAAGGAGAACCAAAACCCTAATTAGTAATTGATTTATTAAACCTAAAAATTTGGACTTGAATCAAAAGATTCTCCCACTATTTTATTCGAATTGATAGCCTCTACCTCTAATTCGAGGAATTATCTTAATTTTTTAATGGGTACTAGAATCCACATAGACTTCACACAAGCCCAACTATGGTTGGTCAACCCATGTAGATCTAAGGATAGGTTCATAATCAATTATTTCTTCAAATAATTTTTGGTAATTTATTTTTTTTCCATGTATCTTTTTAGTAGGCTAGGGCTTCCACTGAAAGTCCTGGTTAGGTCCAACCATTAACATGATCATACTTGATCTATCTAACTAATGAATGATTAAGCCCAACTATAGTTGGTCAACCCAATAACCATTCGGAGAGATGCGTTCAAGAAATCATATTATGAATGATAATTTTATTAGCGAATAAGCAGCAGACCTATGGGCCTCCAACGATGATCCAACTAATGGATCCATTATCATCTACTTAATGGAAGGCTATGATCTAGTTATCACTATAACTATTTCATTTTAAGAATCTAATAATTTTAAAAAATTTTAATTTAAGAAAGAGAGAAGTTCAGATGAACTAGCTTGTCATGATCCTCCCACTGACTTCACCAAGTCAGCTTAAGGGAGATCATTAATAAGCTGGTCATAGAGCACCTAAATCAGTCACACTGATTTACCTAACTGACATGGGTCAGCTCGAATAGTCAAGTGATCTAATCAAAATATAATTTTATCAAGAGATCAGGTAAGTTTGATCAGTGGGAGGATCTGCCAAAGCTTGCCTTAGACACCATCAGAAATGGCAAGGTAAGTGGGCTATCAATTAAAGACCACTAGTCTGGTTTATCTTAGACACCAACTAGTTTAATTAGTCTTAATTAGATCAACCTAACAGTTCGTGCTAGATCGCGTAGCTAAAAATCAAGTCCATCTTTGGTCTCATTAAAGACATGGACTTGACCAACTACAACTATTGTAATTGATCTATAGAATCCTTGACCTAATCTAAGATAATAATTGACTACATTTAGTCTATTCTTTAATCTAACCCTAGGTCTAACCTAATTAATGGACCTAATCTTCACTAACCCATTTAACCTAATGTGTTATGATTTATGACTTAGGATCTTCAATTCACAATCCTAGATCCTAATCAAACAACTTCTTAATTCGTAATTAAGTTTTGGACTGAGGGTTGGGGTTCGGCTTTTCAAAAATAATTTTTATGTTCATAAAATATTTTTATAACATGGTTCTATCAATCAAGTTGCATGTTTGATTCATAATCAATATGCAAGTAAGATAAACATGAAACTACTTTAGATCTAATCTAAATAGGTTCATGTAATTGAAATAGTTTCAACTCAAATCAATCATAAATTATCTTAGATCAAATCTAACATATTTATGATGACTAAAATTAGATTAAAATATTTTTAATCAAATCATAAAATTTTTTAGATCTAAAATTTAATGATCAATATTTTAGATCAGCATGTACTAGGATAACCTCTCCATTATAAGGGATAAATCTTACAGTAGAACAATCTTATAGCAGTCTGTACAACCTAAAACTTTTATTTTTAAATCTAAAACTATTTTAAATCTAATAAATTATAAAAAAAATAGATCACATCTAATAAATGAAGAAAATAGTGCAGGACTTGCAGTGCTACTTTTGAAAAAATTTTCAAAAATAGCAAAAATTATAATAAAAATTAATTAATCTAATTAATTAATTATTGATTATATCAGTTTAATAAACCATATATAAAAGAAACTAAATATAATATGCATGCATTTATATAGATCTAAAATGAAAAACTATGTAGTAAATAGTTTACTACATATACATGTTCAGAACACAATACTGATAGGAACACGATGTTGTCGTTAAAATACCATGTTTATCAATTTAATCTGACTTCTAAAAATAATTAAAAATGCATACATAATAGTGAGTCAGGTCGAATCCACAGGAAAGGTAGTATTTTTAGATTTAAAATATTTAATTTTTTTAAAAGAAAAAAAAAATTTAAAAATAGATTTTGAAGTCGAAAATTAAAATTGTAAAGTAAAAATTAAATTATGTAGAAAATAAACTTGGTACTAAGATCTACTAGTTAGATCTTAGCATCTACTTGTAGAAAAAAAAAAAGCAATAATTAAAATATAAAAATTAAATTACAATAAAAAAAGGAGCATAAAATTAAAGAACATAAAAATAAATATTATATTAATTAAAATTTTATAATTTAAATACATAAAAAGAAGAAATTTAAACAAGCTGATCTCTAATCTTGGATCGACATTGGTAGAAAGATAGTGTAGAAGCCCTACTCTTCTTCTCGGCACCCGTTGCTTTGAAGCAGCCTTTAACCCATTGCCTGGCTTCACCCTATATCAAATCTTCACATTGATCGAAGATGTTGATTTTTGGAGGTCTGGGGTCCTTTTTATAGAGCTAGGAGGGCTGGAGAGTTTGCTTCTGGGCAATATGGGAATAAGGGACTCTTTGATCATCAAAATATAAAAAAATCTAAATAAAAATTGGATTAAAAGAAGTTCTAGATGAATTCTACTACTCTAGATGAAATGTGGCCATAAATAGGAATCCAACGGTCCAAAAATCATCAAAATCGGATGAGTATCGGCCCAGATCAGGTCGGATTAAATTCTAGCCGTCTGATCGTGCGTTGATGGAGGAAATCTGGCTGCAAATCATGCATCGGGAGTCCTGATCATCATCGGGAGCATTTTGGACCATTGGATCTTCATCACTTATTTTTTTGGCCATTGGATCGTGCCAGATCGCTGATAGAATTTGAATCAAACCCAAAAATAACCACCGCCATCCGATCTTGACCGCGATCAACCGCAGCCATCCGATCGCATAATTACTGTTCCTATGGATCATGTGGACTGGCCGCACTGCACACCATAGCCAATCAGCATCTCTGTTGTCGAGTGAAAAGATTAGATTGCCCTATGAGCTATGATAAATTCCTATGGACCCTTTAAGGGTCTAGGTCCGCCACGTGTCACGCTATGATTCATCGGTTTCTGCTGAGCTGGCGATTCACGTCTGGATTGTGGATCGATTGATGGCTTCAATGACTGAGTCGGCTTTGATGGCTTGTCTTGGCTTGGTGGCTTAACTTGCGGAGCCGACTGAGCCATTTTCTTTTTTATTTAAATTTTATTTATCTTATTTCTTTAGAAATTCATATCTTCTTCATTTTAGCTCCGTTTTATGTAAAACTTATTTCATTATGATCAAAAAAGTAAACTCTTTCCATTGATAATAAAATTTTATTTCTTAATTTTTATTATTTTATAATTAATTTTTTAATTAATAAAAATATGAATTTCTTAAAAATTATATATAAATTGATTATTAATTTTAAAAATTAATATAAATTAACTAAAAAATTAATACTTTTATTGATAAATTTATGGTACTTATCACACCTTCCAACTTAAGCTTTGCTCATCCTCGAGTAAAGAAAGAATTTAGTTTTAAATACCTTTTAACTTTAGAGTTTCGAATTTTACCTAAGCAGTTTTCAAAATGGCCATTGATATTTAGTAGAGCTTAAGTGAGACATATCATTGGGGTATTAATATTTATTAATAAAAAAATTAAGTAAAGAATATTAAATTTTTCAGAATTTTTTCTAAATTATCCCACCTTTATCTCTGATTTATCTAAACTTTCATATGGACAAGTGTATTGCTACTTCCGTTCTTCATTTATTTTTACATTGCCTACTTTTTGATGCAAATATCATTGCTTACTTAGGCAACGAGATCGGATTACTTGGTGGAAAACTATTTTTTTTTTTTAAACGTTCTACCACTATTGCGTGTTTTAACTCCTTAAGCTTTCTTTTTGATCCATGTAGCGAGTCTTGGACCAATGACTCTCAAACTAGTTGACTTTAGAGCACTAGGTATAGAATACCCCTCGGGCTTACTAGCTCGAATCAAATAGGCTACGAGTTAAGACTAGCTTTATAACGAGCTTCTTTGCCCTTCCCACCTTTTGATGCGAAACTCAATGCTTGCTTAGACAAAGAGGCCCGGTTACTTAGTGAGAAGTACTTAAAAATTATTTTATTAAAATATTTATTATATGAAGAAACGTATAGTTACCCTACACAAGCCTATAAAAAGTAAACTTTTCTTTGATGCTAGTAGAAATAATTAGAAATGCTCCAAGAAAATTTTTTTTATGTTCTAGACTTAACTCTTTATTGAATTTTCTTAATACTTGATTCCTTAATATCTCATAGATTCTCTGATCTATGTATCAATTTTCTTTTAAAAATGCTTAGTTTAATTTGATTCTTAAGCATAATCAGGTGTCTAAATACTAAATATTAACTTTTTTTAGGACTTAAAAGTTTAAAATTTTAATTTTACTCCCCCCAACTTAATTGACATTGTCCTCAATGGAGAAGAAAAAATAAAGGGTATAATAAAGAACATGAAAGAATACACCTGACTATATTTTTGGTCCAGCACATGCCTTTGAAAATTTGGGCTCTCCCTCCAACTTATTCAAATTATCTTAAAAAGAAAAAAAACTAAACAGATAAATTAGATAAAAACTAAATATTGGGTTGCCTTCCCAACAAGCGCTAAGTTTACCGTCTTCAGCCAGACACAATGCAGCTTACTATCCTATGTCAAATATTGGATTGATAAATTCCAATGGTTTTGAATTGCCAATCTCAGAAAGTTGATTTATAATCTCATTATTGATATATTCATTATTAATTTTAGGGATATAATTTATTATTCCATTCTCAGACCCATATTTATTAGAAATTTCTCCTATTTGTTCTTCTAAAATACTCATGAATGGAGTTTTAGGAGTTAAGTTTGATTCAATGGGTGCTGGAATGGTGACTAAAGGCTGTTTTAATTCTGGAGGTAAATTAATGTGATCTTGCTTAAATAACTCCATTGATATTTCATTACATGCCTCTTGATTTTTGTAAGAAGAACCAGCTTCTAGGGTTGAAGGGAATAGACTTTTGGGTTTATAAGTCTCGGGTAAATCATCTATTCTCCTTTCCCCTTTTTCTATCTTATTTAAACTAGAACCAGCATCCGTACTAGTTCCTAGCTTGGATTCTTCTATGTGGTTAGTCTCAGTACTAATCAGTTTCTCTAAATTTTTTATTTTGGCTAGCATCAGTACTAGCCTCTCTCACCTGATCTTGGTATGGGTCCATAAGAATTCCTATAGCTTTTAAGTTCAGAAATTACTTTGGTATTCTCAGAATTGGGGATTCTTAAGTGAGATATTAAATTGATAACTTGGTCCAGGTGGTTGGTAGACATTAGGTGGGTTGTTTAAAATTAGGTAGGTTTGGTAGTTGATCTAGTTCTCTCCTCATGTGTTAGACTCAACTAATTATCCTATTTGAGCTTCTAGTCTGGTGATAGATTGCTATTGAGTCAGAATCAATTATTGAAGTTGGTTAAATCTATCATCGGCTAGATTGGTCTGTTGAGGAGGTGGGTATGAGGGATGATTGTAATATGATGGCTTGGTAAACTGACTAGACTGACCACTATTATAGGCATAATTTTGATATTGGGATCTATTTTGATAATTTTGCATAGGTAAAATTTGGGTCTGAGCCTGAGTCTGTTGAGATGTCCAAGAAAAATTATGGTGGTTGCTCCAATCTGGATTATATGAATTTGAAAATGGATCATTAACCGGCTTGGAGTAACCTTTAGTACCTTGGACTTGTTCTTGGATAAAAGTTGAAAACTGTGCAGTCATAGGACATTCACTCACATGATGGGTTGGGCTAGCACAGATTGAATAAATCTCCTAATAATTAGAAGATGATGTGAATTGTGTAGGAGATTGCTGACCTAGGGTTAGGACTTGATCTAATTTTTAAGCAAGAAAGTCCACTTTATTTTTCAAATTTAAATCAGTCTTATGACTAGATTTTAGATGTTTAAATTCATGGATCCCTACCTAGGTTTGGTGGAAAGACAACGAAGCATGGTTAATTAAGTTTTCACTCAGAATTTCAAATAAGGTATAGGCTTCGTCCTCACTCTTGTTCATGAATGCACCTCCACAGGATGCATCTACTATCTGTCTGTATTGGTCTCCTAAACCCTCATAGAAAGCTTGAACTATTTGCCACTTAGACAAACCATGGTGTGGGCATTTTTTAAGAAGTTTCTTAAGTCTCTCCCATAACTTGTGAATCTGTTCCCCTGGAAGCTGAGCAAATTCAGTGATAGCTCACCTCATAGTATTGGTTCGGCCTATGGGGTAAAATTTTTTAAGAAATTCATTTTGCAAGTCAGCCCAAGTTTTAATTGATCTTCCTATTATCCCAAGCCGGTACTTGGCTTTGTCTTTTAATGATAAGAGAAATAAAATTAGTCTAAGGGCATCATTAGTTAAATTTTGAATTCTCACTGTAGAGTAGATTTCTAAGAATTCATCCAGATGTTTATAACGATCTTCATTGATGTTTCCATAGAAAGATGGAAGCATCTGGATTGTAGTCGGCTTGATCTCATAGTAGGTAGCATGAATTTCAGGTAATTGGATACAAATCGATGGGTTATAGGTAGAAGGAATAAAGTATTCTTTCATCTGCTTAGATGGTTCTCTAAAATTTTTAGCCATTTGGTTATCGGGTTTAATACAATTCAACCTTTTAATTTTATAGTTAGGTTCAACTAGATCAGGTAAAGCAATTTCCTACCGTGCATGCACTAGTGCAACCTTATCGTGTTGTTCAAAAAAAAATTTAAAATTTTTTTTATATTTTTTTATTATTTTATTATTATTTTATTATATTAATTATTTAATTTATTAATTTAATTTAATTTAATTATTATTTTTAATATTTTTTTAGTTAGTTAAATTTAATTTTTATTTTATTTTACTTTTATAGGAGAAAGAAGAAGAAAGAAAGAAGAGTTCTAAAGAAGAGGTCCTAAGAAGAGAGAAAAGAATTAGGTTTAATTAGGTTTGATATTGGTTAGCAATCAAGTTGATCAATCAATTCTGACTAAAGGTTGTCCTAGATCTAGACAACTCCTAACTGCCAAGGTTACCTTCAAGCCCTCCAAGTGTAGGATTAGCCAATCAACTAGTCAGGTAAGTATAAGATCGGTGGGAGTCCTTCCATTGCTTGCCTTAGATACCAATTGTGCTTCGCCAGGAAGCTAACGGAACCAATTGGAAACCACCTTTCTTTGGGCCCAATCATCCTTGAACCACTTTCCTAGTCACCAGTCAAATTGACTAACCCTAACTTGATTCAACTCTTAGGGTTCCATGTCCTATTAAGCTCGAGTTCCTAAGGTTGATGTCTAATTGATTTTAAAATTAAAGGCTTCGGTTAATGCAGGATGCTGGTTGATTGTTTGTGGGCCAAAGAAGGGTGGTCAAATCCACACCTTATCTTGTTTAATTGGGTTGTGCCCTTAATTTGGTTTAATATGAATATGTACAAAAAATTTTCAATCAAAGGGTTCTATGCAATTTAAACTGGATGCACGCAACTAATTAAATTTTGAAAGGCTTACCTTGCCTCCAACAATCACCAAAAAAAAAAAAAAAAAAAAAAAAAAAAATAATATGATGCATGTTCTAAGTAGTTAGAATTTCTAATCTTATCATGAGGCTTTTAATTAGGTTTAAATGAATATTTTTTAAATTAATTTAAAAATAAAATAAGTAAATAAATAAATAAAAAGAAAAGAGGACTAGGGTTAGGATTGATCTCACCAAAATTAGATGCTTTCTTCCTTTTCTCTTTTTTTCTGTAAAATAAATAAACACAAAAAATTAGTTAGTAATATTTTAAAAAAATATTTATAATTAATTTATAAAAAAAATCAAAAAAATCAAAGAAAAAATAGCATCTATTCCTTCTCCGACAATGGCGCCAAAAACTTGGTGCGTTTGCCAGAATTATTTTTAATAAATCAAAGAAATTAAAATCAAAAATCAAAAACAATCTTCGATAATGGTGCCAAAAACTTGATAGGAACATGATGTTGTCGTTAAGACACCGTGTTTATTAGTTTAATCCGACTTTTAAAAATAATTAAAAATGCGTAGATAGTAGTGAGTCGGATCAAATTCATAGGAAAGATAGTGTTTTTAGATTTGAAATCCTTGATATTTTTAAAAGAAAAAGAAAAAAATTTAAAAATAGATTTTGATGTCGGAAATTAAAATTGTGAAGTGAAAATTAAATTATGCAGAAAATAAACTTGATACTAAGATCTACTAGTTAGAACTTAGCATCTACTTGCAGAAAAATAAAAAGCAATAATTAAAATATAGAAATTAAATTATAATAAAAATAAGGAGCATAAAATTAATAAACATAAAAATAAATATTGCATTAATTAAAATTTCATAATTTAAATACATAAAAAGAAAAAATTAAAACAAGCTGTTCTCTAATCTTGGATCGACATTGGCAGAAAGATGGTATAGAAGCCTAGCTCTTTTTCTTGGCACCCATTGCTTTGAAGCAACCTTTAACCCATAGCCTAGCTTCACCCTGTACCAAAGCTTCACCTTGATCAGAGATGTTGATTTTTGGAGGTCTGGGGTCCTTTTTATAGAGCTAGGAAGGCTGGAGAGTTTGCTTCTGGGCAATGTGGGACTAAGGGACTCTTTGATCATCAAAATATAAAAAAATATAAATAAAATTGGATTAAAAGAAGTCTTAGATGAATTCTACTACTCTGGATGAAATGTGGCCGTAAATAGGATTCCAACGGTCCAAAAATCATCAAAATCGGATGAGTATCGGCACAAATCAGGTCAAATTAAATTCTGGCCGTCTGATCGCGCGTTGATAGAGGAAATCTGGCTGCAAATCATGCATCGAGAGTCCTGATCACCATCGGGAGCATTCTGGACCATTGGATCTTCATCACTTGGTTTTTTGGCCATCGAATCGCACCAGATCGCTGATAAAATTTGAATCAAACCCGAAAATAACCACTGCCATCCGATCTTGACCGCAATCAACCGCAGCCATCCGATCACGCAATTACTGTTCCCATGGACCATGTGGACCGGTCACACCGCACACCATAGCCAATCAGTATCTATGTTGTCGAGTGAAAAGACCAGATTGTCCTGTGAGCCACGATAAATTTTTGTGGACCCTTTAAGAGTCTAGGTCCGTCATGTGTCGTGCTGTGATTCATCAATTTTTGCTGAGCTGGCGGTCCACGCCTGGATTGTGGATCGGCTGATGGCTTCAATGGCTGAGTCGGCTTTGATGGCTTGTCTTGGCTTGGTGGCTTGACTTGCGGAGCTAGCTGAGCCATTTTTTTTAATTTAAATTTTATTTATTTTATTTCTTTAGAAATTCATATCTTCTTTGTTTTAGCTTCGTTTTATATGAAACTTATTTCATTATGATCAAAAAATAAACTCTTTCTATTGATAATAAATTTTTTTTAATTTTTATTATTTTATAATTAATTTTTTAATTAATAAAAATATGAATTTCTCAAAAATTATATAAAAATTGATTATTAATTTTAAAAATTAATATAAATTAATTAAAAAATTAATATTTTTATTGGTGAATTAATGGTACTTATCAAATATCTTATACGGGTAGTCAATTGCTGTGATCTAATCATCATCTAGGAGGTTTGCTAGTCATGACATATTCTATGGATCGTCCACACGAAGCTCTTGATCCTGATCAGCTCCTTCCGAGTGTGAGCTTAAAGAAGAATGCTCCTGATGGCTAAATCAGATCGAATAGTTTTGATCTCCCTCCATCGTAACTTTGGATACTCCAAATCAGTAGCAAAGATAGAAGAGAGGATGAGGAAGCACTCCATAAAATCTTCTAAAGATCTGATGCACAGATCTTACAAAATCAAAATAGGAACCTTAGATCATGAACTAGGGCTGCGCAGCACCCAAACCCTAGCGCCAAGTTTTTTCCCTCAATTTTTATTCTCATTTTTTTTTTAAATTTTTCTTAGACTATGGAAGGGCTCATGTACCAGAGGTGTGAAGTTTCAAAAAATCTTGAACACAGAAAAAATTCCAAGAATTTTGCAGAGGGTGCACAAGAGAAGGTGGCATGGAGAAAAGGTAAGATAAGAGAGTTGTTTCATTCAAATTCAAACTCTATTTGAAATTGAATGGCAACTAATCTTACCTTATCTCTCTAGGATGTGGAATGGTGGGGGGTGAGCCCTCTTTGCATGGGAAAACATTCATGAGAAACCTTTTCTCGTGGAGAATAGAATGGCGCAAACAAGGGTGATGTGGCACATGTCAAGACTAGGTCAAACTAATCTTAAAACCACTTATCCAATTGAACCAACACAATCCAAATTGGTTAGGCCCAATTAGATCAGATTAAACCTAGCTAATGTAGGCTCAATTAGGGTTAGTTAAATTTTAATAAAATCAGAAATTAATTAAGCCCAACTCCTGATCAAATCAAGGATCATACTTCCTCGGTGATTAGGCCATCTCATAACCTAATTGGGTCAAATCCAACTGAATCTAATTTAATTGAACTTGATCCAAAAATAATTACTCAATCAAGTTAAGTTAATTAGCGATCAAATCACTAATAAAACTTTTCATAAATCTAGAGTCCAAATCCAGTGGATGTCCGGACAATAGAGTCCCATCAAAATAAAACTCTTGATTGAAGAGTCCTAAATCAGTGAAACTCTTGATCCTAGTATCCAAAACAAGTGAAACTCATGATTATAGAGTCATAATCCTTAATCATAGAGTTATAGATAAGTTGGATTCAGAGTCCCAGAGCAGTAGGACTCTTTGTTGAAGCATTCCAGTTCAATGGGACTCTTGACCACATACTCCTAGACATTGAGACTCAATGTCCTAACCCAGTAAGACTCTCGATCAAAGAGTCCCAGTCCAGTGGGACTCTTTGCCATAGAGTCCCAGTTGAGTGGGATCCTTTACCAACTATCAGATCAGATAAAAATCTCTAATGTGTGTGACTTCGCAGGGTCAAACCTAAGCTGATAGCATAAAAATCAATTTCTGTACTAATCAAAGTGAACATCTGGCAATGGTACCCAACGTTCGGATAGATTGAATAGTCGCAATCACAACATTCAGAACCTATGTGAATATGGATATCATATAATTAATCCATTTGACCTCTGTGCATAGGATAACTTTAGGATTTGACTGTCAATCCTAAAAAATACATCCAAATCATGTCTCAAAGCAATTAGTCCTGTGACCCCTCATAAGGACTACCTTGGCCAAGGCTTTGCTAAATTGAAACACTATTGAACATAGCTCCTGAAATCAGGGTGGTCAATTCCATCTTGATGCACGCACTGTCTCCTTAAGTACTTAACTGTGCTCAGAAATCTTTTATCACTGAATTAGAAATTCAGATAGTTTGACACCAAAGCATAGTGAGTTGCTTAGAAGTCACCATGCTGATCTCAGGTCGGAGGGATAGTTATACCCATATTCCATCAGAGCAAATCTTGGTAGCAGAAAAGCTCTAGAGTTGGTCACGTTTAGTGCAGATGTACCCATATATCTCACTTGTATGCCATACCAGTATCTCAACACTCTTTGGTTCTGAGGACAATCAATCTATATGGCACACAATGATCTATACTCGATAAACATTATCATCCTATGTAACAACGTATCATTTGATCATGAACAATTTTAAGGACTAAATGATAAATCCTCCTTTGTTGACTCAAGATAGTCCTAAGGACTTTATCATAACAGAGAACATCATTAGAAGACAACAGAACTTATGATGAAAAGTATCAAAATAAATTTTATTAATTTATAATTCATATGTAATTATAAATGTATAGCCCAACCGTCAAGAGGCTGATGATTGATTTTGGGACATATTCCCAACAATCTTTCACTTGGACTAAAGCCAATGGATGCAGTACCTAATATCTATCTTCGACTTGAAGTCGTTGAACTCCTTCACCGCAATAGCTTTAGTGAATTGGTTGGCCAGGTTCTCCTTTTCGTTGATCTTCTAAAGATCGATGTCACCTCATTCCACAATCTCTCAAACAAGGTGATAGTGGCGTAGAATATGTTTCATCCACTGGTGTGCCTTCGATTTCTTCACCTAAGCAATAGCTTTAGAGCTGTCATAATAGAGTAGAACTGGACCATCAAGGGAGGATGCTACTCCAAGCTCGGTGATGAATTTTCTCAGCTACACCATTTTTTTGGTAGCATCTGATGCAGCAACATACTCCACCTTGCAAACTGAATCGGCCTTAGTATGCTTCTTGGAACTCTTCGAGCAGACAGCCCCACCACTAAGGATGAATACATATCCCGACACACTCTTGCTGTTATCATGATCAAACTGAAAATTGGAGTCTATAAACCCCATAAGTTTCAAGTCTGATTCACCATATACAAGCCACTGGTCCTTAGTATTTCTCAAATACTTCAGGATGGTTTTAACAACCTTCCAGTGATTCTCTCATGGATTAGATTGGTATCTACTCATTACCCCTAGTGAGTATGCCATATCTGATCACGTACATATCATTACATACATTATAGAACCCACTACCAAAAAATATAGTATTCTACTTATACGCTCTCTTTCTAGAGGTGTTGTCGGATAATCCCTCTTTGAAAGAAAAAATTTATGGCCTATTGGTAGATAACCTTTCTTGGAATTCTCCATGCTGAATCATTTTAGCATAATGTCAATGTACGTAGACTAGAACAATCCAAGCAACCTTTTAGATCAATTTCTATAGATCTTCATCCCTAAGATGTAGAAAGCTTCTCCTAGATCTTTCATAGAGAACTATGATGATAGCCAGATCTTTATTTCTTGTAATGTAGGAACATCATTTTCGATTAAGAGAATATCATCCACATACAATACTAGGAATACTATTGCTGGACCATTAGCCCACTTGTATATGCAGGGCTTCTCTTTATTCTTAACGAAGCCATACGTTTTGATTGTTCTATCAAATTATATATTCCAGCTTCGAGATGCCTGTTTTAGTTCATAAATAGACCTTTAAAGCCTGCACACCTTAGACTCATCTATGGATGTAAATCCTTCAAGCTATATCATATACACCACCTCATCTAGCTCTCTATTTAGGAAAGCCATGTTCAAATCCATCTACCAGATTTGATAGTCCAGATGGGTAGCAGTGGCAAGCATAATCTGAATGAATTTGAGCATTGCCATAGGTGAGAACGTCTCGTCATAGTCAATACCATAACATTGATGATATCCCTTTGCAACCAAAGGGCCTTTATAGGTCTCCACCTTTTCATCTATGCTCCATTTTCTTTTGAAGATCCACTTACACCCTATGGGTTTTACCCCTTCAAATGGATCAACCAATGTCCATACATCATTGACCTTCATGGATTTCATGGCCTCAAGCCATTTCTTAGAGTCGGATCTCTACATTGCATCCATATAGATGATCTGGTCCTAATTATTTTCATCGAGTTCAATAGGATCTCCATCTTGGATCAAGAAATCATAGTATCTATCTGATTGATGTGGTACTCTACCAGATCGCCTTAAGGGTGCATCTACAATGGATTCTAGGTCTGTCTAATCAGATCCAACTTAGGTTCAATAACTTGTATCTGTTCTTCCATCTTCTGTACTTCATCAAGTTCGACCTTAGAGGCATTAGTTCCTTCACCAATGAACCTCTTTTCTAAAAGGACTGCCTTAAGATTGACGAATACTTTTTGCTCATCAATAAAGTAGAAGTAATACCCATTGATTTTTTTGGATAACCTACAAAACTACACTTATCTGATCTAGATCCAAGCTTGTCTGTCATCAAATGTTTGACAAAAGCCAGACACCCCCAAACCCTAAGGTGTGAGAGCTTTGGCTTACGCCCTGTCCATATCTCATATGGTATTTTATTAACAGATTTACTCAAAATTTTATTAAGAATGTAACAAGCTGACTCGAGCGCATATTCCCATAGGAAGATGGGCAAACCAGCAAATCCCATCATGGATCGAACCATATCCAATAGGATCCGATTTCTCCACTCAAACACACCATTATGTTGTGGTGTTCCAAGAGGGGTCCATTGGGAGAGAATCTTATTCTCCCTAAGATATATCAAAGATTCATTGAAAAGGTACTCACCCCCTTGGTTAGATCGAAGAGTTTTAATATTCTTTCCAGTTTACTTCTCTACCTCATTTCAGAATAGTTTGAATAATTCAAACGACTCCAACTTATGCTTTATTAGATAGACGTACCCATATCTAAATAGGTTATCTATGAAGGTTATGAAGTAGAAGTATCCACCTCTGGCATTTGAGCTCATGGGTCTACATACATCTGAATGTACTAGACTTTGGAGTTTAGTGGCTCGTTCATTTTTTTCAGTAAAAGGTGACTTGGTTATCTTACCAAGAAGAAAGGACTCATAGGTCAAAAGTAATTCACAAATACTAATCTCAAAAATTCCTTCTTAAGCTAACCTATTTATTCTGTTCTTATTAATATGACCCAGCCTACAATGCCAAAGGTAGACTTCGGATACATCACTAATTCTAGAGCATTTACCGAAGGATTGAACCATGTTAACAGGCATAGTTATTAAATAAATATAGTTATTCAATTATTCAATAAAAATTATAATACCATTCAAAATGATATTATAAAATTTTTTTTTATTGATATTTCATAAACATTCATGGCCGAAAGGCCTACAAAAATGACATTCAATAAGAAAGTTGGACAAAAATGACATTCATTAAGAATAACTTTATTTGAATTGATTATAAGATTAATGATTTCTAAAGCTAGAATTAGAACTTATCTTCCTTCTTCAATATTCAGGAACATCTCGCCTTGATCAAATCTTCTACTGACCTGCAAGCCCTACATAGAATTATAAATATGATAAGGACTTCCACTATCTAATACCTAGGTAGTAGAATCAAATAAGAAAAAATTGCAAGATGTTATCATATAATTTCCTTGCCCGATAAATATTTGCTTCTTCCTCGACCTATTCGGGTCCAAGGAGGCAATATACAGAGGATAGTTTTTCTTTCAATGCTTCTGCTTTTTGCAGATGAAGCATTTCGCCTGGCTCTAATCAAGCTTGCACTTCTTGGTCTGATCCTATGCAGTTATCCCAACATTTAGCTGCACTTTCTTGTTCTTCTTTTTCTTATTCTTCTTTTCTTTATCAAAGGGTCAACGATCAGAAGAAGATCCTTCCACTACATTCACCATCTTCTTGTGGAGTTGGTGATCCTTCTCAAAGTTCTACAGTAACCCCAACAAGGCATGATAATTGACTGTAGGCTTTGTCATTCTGAAATGAATCAAAAAAGGGAGGAAGGACTTGGGCAACGAATTAAGGATCGCATCCTTACCAAGTTGCTCGTGCAGGAGAAAGTCCAACTTGCTAAGATGCTCAATCATCTCGATCATGTATAATATATGATCGATGATTGAGGTCCTGTCCCTCATTCGAGCATTAAAAATGGTACACTTATTTTGTGTCTTTCAATGTCATCAGGCATGCCAAAGGAGTCATTCAACATTTGAAGCATCTCCTATGACTGGGCATTTTTGAATCTATGGTTCAACTCGTTGTTCATTACTGCCAATACTGTACACCAAATAGTAGTGCAATTGTTGACCTACTTCTAGTAAGTATCTCGTACCGCTCCTCTAGCATTCAGAGCTGGCTTCTCAGGTGCTAGATCTATTATGACATAAAGGATCTGCTCATGCTTCAAGATAATTTTCAGCATACGATACCAGCTATCGTAGTTGGATCTCATTAATTTATCATTGTCTAACAATAACCGAAGCAATAGGTTATTGGCCATTTCTTCACAAAAAAAAAAAATCAAACCTAATTAGTATATGAATCAATTATCCTAAAAATTTAAACTTTAGTCTAAAGGTTCTTCCACTATTTTATACGAATTGGTAGCCTCTATTTTTAATTCGAGGAATTACTTTAATTTCTTAGTGGGTACTAGAATCCACATTGACTACACACGAGTCCAATTTTGGTTGGTCAACCCATGTGCACCTATGGGTAGGTTCAAAACTAATTGTTTCTCTAAGCAATTTCTAGTAATATCAATTTTGTCTTGGAGACCTAATCAATAGTCTTTGGCCTCCACTGAAAAGGTCTAGTTAGGTCCAACTATTAACATGACTACATTTAGTCTTATCTAACCAATAAATGATCAGACCCGACTTTGGTTAGCCAACCTAACCACCATTAGAAAGACTTAACCAAATCATCATTTTATGAATGATAATTTCATTAATCAATAAGCACTAGGCCCTCAGGCCCCAAGTGATTATTAAATTAATGAACCATTATCACTCAACTTAATAGGAGGCTATGATATAGTTATCTACATAACTATTTCATTTTTAAGGATCTAATAATTTTAGAGGATTTAGTTAACTTATTTAAAAAAAGTGAGCCAATTTCGATCCTCCCACTGACTTCACTAAGTTAGATAAAAAAGGATATAATCTAAGTTGGCATTAGGAGCACCTAAATTAGTTAGACTAATTTACCTAATTGACATGGGTGAGCTCAAATCACTAAGTGATCCAATCAAAACCTAACTCACCAAGATGACTAGGTAAGTGAGATCAGCGAAAGAGATATGCCATTAACTCATCAAAGATCGAATCAGTGTGAGTAGCTTCCAATTAAAGACCACTGATCTGATCTACCAAACTTACCTTTGACACCATCCGGTTCATTAGTTTCAATTTGATCAATCTAGTAATTATGGGTTTGACCACGTAGCCATGAATCAGGTCCCTTTGGTCCTCGTTAAAAGCATGAACTTGATCAACTACAACTATTGTAATTGAGTCTATAAAGTCCTTGACCTAATCTAAATTAATATTTAATTAGATTTGATCAACTACTCTAAATTAGTCTATTCTTTAACTAACCTTAGGTCTAATCCAATTTATAGACCTAATTCATTTAACCAATAATCCACAAGTTTATGATTAATGACTTTGGGTCTTAATTCATAATTCTAGATACTAAATCATTTCACTTAATTTTAATTAGGTTTATGGACTGAGGGTTAGGATTCGGCATTTCAAAAATATTTTTTAAAATTTTAAAAGATTCTTTATAACTTAGTATTATTCACCAATTAAGCCGACTCAGTTTAGAATTGAATCAGCTCAATTCACAAACAACACTAGTTGTAGTATTTAATCTAAAACTATGCACACTACATAATACTAAATCATGAATCAAACTTTAGATCCTATCTAAACATGCATTCATGATCAAAAATTTGATTAAAGCCTAATTTAATCAGATTATAAAAAGATTAGATCAGATCTTAGGTTTTACGATTAACTATTTAGATTAGCAACGTACCAGGGCAACCTTTTTACTATAGGGGGTAAACCCTACAGCAGGACAACCTTCAGTTCATACGATCTTGATTTTAATTTTTAGATCTAATTAATTAGATTATTAGATTAATATTTAGATCAAACCTAAATTAACAATCTAAATATGCAAGCACATCATGTTTGTCGAACTATGGCTCTGATACCATTTGAATGGAACAGTGCAGGATTTGTAGTGCTACTTTTAGAAACTTATTCAAAAATAGCAAAAATTATAATAAAAATTAATTAATTTAATTAATTAATTACTAATCATATTAGGTTAATAAATCCAATAAAAAAGGATCTAAACATAATATGCATGCATTTATAAAGATCTAAAAAGAAAAACTATGCAGTAGAGAATTTACTACATCTACGTGTTTAGAACACAATACCTTTCATGGGTAGTCGATCGCAATGATCTGATCATCATCTAGAAGGTCCACTAGTCATGACATAGCCACATAAATGTCTAATTTCTATGGATCATCCACACGAGGCTCCTGATCCTGATTAGCTACTCCCAAGTGCGAGCTCGATGAAGAATGCTCCTGACAGCTAGATCTGATCGAACAGTTTCAATCTCCCTCCACTATAACTTTGGATGCTCCAGATCATCATCATAGGTATAAGGGAGGATGAGTAAGCACTCCACAAAATCTTGTAAAGATCTGATGCTCAAATCTTACAAAATCAAAATAGGAACCCTAGATCAAGAACTAGGGCTGCGCAACACCCAAACCCTAGCACCAAGATTTTTCCCTCAATTTTTCTTCCTAGAATTTTTTTTTTATTTTCTTCAGGCTATGGAAGGGCTCACATTCTAAAGGAGAGGAGTCTCAAAAAAACTTGTTCCTAAAAAAAATTCTAGGAATTTTATAGAGGGTACACAAGAGAAGGTGGCATGGCGAAAAGGTAAGATAAGGGAGTTGTTTCATTCAAATTCAAACTCTATTTGAATTTGAATGGCAACTAATCTTACCTTATCTCTCTAGGACATGGAAAGGAGGGGTGTGAGCCCTCTTTGCATGGGAAAACATTCATGAGAAATATTTTCTTGTGGACAATAGAATGATGCAAACAAGGGTGATGTGGCACATGTCAAGACTAGGTCAAACCAATCTTAAAACCTCTCATCCAATTGAACTAACCCAATCTAAATTGGTTAGTCCCAATTAGATCAGATTAAACCCAACTAATTTTGGCTCAATTTGGTTTAGTTAAATCCTAATCAAATTAGGAATTAATTATGCCCAACTCCTGATTAAATCAGGGATCACACTTCCTCGGCGATTAGGTCATCTCATAGCCTAATTGGGTCAAACTCAACTAAATCTAATTCAATTGGACTTGATCCAAAAATAATTACTCAATCAAACTAAGTTAATTAGTAATCAAATCACTTATAAAACCTCTCATAAATCTAGAATCTAAATCTAGTGGTTGTCCGGATAATAGAGTCCCGTTAAAATGAAATGCTTGATCGAAGAGTCCCAAACTAGTGGGACTCTTGATCCCAATGTCCGAAACAAATGGAACTCATGATTGTAGAGTCATAATCCACAATCACAGAGTCCCAAACAAGTAGAATTCAGAGTCCTACTAGTCCTAGAGTAGTAGGACTCTTGGTCGAAGAGTTCTAATTTAATGGAATTCTTGACCACAGACTCCTAGACATTGAGACTCAGTGTCCTAACCCAGTAGGACTCCCGATCGTAGAGTCCCAGTCTAGTGAGACTCTTGACCATAGAGATTCAGTCTAGTGGGACACTTCACTAGCCATCAGATCAAGTAGGAACCTCTATTGTGTATAACTCCATAGGTCCGAATCTAAGCCAGTAGCATAGAAATCAATTTCTGTACTAATCAAAGTGATCATCTAGCAATGGTACCCGACGTCCGGATAGATCAAATAGTCATAATCACAACATTCAGAACCTATGCGAATATAGTTACCATATAATTCATTCCTTTGACCTCTGTGCATAGGATAACTTTAGGGTTTGACTGTCAACCATAAAAGATATATCCAAATCGTGTCTCAAAGCAATTAGTCCTATGACCCCTCACAAGGACTACCCTGGTCAAGGCTTTGCTAAATTGAAATACTATTGAACACAACTCCTGAAACCAAGAGTGATCAATCCCATCTTGATACAGGCACCTACTTCTCAAGTACTTAACTATGTCCAAAAGTCTTTTGCTACTAAATTAGAAATTTAGGTAGTTTGGCACCAAAGCATAGTGAGTTGCTTGAAAGTCACTATGGTGATCTCAGGTCGTAGGGACCGTTATACCCATATTCCACTAGAGGAAATATTGATAGCAAAAAAGCTCTGAAGTTGATCATGTTCACTATAGTTGTACTCATATATCCCACTTGCGTACCATACCAATTTTTGAATACTTCTTGGTTATGAGGATAATCAACCTATATGGCACATAATGATCTATACTCGATGAACGTTATCATCCTAAGTAACAATGTATCATTTGGTTATGAATAATTTTAAGAACTAAATGATAAATCCTTCTTTGTCAATTCTAGATAGTCCTAAGGACTTCATCACAACATAGAAGTTCATTAGAAGACAATAAAATTTATGATAAAAAATGCTAAAATAACTTTTATTAATTTTTAATTCATATACGATTATAAATGTACTGCCTAACCATCAACAAACTGATGAATAGATTTGGAACATATTCTCAATAATAAATTTATGATAAGACATTGACCAATACAAACTAGGATAATCTCTCCACTGTAAGGGATAAACTTTATAGTAGGACAATCTTATAGTAGTTTGTATGATCAGAATTTTTAATTTAAGATTTAATAATGAGATTATAAATTAGATCTAATTTAATAAATAATCTAAACATGCATACATAATTATATAATAATCAATCTAGGCTCTGATACCAATTGAAGGAACCAGATCTGGTGTTTTAGAGCTAGATCTTGAAACTTTTTCAAGATCGAATATCGAAAGACTAAAATTAATCAAAATTAATTTTAAATATTAGAGAATATCATAGATCTATGATTCTATTATATAATTATGGTATGAGATTAAATCAAAAATTAAAAATATAAAGGAAGAAGAAGTGTTGATCATATCAACATAGATCTACACTTGATCAAAATCATATGAGTAATAGGAGATCAGATCATTGTTACCTATGCAAGTTAGATGTTCTAACTTACTGATCCAGGTGTGAGAATGATGTTGCAATCCACACATGTGTTCAGCCTCTAGAAGTCATCCACACGAGCCCACGAATCATGATCAGAAGTCCTGATGTAGAAAATCAGCACTGTAAGCTAGTACTATGCTGATCTTTTTTCGTCGATCGATCTGGAACCACCTTCTTCAAATCTTGAACTCTTCAATTTTTAAAATAAAGGGGAAGTGATTTTGAACCTGAGACACCTATCAAAAATCTCTAAAGAAGGATCAAGAGATCAAAGAAAAACCCTAGAAGAAGAACCCTTCTTCTTCTTCGTCTTATTTTCTCTCACCTAAACACATGGATTGGTGTCTATGAAATCCCCATGCCTCAATATTCTTTCTCTCTAATTTTTACTAGCCCCGAAGGTCTCTCAATGATCTAGAATACCTCTAAAAATCAATCCAAAATTTATCATAAATAATAAGTTAGGATAGACTCCTTGTCTAGGTCAAATACCTGGCAATGAATGTCCAAAAAAGGGCAAGTTGGGCGCCCTCTCCTTTTCTGCCATGGACCACCAGCAAAGGGTGCACAATATGTGCCATAAAATCAAAAAAAATCATAGAAAAAATCTGAATAAAATTGGTGCCATAAGAGAAGAGTTTCAGTTTCCTAAAATTCTATCTCATAGAATTTGACATCCAAACTAATTCCAACTTTGACTTGGTCCACAACCACATTCCATGTAAAAAAGAAAGAGGGGAAAGCTTTGGGCATGCATGAAGGTCTGGGAAGAAGTGCTTCCATGGACAAAATAGAGGGAATAGGCATGGAGGCATTGGGACTAAGGTGGCGCAAGGAGGGAAGTTCCTAGTTTCACTAGGATTCTTATTTTAACTTAGTCAAACATGATTTCTCAAACCAAGTCAAACCAAAATTAATCCAACCTAATTAAATTAGGTCCTAAATAAATTAAAAACTTAATTAACTTAGATTTAATTTTAACATAATTTTTTAATCAAATTAGGAAATTGGGTTGATCCAAGTCCTAGTTAAACTAGGACTAGTTCTTCCTTGCTCTTAGCTTATCCAATAAATCAATTGGACTTGATCCAATCAAGTCCAAACCAAATTTAATTAAATTATATTTAATTAAACATAATATCAATCCTCTAGTTTAATCAAATTACATCAATTAATAATCAAATTGCTAATCAATCCTCCTATAACACTAGCATTAGGTTAAACATCAATCATATTGATCGTTTAACCTTAGAATGATTCTTAATCATTGATCTACCATCCGTTTAGATCATGAACTCTATTGTATGTGACCTCATAGGTCTAAACCTAAACTGATAGTAAAGAAATAAATTTTTGTATCAATCAAAGTAACCATCTAGCAATGGTACCCGATGGTTGGATAGATCAAATGTATAAAACAACATCCTTAAAACCCATGTGGATATAGTTTCCATATAATTCATCTCCTTGATCAAAATGCTAGTAGGATACCTCAGAGTTCAACTATCAACTCTGATCAGGCTATCCATATTATATTTCAAAATAACAAATCCATCTGATGGATTAACCTGGCCAAGGTTTTGTTATATTGAAATATAGTGATACATTATTCTCCAACTCTTGGAATGGTCAATTCCATCTTGATCACACACCAACTTTGCAAGTACTTGACTGTGCCCAGAAGCCTTCCATTATTGAATTAAAAATTTAATTAGTCTGATACCAAAGCACAATGAGTTGCTTGCAAGTTACTGAGGTGATCTCAGGTCTAAGGGACATTTATACCTATATCCCATCAAAGACATTCTCGATAGTAGAATGCTCTGAAGTTGATCATGTTCAGTGGCAATGTATCCCTACATTTCACTTGTATTCCATACCTATTATCATCCACAATGTTCCAGGCGTCACCTAGCTCTAATACCAAATTGTAGATCCATGATATCACTTGAATGCCAATCATTCTTGACATCAAAAGCACCCCGATATCATGTTGCGGAAGCTCTTGATCGTTAGCATGGACCTGAAGGAACCTATGACATTCTCTATGGATAGCAAACCATCGATCCTCCACCTAGATCTATGATGGGGTGCCTCCCTCTTTGGGCATGAGGGAGATGCCCCCCTTCTCTAGGGCTTCTTCAAGAATCCTTGGGTGGCAACTCTAGAGAGAAGAGAAGAAGAGAGTTGAGGAAGAAAAGATCTATATTCCACACCATAATGAAATCCTAATACAACCTATGTATTTATACATAGCCATTAGGCCCGACAAAAATTTTTTTAGCTAACCCAACACATGAAAGTACTCATCGAGCCCATGTACATGAAGGAAAAATCCTGATTTTTCAGGGTCAGGTTCATTCAGATCTAATTAGATCAAGAGGCATATTTCAAAAATTTTTTCTTAGATCCTAATCAGATCTAATATTTTTTAGATCTAATTTTATGATCTAATAAATAAAAAAATTAAATTTAATTAAATCTAAATAATTTTATCTTGATTTTGGGTAATCTGATTATCCATTGATGATCGTGCTGAAGCCCTAAGGTTCTGGATCTAGCAACGCAAGCACCTGACCTCTACCGATATCCACTCGGGCTGGATCTGGAGATCTATTTTTTCTCTTTCTTTTCTGCAAAAAATAGATCTGGATCTGATTTAGAGGATCTTCGAAACTCCTTTCGAACATCTGTTGTCATCTTGCAGCAGTGCAGCCTTCTTCCTTTCTTGATCAGCCTTTCTTGCTTGAATCGCACCAATCTGATGGCCCAACTTCTTTAGGCATGGAGAGGAGAGAGAGGAGCAAAAAGGTGGCATGGAGGAGGGAGAGGGGTAGCCGTGGGGCATGGTAGGGAGAGAAGTCAATTAAAAGTGGGTGCAGACAGGTCTTTATATAGACCCTGCCGCGCCATGCAGTGCCACATCACCCCAGCCAATCATTTGCTTCATTTAATCAAAACTAAACCTGATTGGTGAATGACATCACCTAATCTAATCAGATGGAATAGAGACCCCTAGGATTCCTCCTTATGAGGGTGCCTAAGACCAGTCAAAGTCTATAGATGAGGGTCACTCTAGTTTGGAATCCAAAAGCAACCTGGAGTCCCATCCAACATGGGACTCCTAGGCGTCCCTATCCATTGGGCGCACGCCATCCTAGGCGTGCACCCTTTCTTTTCCAGGTTTTCAAGGAGGGGACAAGGCCCCCACCAGCTCTCCAATAGGTGCATGACATGTGGTCAAAAGTCAAGGGTCAAAGGTCAATGTTTGACCAAAGTCAAAGGAACAAGAAATGGCAGGTGACCAAAAATGGCAGGTAAAATGTCTTCATAAATAAGACAACCTTTTCTGACTTGGACAACCTTCCAGTCAGACCATATGAAGGCCTCTGATTGAGCACAAACTCCTTTGGCTCAGTCAGGACAACTTATTTATGATAGTAAAAAGAAGAACGTTAGGTTCAATCGAGTGCTAGCACGATTTCCTTGAACCTAATTGAATCTCATTCAGATCAATTGAACTAGATCAGTTCAATTGATGATATCACCAGATTCAAACCCTTGTTTGTGTGACCCAGTTAGGTTCAGTTCTGTATGGTAATGGGATATGTCATGATCTCTATCATCGACATCATCGAAACTCCTTTCGATGGATCAGAACTCTTCTGATTCGAACAGCTAGAATGATCGATCATCTAAATCATTCTAATTGCTCCCAAAATCCACCAGTGACACCTAGCAGTATATGGTGGCAACCCATCAGAGCTGAATGCGAACCTCTTGGTGCAGCTACCTGTGTGATTCAGTTCTTCTATCTTGAGCCCCGATCAGATTAGGGTTAAGGTGAACTCGTCAAACCCTAGTCTCTGTCATATGATGTAATCATTCGATTCGAGTCCAATGTGAAAATCTAAATAGAAACTCTTTCTATTATTTCACTCTACCATGGCCATGGGCTTTGGACTTGATTCTCATGATCATCATAGGGCTGCTCCTCTACCACCGAGGTAGATAGATTCCATCTTGATGCAATCCAGTTCCTACAATGAACATGCTATAGCCAACATACACCTCAGGGTTCCATATGGCTAGGAGACCGAGTAATGGTGTAGTCAAACTATAACACCCTCAAGGTGAACTGCCGATGCATCCTCAGGTCAAAGAACCAGACACACTACTGCAGCATCGAGTCAGTCATTGACGAGAAGGTAGACTTCCTAATGACTACTCGAGGTGGTCACGCTCAGTGCCCTCGTTCTCTAACGAGTACCTGTACTCTCGCTCCGGTGTCTCCACACCGTAGACTCAAGACTCATCTACTAAAGAGAAGCGATTGTACACCAACCTTCCGGATCAATCACCATCCTCGTGATGATCCTATGGTCGGGAGCATTTTATGAGTTAATAATGATTATTCATGTCTTAAATTTTCAACTCTTGAAAATATGAATTATCATTACCATTAACTCAAAGGATGTATCACAGACACTAAATACACATATGTGATAGAAAATAACCCATTTTATTATTTATAGTCAAAATTATAATTTTGCCCCTAGAAGTGTATTACAAGTGTCAGCCAATTCTGGCTTCTAGGGCACATATATCTAACAATCTCCCACTTGTCCTAAAGCCAATTGGCTACAAGTCTAAGTCCCATCTTCTCAAGGTGGGCTTCGATCTTCTGCTGGCCCAACGGCTTTGTAAGTGGGTCTGCCACATTATCTGCGGAGTTGACTCTCTTGACCTCGACGTAACCTTCTCGAAGGTAATCGCGGATGAGGTGGTATCGCCGCTCAATGTGCTTGGATTTTTGGTGAGACCTCGGCTCCTTAGCAAGGGCTATGGCGCCATTGTTGTCGCAGTATAGAGGAATGGCATCTGATGGCATTACTCCAATTTCTGCAGCAAACTTCTTGTACCAGAATGCTTCCTTTGCAGCTTCTGATGCAGCGATATATTCTGCTTCCATGGTGGAATCTGCTATCACAGTTTGCTTGAAACTCTTCCAGCTGACAGCTCCACCATTGCACACAAACAGACTTCCAGATGTCGACTTTCGATCATCTATATCGGACATGAAAGTCCGAGTCTGTGTATCCCTGGACTTGGAGTTCTCCATTACCAAAGACCAACATCATATCCTTAGTTCTTCTCAAGTACTTAAGGATACATTTCACAGAAGTCCAGTGTTCTTCACCTGGATTTGACTGATATCTGCTTGTGACACTCACAGCATGGGCTATATCAGGTCGTGTACATAGCATGGCATACATGAGGCTCCCTATTGCAGAAGCATAAGGGATCTTGCTCATGCGTTCTATTTCCTCAGGTGTGCTGGGGCACATCTTCTTGGAAAGATGAATACCATGTCTGAAGGGTATTAATCCCCTCTTAGAGTTTTCCATACTAAACCTCTTTAGTACTTTCCTCTATGTACATCTTCTGTGAAAGTCCTAGCATCCTATTCGGTCTATCCCTATAGACCTTAATTCCTAGAATAAAGGATGCTTCACCTAGGTCTTTCATGGAGAATTCCTTGGACAACCACATTTTGACTGATGTCAACATGGGAATATCATTCCCAATAAGGAGGATGTCATCCACGTACAATACGAGGAAGACAACAGCGCTCCCACTGACCTTTTTGAAAACACATGGTTCCTCTTCATTTTTGATGAAACCAAACTTTTTGATCACATCATTGAAACGAGTGTTCCAGCTCCGAGATGCTTGCTTAAGTCCATATATGGACCTTTGCAGCTTGCAAACCTTGTGATCAGTATCACTGGATGTGAAACCTAGCGGCTGTTCCATATAGATATCTTCCTCAAGATATCCATTTAAGGAATGCCGTTTTCACGTCCATTTGCCATATTTCATAATCGAAATAGGCTGCAACAGGCAAGCAATGTGCGGATGGATTTTAGCATAGCTACTGGGGAAAAGGTATCCTGATAGTCAATGCCTTCGCGTTGACTATAACCTTTTGCCACTAGTCTAGCCTTGAATGTCTCCACATTCCCATCTGCACCAATCTTTCTCTTGAAGATCCATTTACACCCAATAGGTACTATACCTTCTGGTGGATCTACCAAGGTCCAGACTTGGTTTGAGTGCATCGAGTCAATTTCTGACTTCATTGCCTCTAAGCCATTTCTCGGAGTCGATATCTGATATCGCCTCGTTGTAGGTTTTGGGATCATCACCATGAGCACCATTACCTATGAGGAACATTTTCCTCTACATCCTCTGAAATAATACCTAAGTATCTTTCAGGGGGACGGGAAAATCTTTTTCCGATCTACGAGGTGGAGGAGGTAGTGTTCTTATTGGCTCAACCTGATTTGGTTCCACTTGGTCCTTAGCTCGTTCTGCTTGTGAGACTTTCTCATCAAGCTTGAATCTGCTTTCCAATGCCGCTATCTTGAATAAACTATTTTTCAAGAAAGATGGCATGTCGACTCACAATCACATTGTGGTCTTCTGGAATGTAGAAATAGTATCCTAATGACTCTTTAGGATATCCTATGAATCGAGCTCTAAAGGACCTAAACTCTAACTTGTCCGCTTGTTGTCTTTTGACATGAGCCGGACAACCCCAAATTCTGAGATGACTCAGACTTGGTTTCTTACCGTGCCATATCTCATACGGTGTGGTAGGAACGGTTTTAGAGGGAACCCTATTCAGTAGATAGATTGAAGTTAACAATGAATGTCCCCAAAGAAAATCAGGGAGGTCTGTGAAGCTCATCATGGATCGAACCATATCCAATAGAGTCCGATTTCTCCATTCTGAAACCCCGTTGAGTTGAGGTGTTCCTGGTGGAGTCCATTGAGAGACTATGCCATTTTCCTTAAGATAGTCTAGGAATTCCCGGCTAAGGTATTCACCTCCTCGATCTGATCGAAGAACCTTAATGGGTTTTCCAGTTTGTTTTTCTACTTCATGTCTGAATTCTTTGAACTTTTCAAAAGCTTCAGACTTGTGTCTCATAAGATACACATACCCATACCTAGACAGATCATCGGTAAAGGTAATGAAGTAGACAAAATTGCCTCTAGCCGGCACATCAAATGGGCCGCACACATCAGTATGTACTAGGGCAAGGAGATCTGTGGCCCTCTCCCCATGTCCAACAAAAGGGAGTTTAGTCATTTTGCCTTGAAGACAAGATTCACAAGTTGGATATGACTCAAAAGTCAATGGACTCAATAGCCCATTTTTCTCCAATTTGTTGAATCCTATCTTCTGCTATATGACCTAATCTCAGGTGCCATAGATATCTGTATCGTTTGGACTATCCCTAGGTCATTTGTTTGGCATTCACGTTTTGCTCGATAGTTAAAAATAGGTACATCAATATGTAGCTGATAAAGACCATTAATAAGGAAACCATTTGCAATTTTATTTCTTTCATAAAGAATGTTACAATGGTCCTTAAAGAAGGTGATCACATAACCTTCTTGTGCTAAGCATGAAACAGAAATCAAATTCCTGCTAGCTGCAGGCACATAATAACAGTCTTTTAAAACTAAGTCTAAACCAGATGGTAATCGAAGAGGGTATGTTCCCACGGCTACTGCAGCAACTCTTGCTCCATTACCGATGCGTAGGATCATGTCTCCATCCCTCAGCCTCCTGCTATCCTCAAGACCCTGCATAGAAGTGCACAGATGAGCACTAGAACCAGAGTCAAGCACCCAACTGGATGCAGAAGAAACCGTAAGGTTAGACTCAATAACGAGCATACCTCCAGAAGGACCTTCCTTCTTGTTCTTCAGGGTGGCCAGGTAAGTAGGGCAGTTCCGCTTCCAATGGCCGTCGCTGTTGCAATGGAAACACTTTCCTTTGCATCGGCCTTCTTCTTCGGCTTCTGCCTTTTTCTTCTTTGATCCTTCCACCTTTTGCTTTTTCACAGACTTCTTTTTCTTTCCATAAGACTTTCTTTTGGAAGAAGTCCGTTCCATAGCAAGAACTGAGCCTTTAGAACCTTTCATAGAAAGCTCAGCGGTAACCAGCATATTCATTAATTCGGCCAAGGAATTTTGAAGTTTATGCATGTGGTAATTCATGATGAATTGCCCATATGCATCAGTCAAGGATTGCAGAATAATATCGTTCTGCAGATCCAAGTCCAACTTCACACCGAGCTTCTCAAGCTCTTCCATGTCCTTGATCATTGTCAGACAGTGATCTTGGACTGACTGCCCATCACGCATCTTAGCCTTAAAAAGTCATTTCGTGACTTGATATTTGGCTGCGCGACTCTGTTCACCAAACATCTCCTGCAGGTGAGCCAACATTTGATGAGCAGTCCTGATATCTTCATGTTGGCGCTGAAGTTCATTAGACATCGAGCCCAACATATAGTATCTGGCCTTGTTATCATCATTTGTCCACTTATCCAGAGATGCTCTCTACTCAGAGGATGGATGTGCTGGTAAGGTTGGAGGATCCTGGTCCAATACATGAGTTAACTTTTCGAAATCCAAAATAATTTTGAAGTTTCGGAGCCAATCCTTATAATTTGGTCCGGTCAATCTATGGATGTCCAGGATTTGTGCTAGTGGGTTGGATGCAGACATTTTTTTGTTGAGAGTCAAAGTTTCTAGTTAGATACTATAATTAAGACTTAACCAATTTATTTAGGGATTTTATTTTTAAATAAATTAGCTCCCACTATTTTCTCGAATCCCTATATTTCCTCTGTAGAGATGCGAAAATCTCAACGATTACTGATTTCTAGTGGATGTTGCAGTCCCACCGACTGACTCATCACCTCACCTAACAGTTATTGGTGATGGATTAGCTAATGAGTGAACAACTCTTGTTCAATGATTCTCTAATCATGATGCATCCAATCTTGGTCTCCAATTCATGAATCTCACCGTGTCCAGAATATTGATCAACTCCTTAGTTAAGTCAGTCCCACCATTTACACAGATTGGATTTCTAATTGAGTCTCTCACTGTATCCAAAATATTGAGCCTAATTCATCCTCCAGCTCATCACATCCAATGCCTAATAGACATGGTTGCATCTTCTCGGTGCAACTGAGCCACTGTAACCAGTCGAGAACAATCAACCCCGAGATGGGCCTGCACATCTACAATGGTGGAAGACCTTAGACTTAATCTTTTCTTAGGGAGATTTGATTTAGGTCTCATTAAACTAGACTTGACATAGCCATAACCATTATGACTAACCTAGTGGCATGGGTTAGCTTGGATTATTGACCACCTTAGATCAGAACTGAGTCAACAAACATGGCCAGGTAAGTGAGACCGGTGGAAGGGAATGCCATTAACTCGATAAGAACGCATTCGAGTCGAGTAGCTCCCAATTAAAAACTAGTCGATCGTATCTGCCAAACTTACCTTAGACACCAAATTGTTGAGCCAGAACCATTTAGATTAGCCTACAATCCAGACTCTAACCACTGAGCCTAATTAGGTCTTAGCTTAATCGATCACTCACGTGACTCGATCTTGACCCAGAATTAATCCTATTAGACTGGTTAATTTAAGCATTGTTGATCTCATCTAACCAACTCTTGATTTTGTTTGATCAATCGCTAGACCTAATTAAGCTACCCAAGTTCAAACCTAATTTTAGGTGAGGGTCACCTAGTTTGAATCCAAGAAGCAACCTGAAGTCCCATCCATATGGAACTTCAGGCGTCCCTATCCATGGGCGCATGCCATCCTAGGTGTGCACCCCTTCCTTTCAAATTTCTAGGGAGGGGACAAGCTCCTATCTACTCTCCAATAAGTGCATGACACATGGGAAGATGTCCAAGGGTCAAAGGTCAATGTTTGACCAAAGTCAAAGAATAAGAATTAGCAGATGATGGAAAATGGCAGGTGTTATCTTAAATTTATCTCATAAATTAAGACAATCCTTTTCTGACCTGGACAAGCTCCAGTTAGATCAGGTGAAGGTACCTGAGTGAGCACAAACACATTTGGCTCAGTCGAGATATCTTTTAATGATAAAAAGGAGAATGTTAGGTTCAATCGTGTACTAGCATGATTTTCTTGAACCTAATTGAATCTAATTCAAATCAATTGAATTGGATTAGTCCAATTGATGATATCAAAATTCAAACCCTTGTTTGTGTGGCCCAGTTAGGTTCAGTTCTATATGGTAATGGGATATGTAGTGATCTCCATCATCGACATTATCGAAACTCCTTTCGATGGATCATAACTCTTCTAATTCAAACAACATAGAATGATCGATCATCTAAATCATTCTAATTGCTCCCAAAATCCACCAGTGACACCTAGCAGTATATGGTGGCAACCCATCAGAGCTGAATGCGAACCTCTTGGTGCAGCTACCTGTGTGATTAAGTTCTTCTATCTTGAGCCCCGATCAGATTAGGGTTAAGGTGAACTCGTCAAACCCTAGTCTCTGTCATATGATGTAATCATTCGATTCGAGTCCAATGTGAAAATCTAAATAGAAACTCTTTCTATTATTTCACTCTGCCATGGCCATGGGCTTCATGGACTTGATTCTCATGATCATCATAGGGCTGCTCCTCTACCACCGAGGTAGATAGATTCCATCTTGATGCAATCCAGTTCCTACAATGAACATGCTATAGCCAACATACACCTCAGGGTTCCATATGGCTAGGAGACCGAGTAATGGTGTAGTCAAACTATAACACCCTCAAGGTGAACTGCCGATGCACCTCAGGTCAAAGAACCAGACACACTACTGCAGCATCGAGTCAGTCATTGACGAGAAGGTAGACTTCCTAATGACTACTCGAGGTGGTCACGCTCAGTGCCCTCGTTCTCTAACGAGTACCTGTACTCTCGCTTTAGTGTCTCTACACCGTAGACTCAAGACTCATCTACTATAAAGAAGCGATTGTACACTAACCTTCCGGATCAATCACCATCCTCATGATGATCCTATGGTTAGGAGCATTTTATGAGTTAATAATGAAAATTCTTATCTTAAATTTTCAACTCTTGAAAATAAGAATTATTATTACTATTAACTCAAAGAATGTATCATAAACACTAAATACACCTATGTGATAGAAAATAACCCATTTTATTATTTATAGTCAAAATTAGAATATTGCACCTAGAAGTGTATTACAAGTGTCAACCAATTCTGGTTTCTAGGGCACACATATATCTAACAGTACATCCATGTCTCTCATGTTCTCATCCTTTGGATCAAGACCCGCTCCATACATGAATTAGCCCCCTTAAGACCTCTCAAACCAGGCCTTAAGATCCCTTGGATCATCCCAGACCATAGCCCAAAATAGACCCTCATGTAACTCTGCCCGCGCACTAAATCGGTTCAGTCTCAGCATTGAGCCGACTAAGTTCCATTGGGTCAGCTTAGTCTAAAACTGAGTCGACTCAGTCCTGTGTCGTGCCAGTAGTCTCGAATGTGTAGCTCTCTATTTTGCCCTTGCTCTGAGACTTAGTCGATCCAGTTTTGGACTGAGTCGGCTAACCTGTAGAAAATCTTCTTTCTACAGTCTTGATTCTTTGGCTTTGATTTCTTACTTCACCTTGTGTCCTAGTTCTTCGAAGCACCAACCAAGCTCCTGTAATCTTCGGAGCCAACCCCCTCACTCCTTCTGTGGCCTCCCAAGGCTTGGGATCACCACAAATCCTCACAATCTATACCTTGGTATCCCAAGCCTTAGCAAACCCCTCGATAATGACCTCCTGCATGTTTTCGTTGTCCCTGCACACTCGATAGCCCCTTGTGCAATCATTGCCTCCGCCAATCCTCTTCAGCTGTTATGCACCCTTGAGGTATTTGGCATGATCACCTCCACCACTAAAGACCTGTGCTTGCACCTCTACACCACCCTAAAATTATAGGATCCCTTCTGCTTAGCAGCTGCATCACTTTTTCTGGACTTTCCTAGAGAACCTATAGTATTTCTACACCAGCACATGCTGTACCACCTAACACAATCTCCTCAGAGCTACGTCTGTCCACTTGTATATGCTGCTCCGCCTGAAACTATGCATCACCGACACTCTGAACTGATGTCAAATTTTCTCTTCGCTTGTGAAGCCATCACTGCAGAGCTCCACCTATATCCAAAGTCCACCTGATACCATAGAAGCCGACTTTATCATTGAGTCCCTCGAGGCCAACCACTCAATACTACACTACTGAGCCTGCCACTACACCTCGAACACCATCGCTACCCCTTCGAACCCTCTATACTCCGTGGATCCCTTCGAAGCTATCTCGGATACCTCCGTCACCCATAGGCACCTCCAAAACTCAAGAGCTCATCTAACTCTTCTAAAACCAGCAATTGAACCCTAAAGAATTCCACCCTAGTCCTTCTCTTCTACCCCTACAACAGCTTTCGCTTTAGTTGCGCCCAGAGAACCATCCTCCACCTGAAGTGCGACACTTCTTGGTGCTCCTGTAGAAAAAATCTGATCCATGATACTCCCAACTTCTAGAGATGCCTTTGGCACTCCCTGAGACCCCCTGGCTCTCCTTGAGACCTACACCCGATCTTCCTGAGATACCACTGACACTCTCTACTGAGATACACTCCTCGACTGCTGAACCACCGAGCCTCTCTCTGTCCTATGCCTCCAGGGAAGTGCTCCTATAGCACTTCAGTGCTTTCTGACTCATCTCTGCATCGCTCTATAGCCGCCCAGCCCTAACCTACTGGACCTCCATGGATCAACCATCTTCATCACTCTTAAGGCTTCATAAATCCATGCTCTGATCGAACCACTGAATATATCTCCAACTACTTTTCCACCTTCCAGACACCAAAGGACGTATAGTCACTTCTTCAGCCTTCCTTCGACCATTATTCCTTGGAAAATCTCTCTTCAACATCTCTACACTACCTATCTTCTTAGAGAATCCTGATGCTCTCTATTGAGATATCTCCCTTGGTTGCTATATCGTTGAGCCTCTCTCAGCCCTGCATCTCTAGGAAAATGCTACTATAGCACTTCAACGTTTCCTGCCTGTCACATAACCATCATAGACCCCAGCCTTTCCACCAAGACCAATCAGTAAATAATGCACCAAATCCTTCCATCCCAAGAAAATCCTTTTTCATTAATCCTCTCAACCTCCACCTTCAACCCGTTGCTCGCGGTTGGCCAAACCACAACAATAACAAGGTAGATTTGAGACATACCGTGGAATCCTTTTACAAAATTCTGATTTCACCTTGTATGACTTCTCCTTTTCTTCATGCACCATCAAGCTCTGAAACTTGGCTCTGATACCATATTATTGTCCACAATATTCTAGGCATCACCTAGCTCTGATACCAAATTGTAGACCCATAATATAACTCGAACACCAATCATTCTTGACATGACAAGCACCACAATATCATGTTGCTGAAGCTCCTGATCATTAGCATGGACCTGAAGGAACCTATGATGTTCTCTATGGGTAGCAAACCATCGATTCTCCACTTAGATCTATGATGGGATGCCTCCCTACTTGGACTTGAGGGAGATGCCCTCCTTCTATAAGGCTTCTTCAAGAATCGTAGGGCAGCAACTCTAGAGAGAAGAGAAGAAGAGAGTTGAGGGAGAAAAGGTTTGTATTCCACACCATAATGAAACACTAATACAACCTATATATTTATATATAGCCATTAGGCCCGACCAAAAATTTCTCCAGCTAACCCAATACATGAAAGCACTCACCGAGTTCATGTATACCCATGTCTCCTATGCTCTCATCCTCTAGATCTAGATCAAACCCATACATGAATTAGCCCCCTTAAGATATCTCAAACTTGGCCTTAAGATCCCTAGGATCATCCCAGACCCTAGCCCAAAATAGACCCTCACGTAACTCTACCCGCGCACTGAGCTGGCTTAGTCTCAGCACTAAGCCAGCTAAGTTCCCCTGGGTCAGCTCAGTTTGAAACTGAGCTGGCCCAGTCCTATGTCGTGCCAATAGCCGGTGCTGTGCCGACAGTCCTAAATGTGTAGCTCTTTGATTCGGTCTGAAACTGAGCCAGCCTAGTCCTGTGCCATGCCAACAGTCCTGAATGCATAGCTCTCTATTTTACATGTGCTCTGAGACTTAACCGACCCAGTTTTGGACTGAGTTGGCTAACCTACAGAAAATCTCCTTTCTATAGTCTTGATTCTCCGACTTTGGTTTCTTGCTTCATCTTATGTTCCAGATCTCCAAAGCACCAACTAAGCTCCTAAAATCCTCGGAGCCAACCCCCTGACTCCTACTGTGGCCTTCCAAGGCTTGGGAGCACCATAAATTCTCACAATACCGGTATCTCCACACTCCTTGGTAAAGAGAATAACCAACCAATATGGCATGCAGCGATCTATGCTCGATAGACGTTATCGTCCTAATTAATAGCCTATCATTTGATCGTGAATAGTTTTAAGGACTAATTGATAAATCCTCTTTTTATCAAATCCAAATAGTCCTAAGGACTTCATCACAATAATAGAGTTTGTTAGAAGATTAAAATGCCAAAAAATATTTTATTAATTAATAAATTAATTATATTTATAAAATAGCTCAACCATCAATAACTGATGATTGACTTTGGAACATATTTTTCAACAATCTTTACTGTGTAATAGCATTTTATTTCATTTCTCAAAGTATCTGCTGAATGCTAGGCTGACGTATTCCTCTCCATTATCAGACCTCAAATACTTCACTGGCTGCCTTATCTCCTTCTCCACCTCAGCTTTCTAGATTTTAAATATGGCAAAAATATCTGATTTTTTCCTCATCAGATAGATCCATACCTTCCTGAAGAAATCATCTATAAAGGTGACAAAATATCTCGCTCCACCTTGAGATGCAACAGGTGCCAGTTTCCATATGTCTAAGTGAACAAGCTCTAAAAGAGCTTCACTTTGCATGGCACTACTAGCAAATATAACACTATGCTGTTTGCCGTAGATATAGTACTCACATAGGTCATTTTCTTTCTTTCTGAATGCTGGAATTAGACCACTCCTACTCAACTCTTTGAACCCCCTACCACTCAAGTGATCAATACAATAGTACCATAGCTTGTAGATTAGCTGCTCCTCGTGTGCTACTATAGACACCTCCACACTATCTATAACCACTAAGCCCTCTATCCTATATAAGTTGTTGCTCAGTCTTCTCCCTTTCATCACCACCAATGCACCCTTGGAAATCCTCAAACACCCACTACCTGGTTGATAAATGAAAGCATATCCCTATCCTTCCAAGTAATCCAGGGATATCATGTTCTTCTTCAGTTCTGGCACATGCTTCACATTGGTGAGTATCCGTATAACTCCATCATACACCGTCACTCTTACTGTATCAACATAGTAACTTTACTTGGGTGATCATCTTCAAGACTTACACTCCCTTCATCGGATCTTTCATAAGATGAGAACCACTCTTGATGTGCAGTGTAATGATGGAAACATGCTGAATCCAGTGTTCAATGATTGTCCAACTCTATTACTTCATTTGATACTATCAGTATATCTTCTCCATTATCTTCAAATGATAGAGCACCACTTCCGTTGGTCGATTGACCCGTAGAAGCTTCCTTCCCCTTTTCATTCTTCAAAAGTGGGCAATTTCTTCTAATATTACTAGGTTGATGATACTTGTAGCATTTCCAAGCCTTCTGATTTCCTTGAAACTTTGATCTATCCTTAGATTTGTTTTGAGTCCCCTCCTTAGGCCTTCCTTACCTCTCATTCATAGAAAGTACCTCTAAATTAGGATTTCTTCTAACTAGTCTCTCTCACTGCTCCTTGGACCTAAGAACTCCAACCACTTTCTCAAAGTTTAATGTCTTCTTTTCATATGCTACTGTCGTAATGAGACTATCATATGCTGCTGGCAGCAACCATACCAACAGGAGAGCTTTATCCTCCTCATCAATCTTCACATCAAAGCTCATAACATCCAAGCAAACTTGATTGAACTTCTTGAAGTAGGAAACTAGGTCTCCTACTTCGGGCAACCATAAACTGTATAGCTGCTTCTTAAATCATAGCTTGTTTGTCATGTTCTTGCCCATATACATGTTTTCCAATTTCTGCCAAAGCCCATTCGATGTGGTTTCAATATTAATCTTTGGTAAAACCTCATCAATGAGGCATATATGAATCATACTGATGGCTATCTCTTCATGTTTCTCCCATTCTTCAACATAAATCTTTTCCAGTCTTTTGCTAGTCAAGATCTTGTAGATCCTATTCCACACCAATAGATTCTACTTTCTTTGCTGCCAAAGATTGAAGTTACCCTTGCCATCAAACTTTCCAAAGTCTGTCTTGATGGTACTCGATGCCATCCCAACCAAATTTCAATATTCAAATACAAAAGAGAATAAATAGTGTTCAAAAAAATCTGTTCAGCATCTTACCACAACATCAGGTAATGCTTTCACCTTCTCTCCACTAGATCTAACACCATGGCTCTGATAAAAATTATTATTCCAAATGGCTACTCTGATACCAATCTATTGGGAATAATTCTTGCTACTCGATGTTTGTGAAAACAGCAATAAGGATCCAAGAAAAGAGATGGCCATTCTGTCGAAATCCTAGAAAATCCTAAGGCATGGAGAAAGGGAAGACAATGAGAGAGGAAGAGAGATTTTAGGGAGAAAAGGATAGTATTGAATCCATGCTTAGTTTACAAAACTTAGTACAGAGTATATATATACCTGGTCAAATATGATCCAACCAAAAAAACTTTCCTAGCTAACCTAATATGTTGAACTTTGTTCACCCCCTAAGTGATTTTGATGATAACAAAATATTAAAAAAAAATAATTACTTATATATTTTATTTTATGTGTATAAATATCAGAAAAAAGAGAGCACTTTGACCAAAATGAGAATGACATAAAGCTTAATTCAAATGAAAATCAAATTTTCTTGATTAGTACAAAAAATTTCTCAAAATTGTCTTGGAGTAGTTTATGAGACATCTCAAAATTTTTTTGAGAGCTCTCGTGAGGACTAGCATGCCCAGATGAGCTTCTAGCATGGTTTCGAGAGATCTCAAGTGAATCTCGAGAGCTCTCGATCTCAGAAGATAGAAACATAGTTTTTGTATTCTGAGAGCAAGAGGTCTCATAGGATTCTCGAAAGATCTCGTAGTTCCGACGAGACATCTCATTCAAAATCAAGAGCTCTCAATCTCAGGTGATTCAATTTTTTCAAAAAGTTATTTTTTGAGTAACTGAAGGTGAGAGGTCTCCTGATCAAATCAAGAAGCCTCAAAATTTGGTGAGATATCTCAAGATAATCCAAGAGGTCTCTAGACATGGCAACAGCTTTATAACGGGGCATTCCAGATCAGATTTTCTTAGCTCCAACGGCTAGTTATTGCTCTCCAACAATCAGATTTTACTTTTTCTGATCTCCAATCATCACTAGAAGAGAGGAAATGCACCAGATATAAAAGGAAGAAGATGTATTTTTGAATAAAAAAAAAAATGAGAGAAAGGAACACATGCCCTAGTTTTCAACGAATATGCAAATCTCTAATCAAATAGTTCTATTAAGCATTGAAAAGCCCTTAAGTGCAATAACTCCAAGAATTCAAGGAGGCATCCAACGAACTACAATGACAACCTTTTTTCTCATTCAAAGGAGCATTCTTTGTTATAAAATCTTTCTTTCTCCTTCCATGTACTTGGTTTCAGCAGGGGTTGGAACGTGGCTTTTAGGATTTTTCTCCCCATTGTTTATCATGATTTGATTTGTCAGATCTTTGTAAGGATTATAGTTTGTGAACCTAAGGAAAAAACCAACTAAATTTTTAGACAGTGAGTTCGAAAAAACTATTCGACTGTAATCATGCAGCATTATAGTAAAATTCCCAAGAGTCTTACTTGAGGAGTTGATGTAGGTGCTGGGAGTGTACCGAACCACTATAAAATTTTCTTATTTGTGTGCATGCTTTTGCATGTGTCTTTTATTTGCTCTTTCATTTGATTCACATAGGCTTCAAACACTTTTTTTTACCACACATATCTGCTTTAAATTTTTGAAAACCCATTTTATCCCCCCTCTTGGGTTGTCTACCTAGACAACAATTAATATCAGAGCCTTGGTTCTCTACTAATTATTGATTTTATCAACTAGAGACTAAGATAATATCAACCCAACTGGGAGGTTCACTTGCCGAAGGGCAATCCACAAATAGCCCATCTCTTTTCAATGGTCCAACTACACCTATTGAAAAGCTCACATGCGCATTTTTATTCAAGCACTCGACTATGACATATGGAGTGACATTGTCAATGGCCCATATACACCTACAAACACTATCAATGGCACATCCTATCCAAAGCCGGAGAAGGATTGGAAAGAAACGGATAAGAAACTTGTTCAATTAAATGCCAAGGTAATGAATGTACTCTACTATGCCCTTGATGCAAAAGAGTTTAACCAAATTTTCACTTGTAATTTAGCTAAGAAAATTTGGGATAAACTTGAGGTCATACATGAAGGGACAAATCAAGTAAAAGATATAAAGCTTACCATGCTAGTTCACCAATATGAATTGTTTAAAATGAATCCCACTGAATCTATCACTAGCATATACACAAAATTCACTGATATTATAAATAGTTTGAAAAGCATAGAAAATGTTTACACTAACAGTGAATTAGTAAGAAAGATTCTCAGATCTTTGCCTAGAATATGGAAAGCCAAGGTGATAGCCATCTAAGAGGTAAAGGATCTGAACACTCTACCTCTAGAGGAGCTCATTGGATCCCTAATGACATATGAACTTGCCATGAGTCGGTACAATGAAGAAGACAACAAGTAGAAGAAAACAACATCACTGAGATTCATGGCAGCTGAAGAAGAAGATAATCTATCCATCAGTGAGGATAATGATGAAGACATGGCCCTGGTGATCGATAAGTTTTGGAAATTTATTGAAAGAAGAAGATAAGGATTTAAGAAGAGGAGCTCCATTAGAGGAGAAGCTAGTAGGAAGAAAGAGAAGGATCAGCTCACTTGCTACGAATGCAAGAAGCTAGAATATTTTAGGACTAAATGTCCTTAGTTGAAGAAGGGACTAGTAAGAACAAAAAAGAAAGCTATGTTAGCAACTTGGAGTGACAGCAATGAGTCAAGCTCGGAGGAAGAAAACCAAAATGAAGCAAACTTATGTTTCATGGCACAAGATGATGAGGTATCCTGCACTCTTGACATAGATTTTACTTTTGATGAGCTTTAAGATGTCTTTCATGACGTAATGAAAGATTTCAAAAAGATTAGTACAAAAAATAAAAATCTTAAGGAAATGACTCAAACTCGTTTAAAAGAAAAGGAAGAGATAATTAGTAACCACAACAAATTAAAAGAAGAAAACAAAATCCTAAAGGATGAATTGGATAAATTAAAATCTTTAGTTGATAAATTTACTTGTAGTTTTAAAAAATTATAAATAATTTTAAATAATCAAATAGGAGTTTATGATAAAGTCAGACTAGGATATAAACCTAAAGACAAAATTAAGTTTTTAAAGAACATTGTTACAGCATCAATATCAATTAGTACTTCACATATCAGTTGCTTTAGATGCATAAAAGTAGGACATAAAGCATTTGAGTGTAATACTAAAAAAATTAGTAAGAAATAAGTTAAAAGAATTTGGGTTCTAAAAGAAATCATGACCACTAATCCAAAAGGATCCAAGAAGACTAACCTAAAACTATCACTTGATTATTTGTGTAGGAATGCCTTGTAGCCCAAGGATCCAAATGGAAGTGGTACTTAGTGGCTACTCAAGGCAAATGTTGGGTGATAAGAAGCAATTCATCATCTTAGAAAGAAACGAAGGGGGAGTAGTCACCTTTGGCAACAACGGCAAAGGCAAAATAATTGGCTATGATAAAATTCAGATTACTCCTTCCACATTCATAGATAATGTATTATTAGTTGATAATTTAAAACATAACTTGCTTAGTATTAGTCAACTATGTGATAGAGGTTTTAAAGCTTTCTTTGAATCTTCTTTGTGCAAAGTATCTAGTTCCTTGGATGATAATTTAAAATTCATTGGATTTAGGGGTGGCAACATCTACATGGTGAATCTTGATGAAATTACCATGAAGAGTGGTCAATGCCTAGTTGCAATGAATGCTAACATCAAAAAAGCTAGTTGGCTTTGGCACCATAGGTTAGGTCATGCTAGCATGCATACTCTATATAAATTGCTTTATAAAAACTTAGTTAAGGGGCTACCAAAACTAAATTTTAAAGTTGATCATGTTTATGATGCTTGCCAATTTGAAAAATAAACTAAGGAGAGTTTTAAATCTAAAAATATAATTTCAACTTTCAACCCTCTTGAATTAATATATATGTATTTGCTTGGACCTACTAGGACCACAAGCCTAGGAGGAAAGAAGTATGGTCTTGTCATTGTTGATGACTACTCTCGTTTTACCTGAATTTTATTTTTAGCCTATAAAGATGAAGCATTTTCAATGTTTTCAAAGTTTTATAAGAAGATAACAAATGAAAAGAATTCAACTATGGTATGTATCCATAGTGATCATGGCATAGAATTTGAAAATAAATATTTTAAAGAATTTTGCAATGAACATGGCATAGAACATAATTTTTCTGCACCTAGAATCCCTCAACAAAATGGAGTTGTTGAAAGAAAAAATAGAATCTTATTTGATATGGCCCATACCATATTGTGTGAAGAGAATCTACCCAAATACTTTTAGGCTGAAGCCATTAACATAGCATGTTACATCCTAAATAGAGTTTTTATTTGCCTAATCTTAAAGAAAACCTCCTATGAGCTTTGGAAAGAAAAAATTAATATTAATTATTTTTATATTTTTGATTGTAAATATTTTATTCATAATAATGGTAAAGATAATCTAGGTAAATTTGATGCTAAGATAGATGAGGATATCTTTCTTGGATACTCTACATCTAGCAAAGCATATAGAGTCTTTAACAAACACTCTTTGGTTGTTGAAAAATCAATACATGTCATTTTTGATGAAGCTAATAATCAATTTTCGAGAAAGGAAGATGTTTTTGATGGTGACATAGGAATTCTTGAAGATGAAATGAAGGAGCTAAACTTGAGGGAGAATAACATTCATGACAAAGGTAAATCTACAGTAATCATTGAACAAGATAAGGATGGTGAGAATGAAGTATCTAATAATCATAGAGATCTACCCAAGAAGTAGAGGTTTGCGCATAATCACCCAATAGAATTGATTTTAGGTGATCCTTCATAAGGAATAAGAACTAGATCTTCTTTTAAAAATACAATTGATTATCTTGCTTTTATTTCATAAATAGAATCTAAAAATATGGAAGAAGCTGTGAAAGACTCTAATTAGATGCTAGTCATGCAAGATAAACTAAACCAATTTGAAAGAAACAATGTATGGACTCTTGTAAATAAACCCCTTGACCATCCTATAATTGGCATAAAATGGGTATTTAGGAATAAATTAGATGAATATGATAATGTTGTACGAAATAAAGCTAGATAGTTGCTAAAAAATATAATCAAGAAGAAGGAATTGACTTTGATGAAACATATGCTCTTGTAGAGTGATTAAAGGCTATAAGACTGTTACTTGCTTTTGCTTGCTAAATGAACATTAAATTATTTCAAATAGATGTGAAAAGTGTCTTTTTGAATGATTATATTGCAGAAGAAGTATTTGTAAAACAACCATCTGGCTTTGAAAATCACTCACTTCTTAACCATATGTACAAATTAAATAAAGCACTTTATGGACTTAAACAAGTACCTAGAGCATGGTATGAGAGATTGAGTAAATTTTTATTATAAAATAATTTTATTAGAGAAAGTGTAGACACCACTCTTTTTTTGAAAAAGAAAAATAATTATTTTCTTGTAGTTAAAATATATGTGGATGACATCGTATTCGAAGCTACTAATGAAATTCTCTATCAAGAGTTTGCAAAGCTGATGCAGGGTGAATTCGAAATGAGCATGATGGGGGAGCTGAACTTTTTCCTTGAACTACAAATCAAATAAACAAAGGAAGGTATATTCATTAGCCAAACCAAGTACATCAAGAAAATGCTAAGAAAGTTTGGCATGTAAAATAGAAAAGAGATCGGCACACCAATGAGCCCCTCAAGCAAACTCAATAAAGATGAAATTAGTAAAACTATAAATGAAAAGCTCTACAGAGGTATGATTGGATTCCTACATTATTTAACTATAAGTAGATCTGATATATTATTTAGTATTTGCATGTGTGCTAGATTTTAATCTAATCCTAAAGAATCTCATTTACTAGCTGTCAAGAGAATTTTTTAGATATTTAACCTACACACACAACTTAGGATTTTTGTACTAAAAATAATCCTATATTGAATTGATAGGATACACTGATGCAGACTATAGAGGATGTTGAATTGATAGAAAGAGTATCGGTGGCACCTGCCAATTTCTAGGGTTGAACTTGATTTCTTGATATAGCAAGAAGCAATTGAGAAAGAGTACCTTGAAGGAATCAATGCAGGATTTGCAGTGCTACTTTCAAAAATTTTTTTGAAAATAGCTAAAATATAGTAAAAAATTAATTAATTTAATTAATTAATTTTTGATCATATTAGAATATTAAGCCCTACAATAAGGATCTAAAAATAATATGCATGCATTCATAGAGATCTGAAAATAAAACTATGCAGCAAACTCTTTACTACATCTATCGATTCAGAACACAATACCTTTTCATAGGTAGCTGATCATCATAATTTGAATCTATCGAATAATACTCTAGTATCACATCATAGCTGCACATGTGTCTGACTTCTATGGTTGGTCCACATGGAGCTCCTGATCTCGATCAGCTCCACTGGAGTGCTAGCTCCTTATCAGAGCCTTCAATGGCTAATAACGGTCGATCCAATTGATCATGTATTTTATGATTTTTTAGATATTTCAAAAAGTTAGAACATAAATACTGGAGGATAATGAAGAGGTGTTTTAAATTTGGTGGTGATCCGATGCTCACAGCACTTGATCTCTCCACCCGAACCCAGATTCCTAAATTTAGGTGCCCAAAAAACCTAACATACTGAAAATCCTATCATGCCCTCTCTATATGGAGTTTTTCTAGGAAACAAGTTTTTGTGGAAAGAATACTTTTAGATCTATAAATTCTATTAAGATTATATCTAAAAATTGGATATCCTTAGAGGTAAAAATTAGAAGAGAAGAGAGCATAAGGAAAAAATAATGTGCTATAGGACCTCGCTCACCTTCACTCCAAGATTTTTCTCACCCAAAAATGATGCCCAATTATATTAAAATTCTTACCATAGAATGCTATCCCACTTTGTTGCATGCATAAAAATTCTCATAATTTATTGACGTGAATACAATGAGAAAGGTGCGTGGAAAGAGATAAGGATCGGAGGTTGAACTTGTTTCAACCTCCCAACCAACATCAAATTCAAAAACCTTTTTATCCCTATCCAATGCCCATATCAGAGTAATTAACATGTAGAAGGACTCTCCTTCTACGTGTGCACTCTGAGAATGCACAAAAAATTGCATGAAGTAAAATCAAAGTGGGCATGGGAAAAGGATAAGAACGAGAGGGAGTTGAGTAGTTTCAACTTCTACACTGAAGTCAAAATTCAAATTATTTTGACAAGTCCAACCATTGGACCAGGTCAAAGGTAGAAGAGATAAGCAGCATAGAAGGTATCTAGGTATGTGCAAAAATTTATATAAAATAAAGAGGGCGTGGGTCAAAGGTTGGTCAAATATTGTAGGCGCAGGGAGTTGAAAGTTCAAACCTTCTTTAACTTTTCAAAATTGGTTTCAACTAAACCAATTATTCCAAACCCAATAAGACCAGATCAAATGTAACTAAATTAGGCTTAACCCAACTTACTAAATTTCTAATCAAATTAAAAATTAATTTGGTCTAGCCATTGATTAAATCAGGGTCAAATCTTCCACAACGATTAGATCAACTCACGACCTGATCGAGTCAAACCCAATCGAATCCAATTTGATCAAATTTGATCAAATCCCCATTGCTCAATCAAATTGAGTTAATCAATAATCAAATTGCTAATTAATCTTTTAATAAATATAGAGTCCCAATCGAATGGATGTCTGGGCAATAGAGTCCATCAACATGAAACTCTTGAAGAGTACCAAACCAGTGGGACTCTTGAACCAATGTCCCAAACGAATCAAACTCATGATCATAGAGTCCCAAACTAGTGGAACTCTTGATCAAAGAGTCCTAGATGACTAGGACTCAAAGTTTCAATCCAATGAAACTCTTGGTCATAGAGTTCCAGTCTAGTGGGACTCTTGACCATAGTGTCCTAAGTCATCAAGACTCATAATCTGCCATCAGATCAGGTAGGAACTCCTTATGTATGTGATCCCATATGTTTGAATCCTAAATCGATAGCATAGAAACCAATTTTCTGCACCAATCGATGTGACCATCTAGTAATGGTACCCGACGTCCGGATAGGTCAAAAAGTCACAATGCAATAATGATGAACCTATAGCATATGGTTACTATATAATTCATCTTCTTGACCTCGATGCTCAAAGGATAATTTAGGATTTACTGTCAATCCTAAAATTTATTCATTGTGTATTTCAAAATTTAGCATCCATCATATGGACTATCTCGACCAAGGATTTGCTAAATTGAAATACAGCAATGCATTTGCTCCAACACTTGGAGGAGTCAATCCCATCTTGACTCACACACCGACAAGCCAAGTACTTTACTGCATCCAGTAGCCTTCCATCATTGAATTAAAAATTCAGATAGTTCGGTACCTAAGTATAGTGAGTTGCTTGCAAGTCACCTGATGGTCTTAGGTCTAAGGGACACTTATACCCATATCCTTCGAAGCTAATCATGACAGAAGAAAAGCTCTGGAGTTGGTCATGATCAGTGCAGATGTACCCATACATCTCACTTACATGCCATACAAATATTTTAACATTTCTTGGTTACGACGATAACTAACCTATATGGCATACAATGACCTATACTCGATAAACGTTATCGTCCTAAGTAACAACGTATCTTTTGGTCATGAACAATTTAAGGACTAAACGACAAATCCATCTTTGTCGAATCTAGATAGTCCTAAGGACTTAATCACGACATAAGAGTTCATTAGAATATAATGGATTTTATGATGAAAAAATGCCAAAAAAACTTTTATTAATTTATGATTCATATACAATTATAAATGTATAGCCCAACCATCAACTGACTAACTATTGGCTTTGGAACATATTCTCAACAATCTTCCACCTGGACTAAAGCCAATCGATGCAGTATGTAATAGCTTTAGTGAATGGGTCAGCTAGGTTCTCATTCCCATTGATCTTTTGAAGGTCGACATCACCTCGATCCATAATTTCTTGGACAAGATGAAAGCAGCGCAGAATATGCTGCGTCTGCGAGTGTGCCTTAGGTTTCTTCACCTGAGCAATGCCTCCAAAGCTATCACAGTAGAACACAACTAGACCATCAAGAGAGGGTGCTACTCTAAGCTTGATGATGAATTTTCTCAGCCACATTGCTTCTTTGGTAGCATCTGATGCAGCAACATACTCTACCTCACAAATTGAATCGGTCATAGTGTGCTGCTTAGAACTCTTCTAGCAAATGACCCCATCATTAAGGGTTAATATATATCCCAATACACTCTTGCTATCATCATGATCAGATTGAAAATTAGAGTCTATGAATCCCATAAGTTTCAAGTCTATTTCACCATATAGAAGCCACTGGTCCTTAGTATTTTTGAAATACCTCAAGATGGTTTTAACAACCTTTCAGTGGTTCTCTCCTGGATCAAATTGATATCTACTCACTATCATTAGTGAGTATGCCACATCTAATCATGTACATGTCATGGCGTACATGATAGAACCCACTACCGAAGCATATGGTATTCTAGTCATACACTCTCCTTCTAGAGGTGTTGTCGGACAATCCCTCTCTGAAAGAAAAATTTTATGGCCTATCGATAGATAGCCTTTCTTGAAATTCTCCATGCTGAACCATTTCAGCACAATATCAATGTACGTAGACTGGAATAATCCAAGCAACATTTTAGATCTATCTCTATAGATCTTCATCCCTAGGATATAGAAAGCTTCTCCTAGATCTTTCATGGAGAACTGTGATGATAGCCAGATCTTTATTCCTTGCAATACAGGGACATCATTCTCGATTAAGAGAATATCATCCACATACAATACTAGGAATACTATTGCTCAACCATTAGTCCATTTGTATATGTAGGGCTCCTCTTCATTCTTAATGAAGCCATATATTTTGATTATTTTTATCAAATCGCATGTTCCAGTTTTGAGATGTTTGCTTCAGTCCATAAATGGATCTTTGAAGCTTACACACCTTAGAGTCATTTATGGATGTGAATCCTTTAGGCTGTATCATATACACCTTTTCATCTAGCTTTCCATTTAGGAAAGACATTTTCACATCCATCTATCAGATTTCATAATCTAGATGGGCAGTGATAGCAAGCATAATCCAAAAGAATTTGAGCATTACCATAGGAGAAAATGTCTCATCATAGTCAATAGCATAACATTGACGATACCCTTTAACAACCAGATGGACGTTATAGGCCTCTACCTTTCTGTCTGCGGTCCTTTTTCTTTTGAAGACCCACTTACATCCTATGGGTTTTACCCCTTCGAGTGGGTCAACCAATGTCTATACATCATTGATCTTCATCGATTTCATTTCAGATTTCATGGCCTCAAGCCATTTCTTAGAGTTAGATCTCTACATTACATCCATATAGGTGATCGGATCTTGATCTCATCGAGTTCGATAGGATCTCCATTCTGGATCATAAAATCATAGTATCTATCCGGTTGATGTGGTAATCTACTAGATCACCTTAAAGATGCATCTACAATGGATTCTAGGTCTGATCTAATCAAATCCAGCTCAGGTTTTACAACTTGTGTCTGTTCTTCCACCTGTTGTACTTCATCAAGTTCGACCTTAGAGGTATTAGTTCCTTCACCAAAGAACTTCTTTTCTAAAAGGACTACTTTAACGCTGACAAACACTTTTTGCTCACCAGTATGGTAGAAGTAGTATCATTTGGTTTCTTTTGGGTAATCTAAAAAACTACACTTATTAGACCTAGGTCCAAGCATGTCTGTCATAAAACGTTTGACGTAAGTAGGACACCCCCAAATCCTAAGGTGTGAAAGCACTAGCTTACGCCCTGCCCATATCTCATGTGGTATTTTATTAACAAATTTACTCAAAATCCTATTTAGAATGTAACAAGCTGACTCGAGTGCATATCCCAATAGGAAGATCGGCAAATTAGCAAATCCAATCATGGATCGAACCATGTCCAATAGGGTCCGATTTTTTCTTTTAGATACACCATTATGTTGTGGTGTTTCAGTAGGGATCCGTTGGAAGAGAATCCCGTTCTCTCTAAGATATGTCAGAAACTCATTGAAAAGATATTCACCCCATCAGTCAGACCGAAGAGTTTTAATACTCTTCCCAATTTGCTTTTCTACCTCATATCGAAATAGTTTGAACATTTTAAACGACTCCAACTTATGCATCATTAAATAAACATATCTATATCTCGATAGGTCGTCTGTGAAGGTTATGAAGTAGAAGTATCCACCTATGGCACTTAAGCTCATGGGTCCACATACATCCGAATGTACTAGACTTAGGAGTTCATTGGCTTGTTCATCTTTTTCAGTAAAAGATGACTTGGTCATCTTACCAAGAAGACAGGACTCATAGGTTGGAAGTGAATCACAATCACTAAGCTCGAGAATTCTTTCTTGAGTTAACCTATTAATTCTATTCTTATTAATATGACCTAGCCTATAGTGCCAAAGGTATACATAGACACATCACTAATTCTAGGACATTTATCGGAGGATTGAACCATGTTAACAGGCATAGAATATAAATAAATTTTATTATTTAATTATCCAATAAAAATTATAACACCATTCAAAATGGCATTATAAAATTTTTCTTTTATTGATATTTCAAAATCATTTATAGCCAAAAGGCCTATAGAAATGATATTCAATAAGAAAGTTGGACAAAAATGATATTCATTAAGAATAACTTTGTTTGAATTGATTACAAGGTTCATGATTTCTAAAGCTAGAATTAGAACTTGTCTTCCATCTCCAACATTTAGAAACCTCTCACCTTGATCAAATCTCCTATTGACCTGCAAGCCTTTCATAGAATTACAAATATGATAAGAGCTTTCAGTATCTAATATCCAAATAGTAGAATCAAATAAGAAAAAATTGTAAGGTATTATCATATAATTACCTTGTCCAGTAATCACTTGCTTCCTTCTTGGCCTGTTTGGATCCAAGGAGGCAATGTATAGAGGATAGTTCCTCTTTTAGTCCTCCTGCTTCTTGCAATAGAGCCACTCTGACTGACTCTGGTCAGGCTTGTGCTTCTTTGTCCGACCCTGTGTAGTCATCCCGGCATTTGGCTGCACCCTCTTGTTCTTCTTCCCTTTCTTAAAGGGTTGACAACCAGAAGAATACCCTCCCACTGCATTCACAATCTCCTTGTGGAGTTAGTGATCCTTCTCAAAGTTCTGTAGCAACCCTAACAATCCATGGTAGTTGACTATAGGCTTTGTTATTCTGAAATGAGTTAGGAAGGAGAGGAAGGACTTGGACAAGAAATTAATAATCGCATCCTTATCGAGCTACTCATGCAAGGGAAAGCCCAGCTTGCTATGGTGCTTGATCATCTCAATCATGTATAATACATGATCGATGACTGAGGCCCCATCCCTCATTTGAGCATTGAAAATAGCATAACTTATTTTATGCCTTTCAACATCGTCAGGCGTGCCAAAGGAGTCATTCAATATTTGAAGCATCTCCTATGGTTGGACATTTTCAAACCTACAGCTGAAGTCTTCATTTATTGCTACCAGCATTATACAACGAATGGTGGAGCGATCATTGAGCCACTTTTTATAAGTATCTCGAACCGCTCCTCTAGCGTTCAGAGCTGGCTTCTTAGGTGCAGGATCCATTATGACATAAAGGATCTACTCATGCTCTAGGATGATTTTTAACTTATGATACCAGCTACCATAGTTGGATCCCATTAATTTGTCATTGTCTAATAATGATCGGAGTGACAAGTTAGTGGCCATTTCTACATAATAAGGAAAACCAAACCTAATTAGTATATGAATCAATTATTCTAAAGACTTAGACATTAGTCTAAAGATTCTCTCACTATTTTATATGAATTGGTAGCCTCTACCTCCAATTTGAGGAATTACTTCAATTCCTTAGTGGGTACTAGAATTCACATAGACTATACACGAGCCCAACTTTGGTTGGTCGACCCATATGTACCAATGCGTAGGTTCAAAATTAATTATTTCTCTAAATAATTTTTAGTAATATCAATTTTTCCTCAAAGACCTAATCAGTAGGCTTTGGCCTCTACTGAAAATGTCTGATTAGGTCCAACCATTAATATGACCACATTTGGTCTTATCATACCAATAAATAATCAGGCTCAACTTTGGTCGGCCAATCCAAACACTATCAGAAAGACTTAACCAAATTATCATTTTATGAATGATAATTTCATTAGTCAATAAGCACCAGGCCTTTGGACCTCCAGTGATTATCAAATTAATGAACCCATTATCACTCAACTTAATGGGAGGCTATGATTTAGTTATTTATATAACTAATTTATTTTTAAGAATTTAATAATTTTAGAGGATTTAGTTAACATATTTAAGAAAAGTGAGGCAATTTTGATCCTCCCATTGACTTCACTAAGTTAGATAAAAAAAAAAGGATCTAATCTAAGCTGGCATTAGGAGCACCTAAATCAATCAGACTGATTTACCTAATTGACGTGGATGAGTCTGAATCACCAAGTGATCTAATAAAAAACTAACTCACCGGGATGGCCAGGTAAGTGAGATCAATGGAAGGAATATGCCATTAACTCATCAAAGATTGAACTAGTTCGAGTAGCTCCTAATTAAAAACCACTAGTCAAACTGCCAAACTTACCTTAGACATCATCCGATTTATTAGTTTTAATTTGACCAACCTAATAATTTTGGGTTCGACCACAGCTAAAAATCAAGTCCATTTGGTCCTCATTAAAGGCATGGACTTGACCAACTATAACTATTGTAATTGAGTCTATAGAGTTCATAACCTAATCTAAATTAATATTTAATTAGATTTGATCAATTACTCTAATTTAGTTCACTCTTTAATTAATACTAGTTTTAGGATTTAATCTAAAACTATGTATAGTATATAATACTAAATCATGAATCAAACTTTATCTAATTATGCATTCATGATCATAAATTAGATTAAAGTCTAATATAATTAGATCATAAAAATATTAGATTAAATCTAAGATTTTATGATTAATGATATAGATCAGCAACGTACCACGACAACCATTTCACTATACGGGGTAAATCCTACAGCAGGACAACCTGCAGTCCATGCGATCTTGATTTTAATTTTTAGATCTAATTAATTAGATTACTAGATTAATATTTAAATTAAATCTAAATTATCAATCTAAAACATGCAAGAATATCATGTTTAGTGAACCTTGCTCTAATACCATTTGAAGGAAGCAGTGCAAGATTTCCAGTATTACTTTCGAAAAATTTTTCAAAAATAGCTAAAATATAGTAAAAAATTAATTAATATAAATAATTAATTTTTGATCATATCAAAATATTAAACCCTACACTAAGAATCTAAACATAATATGCATGCATTCATATAGATCTAAAAATAAAACTATGCAGCAAACTCTTTACTACATCTATCTATTCGAAACACAATACCTTTTCACGGGTAGCTAATCACCACAATCTGAATCCATCTGATAATGCTCTACTATCGCACATATGTTCGATCTCTATGGTTGATCCACATGGAGCTCCTGATCTCGATCAGCCCTACTGGAGTGCTAGCTCCTCGTCGGGACCTTCAATGGCTGATCATGATCGATCCGATCGATCATATACTTTCTAATTTTTTGAATACTACAAAAATCATGAAATAAATATTGGAGGATGATGAAGAGGTGTTTCAAGTTTGGTGCCGATCCAATGCTCACAGCACTCAATCTCTCCACCTGAACCTAGATTCTCAAATCTATGGTTTCACTCTGGCCAAAAAATCTAACACACTAAAAATCATATCACGCCCTCTCTATGTGGAGTTTTTCTATGAAACAAGCTTTTGTGGAAAGATGACTTTTGGATCTACAAACTCCATTTAGATCATATCTAAAAATTGGGTATCCTTAAAGGTGAAAATCAGAAGAGAAGAGAGGCATGAGGGAAAAATAGGGAGCTATAGGACCCTGCTCACCTTCACTCCAAGATTTTTCTTGCCCATAACTGATACCCAATCACATTGAAATTTTAAACACAGAATGAAATCCCCTTCTTTCTCACTCATAAAAATTCTTTTAATTTATTGACTTAAATACCATGGAAAAGGCATGTGGAAAGAGATAAGGGTTGGAGGTTGAACTTGTTTCAACCTCCCAACCAACATCAAATTCAAAAACCTTCTTGTCCCTATCCAACGCCCATACTAGAGTATTTGATGTGTAGAAGGACTCTCCTTCCATGTGTCCACTCTGAGAATGCACAAAAAATTGCATGAAGTAAAATCAAAGTGGGCGTGGGAAAAGGATAAGAACAAGAGGGAGTTGAGAAGTTTCAACTTCTACATTGAATTCAAAATTCAAATTATTTTGACTAGTCCAACCATTAGACCAGATCAAAAGCAGAAGAGATAAGGGGTGCAGAAGGTATCTAGGTGTAAGGAAAAATTCACATAAAATAAATAGGGGCGTGGGTCAAAGGTTGGTCAGATATTGTTTGCATAGGGAGTTGAAAGTTCAAACCTCCTGTGACTTTTCAAAATTGGTTTCAACTAAACCAATTATTCCAGACCCAATAAGACTTGATCAAATCTAACTAAATTAGGCTTAACCCAACTTATTAAATTTTTAATTAAATTAGAAATTAATTTGGTCCAGCCTTCGATTAAATCAAGGTCAAATCACCCACAGCGATTAGATCAACTCACGACCTAATCGGATCAAACCCAATCGAATCCAATTCGTTCAAACTTGATCAAATCCCCATCGCTTAATCAAATTGAGTTAATCAATAATCAAATTACTAATTAATCATCCAATAAATATAGAGTCCCAATCGAGTGGATGTCTGGGCAATAGAGTCCATCAACATGAAACTCCTGAAAAGTCCCAAACTAGTGGAACTCTTGAACCTAATGTCCCAAATGAATCAAACTCACGATCATAGAGTCCCAGACCAGTGGGACTCTTAATCAAAGAGTCCTAGACTAGTAGGACTTAGAGTTCTAGTCTAGTAGGACTCTTGGTCATAGAGTTCTAGTCCAGTGGGACTCTAGACCATAGTATCCAAGGTCATCAGGACTCATAATCAGCCATCAGATCAGGTAGGAACTTCTTATGTATGTGACCCCATAGGTTCGAATCCTAAGTTGGTAGCACAAAAATCAATTTTTTATATTAATCGATGTGACCATCTAGCAATGGTACCCGACTTTCTGATAGGTTCAAAAGTTGCAACGCAACAATGATGAACCTATGGAATACGGTTACCGTATAATTCATCCCCTTGACCTCGATGCTCAAAAGATGATTTAGGATTAATTATCAATCCTAAAATTCATTTATAGTGTATTTCAAAATTTAGCATCCATCATATGGACTACCCCGATCGAGGATTTGCTAAATTAAAATACAATGATGCACTTGCTCCGATAATTGGAGGGATCAATCCAATCTTGACTCACACACCAACAAGCCAAGTACTTGACTACACCCAATAGCCTTCCATCACTGAATTAGAAATTTAGGTAGTCCCATGCCTAAGTACAGTGAGTTACTTGCAAGTCACCTTGGTGGTCTCAGATCTAAGGGACACTTATACCCATATCCTTCGGGGCAAATCTTGATAGAAGAAAAGCTCCGAAGTTGGTCATGTTCAGTGCAGAGGTACCAATACATCTCACTTGCATGCCATACCGATGTCTCAATATTCCTTGGTTACGAGGACAACCAACCTATATGGCACACAATGACCTATACTCGATAAATATTCTCATTCTAAGTAACAATGTATCTTTTGATCATGAATAATTTAAGGACTAAATGATAAATCCTTCTTTGTCGAATCTAGATAGTCCTAAAAAATTCATCACAACACAGAAGTTTATTAGAAGATAATAGATTTTATGGTGAAAAAATGCTAAAATAACTTTTATTAATTTATCATTCATATATAATTACAAATATATAGCCCAACCATCAACAGGCTGATGATTGGCTTTGGGACATATTCCCAACATACCTAAACACCCCTTATTCAATCTTGAAAAATTGAGAAAAGTCGGCTTGAAATTCTCTTTTTTATTCTAATTTCTTCCCCCTATGCTTGAGAAGTCTTGGCTTACTCACGAGACCTCTCGACTGGCTTTCGAGACCTCTAGCGTTAAATGCGAGAGCTCTCAAATTTCTCTAGACATCTCATCTTTAAGATGACAGCTCTCGATTCTCGTAGGGCCTTTTTTTAATCGAGCTTTCGAGAGGTCTCCTATTTCATTTACTTATTTCAATTTTCTGAGACTTCTCCTCCAAACCCTCCCAAACTCTCATCCCCTCCACGAAATCTTCTAAATCACTTTTTCTTTGCCCATCCCGTTCAAATCGGAGACTCCAATGGCTCCAAAAAAGAGAACCCTCATCGCACAGTGACCATCCATCACTCCTTCGATCGAAGCTAGGGCTAAGCGGCAACGAGACATGGCCCAAGCATCTCCATCCACCACTTCTTCTCATGCTCATCTCTTCATCGCCACAAGGACTGTTCCAACAAACTGATGTGTCGACATTGAATACCCAGATAGGAAACATACCTGTATTGGGTCATGGATCAGGTAGCAAGGATGGGAGAAGCAGTGTACTCTCGAGGTAAATGTCTATCTGGACCTAATTAGAGAGTTCTTTGAGAACATTAGGTTTGAGCATGGGTCAAAGATATAGTCTGTTGTTAATGGAGTGTACATTTCTTTGGACGAAAGAAAAATAGAGCAAATCCTGGAGGTACCTAGATCAGGAGCAAGCAATCTGAATTTGATTGATAAAACTAAAGCTTTAAAATGCATTTTAGAAAGGAAAAATGTTGATGAAAATTGACAATTGGTCTCACATCACTTTTGAGCAGAAATGAGATTATTGCATTGCATTGTGAGTCATATAATTTTTCCAAAGGTAGGCAGACATGATTGGGTTGGGAGGAAAGAACTGGCTGTTATGTTCTACTTCATAACCAGAACTTCTATAAGCTTTCCATCCCTAATACTTCAACAGCTAAAGGACACAACCAACAAAAGTAATGCTTGTTTGCTGTATGGAATGTTTTTCATCTTAATTGATAAGTATCATAAATTCACCAATAAAAGTATTAATTTATTAATTAATTTATATTAATTTTTTAAAATTAATGATCAATTTATATATAATTTTTTAGAAATTCAAATTTTTAATAATTAAAAAAATTAATTAAAAATAATAAAATTAAAAAATAAAATTTTATAATCAATAGAAAGAGCTCATATTTTTGATCATAATAAAATAAGTTTGAAGCAAAATAGAGCTAAAACGGAGAAGATATAAATTTCTAAAGATAAAGAAAATTAAATAAAAAAAAGAAAATGGCTCAGTTGGCTCCGTAAGCTAAGCCACCAAGCCAAGCCAAGTCGTCAAAGTTGACTCAGCCGTTGAAGCCATCAGCTGATCCACGATCCAGGCGTGGACCGCTAGTTTAGCAGAAAATGGCGAATCACAGTGCGACACATGGCGGACCTAGACCATTAAAGGGTCCACAGAAATTTATCGCGGCTCATAGGGTATTTTGGTCTTTTCACTCAGCGACAAGAGCACTGATTGGTTGCGGTGTGCAGTGCGGTCGGTCCATGTGGTCCATAGGAACAGTAATTGCACGATCGGACAGCTGCGGTTGATTACGGTCAAGATCGGACGGTGGTGGTTATTTTCGGATTTGATTCAAATTCTATCAGCGATCTAGCACAATCCGATAGCCAGAAAATCAACTGATGAAGATCCAACGGTCCAGAATGCTTTCGATGGTGATCAAGAATTTTGATGCATGATTTGCGGCCAGATTTCCTCCATCAAGATGTGATCGGATGGCCAGAATTTAATGCAACCTGATCTGGGCTGATATACATCCGATTTTGATGATTTTTGATCTGTTGAATTTCTATCAATGGCCAGATTTCATCCAAAGTAGCACAATTCATCCAGAACTCTTTTTAATCCAATTTTTTCTTAGATTTTTTCATATTTCAATGATCAAAAAGTTCCTTAGTCCCACATTGCCCAGAAGAAAATCCTCCAGCCCACTTAGCTCTATAAAAAGGACCCCAGGCCTCCAGAAATAAACATCTCCAATCAAGGTGAAGCTTTGGTATAGGGTGAAGCCAGGCTATGGGTAAATGGCTGCTTCAAAGCAATTGATGTCGAGAAGAAGAGCTAGGCTTCTACACCATCTTTCCACCAATGCTGATCCAAGATCAGAGATCAGCCTATTTTATTTTATTTTTATTTTATGTATTTAAATTATGAACTTTATAATGCAATATTTATTTTTATGCTCTTTAATTTCATTCTTTTTATTTTTATTATAATTTAATTTTTATATTTTAATTATTATTTTTTATTTTATTGTAAGTAGATGCTAAGATCTAACTAGTAGATCTTAGTACCAAGTTTAAATTCCCGCACCTTTTAATTTTCATTATTTTATTTTTCGACTTCACTTCTAATCCCAAAACTCTTCTCTTTTCTTTTTCTTTTATAAAATCAAAGATTTCAAATCTAAAAACACTACCTTCCCTGTGGATTTGACCCGACTCATTGCTATCGACATATTTTTAATAATTTTAAGAAGTCCAATTAAACTGATAAACATGGTATCTTAACGACAACATCGCATTCCTATCAAGTTTTTGGCACCATTGCCAGGGAAGGCATGGACATTAAATTTTTGATCTTTTTAAATTTTTTATAAATAAATTATAAATAAAATTCTTATTTTCTTATAAATATTGCTTGCTAATTTTTTTTTATTTTACAGAAAAAGAGGTTAAAGAACAAAAAGAACTAGGGCAAGTAACAAATTATTTAGTTTTGCTTGGTGCGATCAATCCTAACCCTAGTCCTTTTTATTTATTTATTTTATTTTAAAATTAAATTTTAAAAAAAATATATCCACTTAAATCTAATTAAAAGCTTCATGATAAGATTAGAAATCCTAACTATTTAAAGCATGCATCATATTAGTTTTATTTTTATTTTTTTTTGGTGATTGCTGGAGGCAAGATAAGCTTTTCAAAATTCAATTAATTGCATACATCTAGTTTAAATTGCATAGAACCCTTTGATTGAAAACTTTTTATGCATTTTCATATTAAACCAAATTAAGTGCAACATGGAATTAAACAAGATAAGGTGGGGATTTGATCACCCTTCCTTGGCCCACGAACAACCAACCAACATCCTATATTGACCTAAGCCTTTAATTTTAAAATCAATTAGACATTAGCCCTAGGAACTCAAGCTCAATAGGATAAGGAACCCTAAGAGTTGAACCAGGTTAGGATTAGTCAATTTGACTGGTGTCTAGGAAAGTGGTTCAGGGACGACTGAGTCCGACGGAAGATGGTTTCTAATTGATTCCGTTAGCTTACCTGGTGAAGCACAATTGGTGTCTAAGGCAAGCAACGGAGGGACTCCCACTGATCTTACACTTTTCTGGCCAGTTGATTGGTTGATCCGATACTTGGAGGGCTCGATGGTGACCTTAACAATTAAGAGCTATCTAAAATTAGGATAACCCTTAGTCAGGATTGATTAACCAACTTGATTACTAATCAACATCAAACCAAATTAAACCTAATTCTTCTCTCTCTTCTTGGATTGATTAACCAACTTGATTACTAATCAACATCAAACCAAATTAAACCTAATTCTTCTCTCTCTTCTTGGCTCTAGGACTCCTTAGGACCTCTTCTTTAGAACTTTTATTTTTTTTATTTTTTTTCAAAAATAAAATAAAATTAAAAAAAATTGAGGATATTGACAATATAGTAAATTCTCCAAAAGGAGAAGGATTTTAGGTTGACTAGATTTAGTTCCTATTTCAGACCCTACAACCTCAACATCCACAATGGATTTAGCAAATCAGCCTCGCCACAAACCCTTAAGGATTTATGTTATCCAGTTGGTTCCGTCCAACCCTCTTGTATCAGGTTGCCCCAACCCACAGCAAATAACTTTGAAATTAAACCTCAAATCATTAACATGCTTTCAAAATTCACGAGAATAGAGGATGCATATATATTCATTAAGGAATTTGAAGAGGTTTGTGCAATCATGAAACTACAATAATTATAAGAGGACGAAATCAAACTGAGATTAATCAATTTTGCCCTTAAGGATAATGCCAAAAAATGGCTTTATAGTCTTCCAAATCAATCTATCATGACCTGAGAGGGCTTTGTGAGAATATTCTTAAAAAATATTTTTCTCATCATAAAATAGCTAGAATTAGAAATGAAATAAACCAATTCCACCAACTAGCTAGTGAATCATTTTGGAAATACTTCGATCGATTCAAAAACCTCTTGACCCAATGCACACACCATGGAATAGAAACTTGGAGGCTATGCCAAATAATTTATGAAGGGTTAGAGTCAAATTTCTGAATAATGCTAGAATCCATATGCCAGGGATAATTTATGTACAAAGAACCAAATGAAGCCTGGCAATTTTTAGAAGATCTAGTCGAGAAAAGTTTACAATGGGAAACAACAAGGGAACCAAAAAACTCCACACCTTCAAGAGGTAAAATTTACCAAACCTCCCTAACTACAAAAGCCAAAATTGCAATGTTGACACATAGGCTAGAGGCTTTAGAACTTCAGAGACCAGCTAGTATGGACCAAGTATCTGCACCCATGTGCAACAGGTGCAATGCACCAGACCATGTCCTTAAGGAATATCCCTTCCTAATGAACCAATTAGATAATGGATGTGCATAAGTGAATGATGCCACATATCAGAGACCGTTGAACAATCCCTATGCACCCTCTTACAATCCAGATTGGAGGAATCATCCAAATTTTTCATGGTTACAAAACCCAAATGTAGGTGGTCCAAGTTTCAATCAGTAGAACCCAAGGCCTAATCACATGATAAACACCTTACCACCACCAGGCTTTAATACTAATAAAAAGAAACTTAGTTCTTTAGAGAAAAGCCTGGAAACCCTAGACAAATCTAATGCTGACACTAATGCTATCTTAAGCAATTTCATGCAAACCATAGGCCAAATTCTGAACTCAAATTCTCGGGTCATAGCCCGCTTAGAAATTGGTCAACTGGCATTTACCATAAGTGAACGTGAATGAGGTAGGCTACCTAGCCAACCTAAGCCCAACCCAAGAAATCAAAATGGTAGACCATTCCAAGAAAATCAGGTTAATCAAGTTAATGCTATTCATTCCTTGAGATCGATAATAAGGTAAATACATCTGAAACTAGAGAAGACTTGAGTGCTGAGTCTGTTGAGCCTCCCACTGAACCATTCATAGAAATGACTAAACCATCATCTGAGTCATCAAAAGAAGAGACACCCAAAGTAGAGTTGAAACCCCTCCTTGAGTATTTAGGTTCATAGGAAACCTTGCCTGTAATTGTTGCATCAGACCTGAATCCTAAATAAGAGGTATGTAATAAAGAATCAACAAAGTTGTTTAAGCAAGATCACATTAATTTATCTCTAGAATTAAAACCACATTTAGTCACCATTCTAGCACCCATTGAATCAAACTTAACTCCTAATACAAAAACTCCATTCATGAGTATTTTAGAAAAACAAATAGGAGAAATTCTTAATAAACATGGGTCTGAGAATGGGATCACAAATTATGTCTCTAAAATTAACAATGAAATCAATCATGGGATTATAAATCAACTTTCTGAGATTTGCAATCCAAAATCATTAAAATTTGTCAATCCAATATTCGACAGAGGATAGTGAGCTGCATTATGTCTAGTTGAAGACGGTAAACTTAGCACTTGTTGGGAGGCAACCCAATATTTAGTTTTTATCTAATTTATCTTTTTAGTTTATTTTTTTTTAGAATAATTTGAATAAGTTGGAGGAAGAGCTTAAATTTTCAAAGTCATGTGCTGGACCAAAAATATACTGAGTTAGGTGTATTCTTTCATTTTCTTTATTACACCCTTTATTTTTTCTTCTTCATTAAGGATAATGTCGATTAAGTTGGAGGGAGAAAAATAAAAATTTTAAAATTTTATGTTCTTAAAAAGTTAGTATTTAGTATTTAGACACCTGATTATGCTTAAGAATTGAATCAAACTAAGCATTTTTTAAAAAAAAATTGATACACAGATTAGAGAATCTGTGAGATATTGAGGAATCAAGTATTAAAAAAATTCAATAAAGAGTTAAGTTTAGAACAAAATAAGTTTTTTCTTAAGCATTTCTAATTATTTCTACTAGCATCAAAGAAAAGTCTATTTTTATAGGCTTGCGTAGGGTAACTATATGTTTCTTCATATAAAAAAATCTATTTTAATAAAATAGTTTTCAAGTACTTCTTACTGAGTAACCGAGCCTCTTTGCCTAAGCAAGCATTGAGTTTTGCATCAAAAGATGGGAAGGATAAAGAAGCTCGTTGTAAAGCTAGTCTTAACTTGTAGCCTATTTGATTCGAGCTAGTAAGCCCAAGGGATATTCTATACCTAGTGCCCTAAAGCCAACTGGTTTGGGAGTCATTGGCCCAAGACTCGCTACATGGATCAAATAGAAAGCTTAAGAAGTTAAGACACTCAATAATGGTACAACGTTAAAAAAAAAAAAAAAATGGTTTTCCATCGAGTAACCGGGTTCCGTTGCCTAAGTAAGCAATGATATTCGCATCAAAAAGTGAGGCAATATGAAAAATAAAAATTAATAAATGAAGGATGGAAGTAGCAATACACCTGTCTATATGAAAGTTTAGACAAATCAGAGATAAAGGTGGGATAATTTAGAAAAAGTTCTAAAAAATTTAATGTTCTTTACTTAATTTTTCTATTGATAAGTATTAATACCCTAATGATATGTCTCACTTAAGCTCTACTGAATATCAATGGCCATTTTGAAAACTGCTTAGGTAAAATTCGAAACTCTAAAGTTAAAAGGTATTTAAAACTAAATTATTTCTTTACTCGAAGATGAGCAAAGCTTAAGCTGGGAGGGTGCGATAAGTATCATAAATTCACCAATAAAAGTATTAATTTATCATTTAATTTTTATTAATTTTTAAAATTAATGATCAATTTATATATAATTTTTAAGAAATTCATATTTTTATTAATTAAAAAAATTAATTAAAAAATAATAAAAAATAAAATTTTATAATCAGTGGAAAGAGCTCATTTTTTTTATCATAACAAAATAAGTTTAAAGCAAAATGGAGCTAAAACGGAGAAGATATGAATTTCTAAAGATAAAAAAAATTAAATAAAAAAAGAAAATGGTTCAACCGGCTCCGTAAGCCAAGCCACCAAGCCAAGCCAAGCCATCAAAGTCGACTTAGCCATTGAAGCCATCAATCGGTCCGTGATCCAAGCGTGGACCGTCAGCTCAGCAAAAAATGGTGAATCACAGCACGACACGTGGCGGACCTAGACCCTTAAAGGGTCCACAAAAATTTATCATGGCTCACAGGGTATTTTGGTCGTTTCACTCAGCGACAAGAGCGCTGATTGATTGCGGTGTGTGGTGTGGCTGGTCTATGCGGTTCATGGAAACAGTAATTGCACGACCGAACGACTGTGGTTGATTGCGGTCAAGATCGAATGGTGGTGGTTATTTCTGGATTTAATTCAAATTCTATCAACGATCTAGTGCGATCCGATGGCCAAAAAATCAACTGATGAAGATCCAACGGTCTAGATTGCTTTCGATGGTGATCAGGACTCCCAACTCATGATTTGCGGCCAGATTTCTTCTATCAAGATGCGATCAGACGGCCAGAATTTAATCCAACATGATCTGGGCTGATATACATCCGATTTTGATGATTTTTGATTCGTTGGATTTCTATCAATGGTCAGATTTCATCCAAAGTAGCACAATTCATCCAGGACTCCTTTTAATCTAATTTTTACTTGGATTTTTTCATATTTTGATGATCAAAAAGTCCCTTAGTCCCACATTGCCCAGAAGAAAATCCTTCAGCCCTCATGGCTCTATAAAAAGGACCCCAGGCCTCCAGAAATCAACATCTCCGATCAAGGTGAAGCTTTGGATAGGGTGAAGCTAGACTATGGGTAAATGACAGCATCAAAGCAATTGGTGTCGAGAAGAAGAGCTGGGCTTCTACACCATCTTTCCACCAATGCCAATCCAAGATTAGAGATCAGCCTATTTTATTTTTTTTTATTTTATGTATTTAAATTATGAACTTTTTAATGCAATATCATTTTTATGCTCTTTAATTTCATGCTCTTTATTTTTATTATAATTTAATTTTTATATTTTAATTATTATTTTTATTTTATTGCAAGTAGATGCTAAGATCTAACTAGTAGATCTTAGTACCAAGTTTAAATTCCCACACCTTTTAATTTTTATTTTTTTTATTTTCCAACTTCACTTCTAATCCCAAAACTCTTCTCTTTTCTTTTTCTTTCATAAAATCAAAGATTTCAAATCTAAAAACACTACCTTCCCTATGGATTTGACCTGACTCACTGCTATCTGCATATTTTTAATTATTTTAAAAAATTGAATTAAACTGATAAACATGGTGTCTTAATGACAACATCATGTTCCTATCATTAATCATCAAGGATTTTAATGTCAATCTAAGTGGTGAAGATTTTAATAAATTAGCATATACCAACTACATAAATGAGAAAACTTTGAACAGAATGAAATCTATGAAAAAGGATGATAGATGGGTAAGAGCAAAAGAAGAAGCTGGTGCTAGGATTTAGCCTAAAGAGCATAGATCTCCACCTCCTCCACCCTCACCCATAGCAGCTGGACTGTCCTTCACCATATCGGGATCTCCACATACTCCATAAGGGCAGCCAAGTCAATTTACTACACCTCTCTCTACTTTTGACCAAAAAAATTTAATTGAAAGGGTTGTGGAGCAAGTGGTTAAGAAAGTGCCTGAAAAATTCATTGATATCCTCTCCAGTGTGCAACATCACTGCTAGTGAGCATTGAGGAACAGAGGATCTCTTCTGAGTGACAAACAGATATGCTAAGTCAATAAGTCAGCAACTTATCTCAAAGACTTGAGATTTTAAAAAAGGAGCAGCATGGGTCATCAGTTCAGATTTAACTCATTTTGGCTGAAATTGCTAAGATTTCTAGTAGATTGGAGGAGAACATTACCATCCAATGCACCATTGCAAAAGTGCTCATTTCATCCTTATGGTAGATTAAGGATCGCCTTGGCAACTTTGAATCTTGGACTGCATCCACTTCTCGACCCTCACCATCTCCTTGACCCACACATCACCTATCATCCACTAGACCTAGATCCTCCTCTAATCCTATCATAGAGTTCCTCTCTAATGAGGAATAGGGATAGATCTGTCTACTTGTCTTTTGCTTGATGTACCTCACTTATGTTGCTTGGTATACTTTTGAGTATGTTGGTATAGATCCACTTTTCGTAAACCAATATACTTCTTTATCATTGTAATTTCAATCTCTTACAATGGAATCAATCCTTTTTATTATGTTCTTTCCTTCCTTGCCAAAAAGTCTGACTATCTCAATTATGATTATCTTAATTTTATGATTTTGATGCTGACAAAAAGGGAGAAAAAAAATTAAGAGAAAAAGTATAAGATAGAAACATGCAAATGTATAAACATAAAAGAAAGAATATTACTTAATCCTATACAATTCAAAATAGTATACATTTAGAGAAAGCTTTAGCACAAAAATTTTGCATACTCTCATTCATCAATTCGTGATATACGTATTGCTTGCACTTCTTTTATGAATTGCTTAATATTTTGTCATCATCAAAAAGGGGAAGATTGTTGACCCCCTAAGTGATTTTAATGATGACCAAATATTAAAGCTAAAGTGTTCTAATATATTTTATTTTAAGTGTAAAAATATTAGAAGAAAGAGATCTCTTTGACCAAAATGAGAATGGCATGAAGCTCAATTCAAATGAAAATCAAATCCTCTTGATTGGTGCAAAAAATTCCTCAAAATAGCCTTGTAGCAGTTTTCGAGATGTCTCAAAATTTTTTCAAGAGCTCTCATGAGGATTGGCATGCCCAGATGAGCTTCTTGCATGATTTTGAGAGGTCTCGAGTAAATCTTGAGAGCTCTCGATCTTAGCAGATAGAAACACCATTTCTACACTCTACGAGCAAGAGGTCTCGCAGGATTCTCGAGAGATCTCATAGTTTCGAAGAGACGTCTTGTTCAAAATCGAGAGCTCTCGGTCTCAGGCGATTCAATTTTTTTAGCAAGCTATTTTTTGAGCGACTGAAGGTGAGAGATCTTCTGATCAAATCGAGAAGCCTTGAAATCTGATGAGACATCTTAAGATAATCCGAGAGATCTCTAGACATGATGACAGCTTTTTGATGGGATATTCCAGATCAGATTTTCTCATCTCCAATGGCTAGTTGCTGCTCTCCAATGATCAAATTTTATTTTTTCTAAACTCCAATCATTAGCGGAAGAGAGAAAATGCACCAGATATAAAAGAAAGATATATTTTCAAATAAAAAGAAGAAAAATGAGAAAAAGTAACACATGCCTTATTTTTCAATGAATACATAAATCTATAATCAAATAGTTCTCTCAAGCATTGAAAAGCCCTCAAGTGCAATAACTCCAAGCATTCAAGGAGGCTTCCAACGAACAGCAACGACAACCTTTTTGCTCATTCAAAGGAGAATTCTTTGTTGTAAAATCTTTCTTTCTCTTTCCATGTACTTGATTTCAGCAGGGGCTAGAACTTGGGTTTTGGGATTTTTTTCTCCATTGTTTATCTCAGTTTGATTTGTCTGATCTTTATAAGAATTATGATTGGTGAACCTAAGGAAAACACCAACTGAATTTTTGGATAGTGAGCCCAAAAAAATTATCCGACTATAATCTTATGGGATTTATGAGGATTGATGGTGCTTCCAAGCCTTAGGAGGCCATGAAAGGAGACAGGGTGTTGGCACCAGAGATTTTAGGTGCTTTGTTGGTGCTTCAAAGATCTAAAATTTAAGATGGAGCAGGAAACCAAAGTTAAAGAATCAAGACTATAAAAAGGATCATTTTTATAGGTTAGCTGGCTCAGCTTGAAACTATGTCGGCCAAGTCTCAGAGGATAAGCCAAATAGAGAGAAGCGTGTTCAAGACTGTAGTATGGCATGCAACTGGGTTGACTTAATTTAAAACTAAGCCAACCTAGTCTCAGGTTAGCCAGCTCAATGCTAAGACGGAGCTAGCTCAATCCACGGGTAGAGCTACGCGAGGGTTTATTTGGGACTAGGATAGGGACATACCCTAGGGGTCTTAAGGCTTGGTTTGAGAGGTCTTAGGGGGGCTAACTCATATATGGGTTGGACTTAGATCTAGAGGATAAGAGCATGGGAGATATGGGTGTACATGAGCTCGATGAGTGCTTTCATGTATTGGGTTAGCCAGGAGAGTTTTTGGTCAGGCCTAATGGTTATGTATAAATATATAGGTTGTATTAGGGTTTGATGAGATTCAAGCAATACAGATCTTTTCTTCTTTCAACCTCTCTTCTCTCTTCACTCTAGAGTAGTTGCCCTAGGTTCCTAAAGAAGCCTTAGAGAGAGGGGGTGCCTCCCTTAAGCCCAACGAGGGAGGTGCCCCAGCATAGATCTAGGTGATGGATTGATAAGTATAATAAATTCATCAATAAAAGTATTAATTTATCAATTAATTAATATTAATTTTTAAGAATTAATAATCAATTTATATATAATTTTTAAGATATTGATATTTTTATTAATTAAAAAATTAATTAAAAAATAATAAAAAATAATAAAAAATTAAAAATAAAATTTTATTATCAATGGAAAGAGCTCATTTTTTTGATCATAACAAAATAAATTTTAAGTAAAACGGAGCTAAAACAGAAAAGATATGAATTTCTAAAGATATAAAATAAATAAAAATTAAATAAAAAAAGAAAATGGCTCAGCCGGCTCCGCAAGCCGAGCCACCAAGCCAAGCCAAGCCATCAAAGCCGACTCAGCCGTTGAAGCCATCAGTCGGTCCACGATCCAGGCGTGGACCGCCAGCTCAGCAAAATTCGGTGAATCAGAGCTTACCACGTGGTGGACCTAGACCCCTAAAGGGTCTACAGAAATTTATCGCAGCTCATAAGGGTAATTTAGTCTTTTTTGCTCGACAACAGAGGCGCTTATTGTTTGTGGTGTGTGGTGCGGCCGATCCACGTAGTCCATGGGAACAGTGATTGCACGATCGGACGGATGTGGTTGTTTGCGGTCAGGATCGGACAGCTGTGGTTGCTTCCGGATTTGATTCAGCTGCAAACATCATGCGGATCGCCATCGGACAGCAGCGCTCGATCCAGGTGATGATCCAATGTTCTAGAAAGCTCCCGACGGTGATCAAACTCTCAGGCGCATGATTTGCGGCCAAATTTCCTCCATCAAGCGCGATCCAATGGCTAGAATTTAATCCGACCCGATCTGAGCTGATTTGCATCCGATTTTGATGATTTTTGGACCGTTGGATTCCTATTGAATGGCTGGATTTTATTAGATTTATCAGAGACATATCAGAGCTATTTTAATTCAAATTTTATTGAGATTTTGATGATTACAAAGATCATTAGTCCCACATTGCCTAGAAGCAAACTTTCCAGCCCTCCTAGCTCTATAAAAAGGATCCCAGGCCTCCAAAAATCAATATCTCCGATCAAGCTGAAGCTTTGATACAAGGCAAAGCCAGGCTATGGGTTAAAGGCTGCTTCGAAGCAATGGGTGCCGAGAAAAAGAGCCAGACTTCTACACCATCTTTTTGCCAATATCGATCCAAGATCAGAGATCAGGCTATTTTAATTTTTTTACATTCTATGTATTTAAATTTTAAAATTTTAATTAATAAAAATTTTATTTTTTATACTTTAATTTCTTACTTTTTATTTTTATTATAATTTAATTTCTACACTTAAAATTATTGCATTGCAAGTAGATGCTAAGATCTAACTAGTAGATCTTAGTACCAAGTTTAAATTCCTACACCTTTTAATTTTCCCCTTTTATTTTCCAACTTCACTTTTGATCCCAAAACTCTTCTTTGTTTCTTTTTTTTTTAAAAATCAAAGATTTCAAATCTAAAATACTACCTTCCCTGTGGATTCGACCCGACTTACTGCTATCTATGCAATTTCAATGATTTTAAGAAGTCGGATTAAATTGATAAACATGGTATCTTAACGACAACATCGCATTCCTATCATGTTTTTGGCGCCGTTGTTTGGGAATGTTTTTGATTTTTGATTTTGATTTCTTTGATTTATTTTAAAAATAATTTCGGCAAATGCATCAAGTTTTTGGCGCCATTGCCGGGGAAGGCATGGACATTAAATTTTTGATCTCTTTGATTTTTCTGTAAATAAATTATAAATAAAATTTCTACTTTCTTATAAATTTTGCTTGCTAATTTTTTTTTATTATTTTGCAGAAAAAGAGATTAAAGAACAAAAAGAATCAAGAGTTTTGCTTGGTGAGATCAATTCTAACCCCAGTACTCTTTCCTTTTTATTTATTTATTTATTTATTTTATTTTTAAATTAATTTAAAAAAATATTCATTTAAATCTAATTAAAAACCTCATGATAAGATTAGAAATCCTAACTATTTAGAGCATGCATCATATTAGTTTTATTTTTATTTTTATTTTTATTTTTTTGGTGATTGCTGGAAGCAAGGTAAGCCTTTCAGAATTCAATTAGTTGCATGCATCTAGTTTAAATTGCATAAAACCCTTTGATTGAATTTTTTTTTTTTTTCGTGCATATTCATATTAAATTAAATTAAGGGCACAACCCAATTAAACAAGATAAGGTGGGGATTTGATTACCCTTTCTTAGCCCACAAACAATCAACCAGCATCCTACATTGACCTAAGCCTTTAATTTTAAAATTAATTAGACATCAACCCTAGGAAGAGCTCAATAGGACAAGAAATCCTAAGAGTTGAACCAGGTTAGGATAAGTCAATTTGACTGGTGTCTAGGAAAGTGGTTCAGGGACGACTGGGCCCAAAGGGAAGGTGGTTTCTAATCGATTCCGTTCGCTTACCTGGCCAAGTACAATTGGTATCTAAGGCAAGCAACGGGGGGACTCCCACCGATCTTACACTTACCTGGCTAGTTGATTGATTAATCCTACACTTGGAGGGCTTGAAGGTGATCTTGGCAGTTAGGAGCTGTCTAGATCTAGGATAACCCTTAGTCAGGATTGATTGACCAATTTGATTGCTAACCAACATCAAACCTAATTAAACTTTAATTCTTCTCTCTCTATTCTTAGTTCTAGGACTCCTTAGGACCTCTTCTTAGAACTTTTCTTTCTTTCTTTTTCTTTCTCTTCTAAAAAATAAAATAAAATAAAATAAAAATTAAATTAAACTAATTAAAAAATATTTTAAAAAAATAATTAAACTTAATTAATAAATAAAATAATTAATTTTTAATATAATAAAATAATAAAAAAATATAAAAAAATTCTAAAATTTTTATTTGAACAATACGTTAGGGTTGCATTAATACATATATGGTAGAAAATTACTTTACCTGATCTAGTTGAACCCAACCATAATAATCAAATGGCTAATCTGAACCTAATAGTCCAAAAATTAGGTAAAGTTGATCTTCTTGCTCAAAAAATAGATCAACTCCTAATTCTAGGTCAACAATCTCCTACACAATTCACATCATCTTCTAATTATCAGGAGACTTATTCAAACTATGCTAGCCTAACCCATCATGTGAGTGAATGTCCTACGACTGCACAATTTCCATATTTTATCCAAGAACAAGTTCAAGCTACTCAAGGATACTCCAAATTGATTAATGACCCATTTTCAAATTCATATAACCAACATTGGAGTAACTTTAATTTTTCTTGGATGTCCCAATAGACTTAGGCTCAGACCCAAATTTTACTTGAGCAAAATTATCAAAATAGATCCCATATCAAAATTATGCCTATAATAATGGTCAGCCTAGTCAATTTATTCAGCCATCATATTATAATCAGCCCTCATACCCACCTCCTCAACAGACCAATCTAGCTGATGATAGATTTAACCAACTTCAATAATTGATTCTGACTCAACAGCAATCTATCATCCTAGACTAGAAGCTCAAATAGGATAATTAGTTGAGTCTAACACGAGGAGAGAACTAGATCAACTACCGAACCTACCAATTTCAAACAATCGATCTAATGTCCACCAATCACTTGGACCAAGTTATCAATTTAATATTTCATCTAAGAATACCCAATTAGAGAATACCAAAGTAATTCCTGAACTTAAAAGCTGTAGAATTCTTATGAACCCATACCAAGATCAGGTGAGAGAGGCTAGTACTGATGCTAGCCAAAATGAAAATTTAGAGGAACTGGTTAGTACTGAGACTAACCACATAGAAGAACTCGAGTCAAGAATTAGTACTGATGCTAGTTCCAGTTTAAATGAGATAGAAATAGAAAAAAAGAGAATAGATGATTTACCCGAGACTTATAAACCTAATGTCCTATTCCCTTCAACCCTAGAAGCTGTTTCTTCTTATAAAAATCAAAAGGCATGTAATGAAATGTCAATGGAGTTGTTTAAGAGGATCACATTAATTTACCTTCAAAATTAAAACCGCCTTTAGTCACCCATTCCAGCACCCATTGAATCAAACTTAACTCTAAAACTCCATTCATGAGCATTTTAGAAAACAAA
>QRFJ01002169.1:24426-54358 GCA_006176705.1 Cocos nucifera | reverse complement strand
GGAGGAAATCTGGCCGCAAATCATGCATCGGGAGTCTTGATCACAACTGGGAGCATTCTGGACCATTGGATCTTCATCTCTTGGTTTTTTGGCCATCGGATCACGCTAGATCGCTAATAGAATTTGAATCAAGCCTGGAAATCACCACCGTCATCCGATCTTGACCGCAATCAACCGCAGCCGTCCGATCGCGCAATTACTGTTCCCATGGATCGCATGGACCGGCCACACCGCACACCATAGCCAATTAGCGCTCTTATCGCTAGGTGAAAAGACCAAAATACCCTATGAGCCGTGATAAATTTCTGTGGAATCTTTAAGGGTCTAAGTCCACCACGTGGCAATCTCTGATTCGTCGATTTCTACTGAGCTGGCGGTCCACACCTGGATCGTGGACTGACTGATGGCTTCAACAGCTGAGTCAGCTTTGATGGTTTGGCTTGGCTTGGTGGCTCAGCTTATGGAGCCGGCTGAGCCATTTTCTTTTTTTATTTAATTTTTATTTATTTTATATCTTTTAAAAATTCATATCTTTTCCGTTTTAGCTCTGTTTTACTTAAAATTTATTTCGTTGTGATCAAAAAAATGAGCTCTTTCTATTGATAATAAAATTTTATTTTTTAAATTTTTATTATTTTTAATTAATTTTTTAATTAATAAAAATATGAATTTTTCAAAAATTATATATTAATTGATTAATAATTTTTAAAAATTAATATAAAAAAATTAATAAATTAATACTTTTACTGGTGAATTTATGATACTTATCACACTCCCTAACTTAAGCTTTGCTCATCCCCAAGTAAAGAAAGAATTTAGTTTTAAATATCTTTTAACTTTAGAGTTTCGAATTTTTTCTAAATAATTTTCAAAATGGCCATTGATATTTAGTAGAGCTTAAATGTGACATATCATTGGGGTATTAATACTTATCAATAAAAAAATTAAGTAAAAAATATTAAATTTTTTAGAACTTTTTTCTAAATTATCCTACCTTTATCTCTGATTTGTCTAAACTTTCATATAGACAAGTGTATTGCTACTTCCGTCCTTCATTTATTGATTTTTATTTTTATGTTGCCTACTTTTTGATGCGAATATCATTGCTTACTTAGGCAACGGGACCCGATTACTCGATGGAAAACCAATATTTTTTTTTTTTTTTTTTTTTTTTAACATTGTACCACTATTGAGTGTCTTAACTCCTTAAGCTTCCTATTTGATCCATGTAGCGAGTCTTAGGCCAATGACTGCCAAACCAATTGGCTTTAGGGAACTAGATATAGAATACCCCTCGGGCTTACTAGCTCGAATCAAATAGGCTACGAGTTAAGACTAGCTTTACAACTAGCTTCTTTGCCCTTCCCTCCTTTTGACGCAAAACTCAACGCTTGCTTAGGCAAAGAGGCCCGATTACTTAGTGAGAAGTACATGGAAACTATTTTATTAAAATAAATTTTTATATGAAGAAATGTATAGTTACCCTACACAAGCCTATAAAAAGTAGATTTTTCTTTGATGCTAATAGAAATAATTAGAAATGCTCCAAGGAAAAACTTTTTATGTTCTAGACTTAACTTTTTATTGAATTTTCTTAATACTTGATTCCTCAATATCTCACAGATTCTCTGATCTATGCATCAACTTTTTTTTAAAAATGCTTAGTTTAATTCGATTCTTAAGCATAATCAAGTATCTAAATACTAAATACTAACTTTTTTGAGGACTTAAAATTTTAAAATTTTTTTATTTTTCTCTCCCCCCAACTTAATCGATATTGTCCTCAATGGAGAAGAAAAAATAAAGGGTGTAATAAAGAACATGGAAGAATACACCTAACTCAGTATATTTTTGGTCCAGCACATGCCTTTGAAAATTTGAGCTCTTCCTCCAACTTATTCAAATTATCCTAAAAAGAAAATAAACTAAAAAGATAAATTAGATAAAACTAAATATTGGGTTGCCTTCCAACAAGCGCTAAGTTTATCATCCTCAGCCAGACACAATGCAACTCACTATCCTATGTCGAATATTGGATTGACAAATTCTAATGGTTTTGGATTGTCAATCTTAGAAAGATGATTTATAATCCCATTATTGATATATTCATTATTAATTTTAGGGATATAATTTATGATTCCATTCTCAGACCCATATTTATTAAGAATTTCTCCTATTTGTTTTTCTAAAATGCTCATGAATGAAGTTTTAGGCATTAATTTTGATTCAATGGGTGCTAGAATGGTGACTAAAGGTGGTTTTAATTCTGGAGATAAATTAATGTGATCTTACTTAAACAACTCCATTGATATTTCATTACATGCCTCTTGATTTTTATAAGAAGAACCAGCTTCTTGGATTGAAGAGAATAGGACATTAGGTTTATAAGTCTCTGGTAAATCATCTATTCTCTTTTTCCTTTTTTCTATCTTATTTAAACTAGAACTAGCATCAGTACTAATTCTTGACTCGGGTTCTTCTATGTGGTTAGTCTTAGTACTAACCAATTCCTCTAAGTTTTTATTTTGGCTAGCATCAGTACTAGCCTCTCTCACCTGGTCTTGGTATGGGTCCATAAGAATCCTATAGCTTTTAAGTTCCAAAATTACTTTGGTATTCTCAAATTGGGGATTCTTAGGTGAGACATTAAATTGATAACTTGGTTCAGGTGATTGGTGGACATTAGATGGGTTGTTTGAAATTGGTAGGTTCGGTAGTTGATCTAGTTTTCTTCTCATATTAGACTCAACTAATTATCCTATTTGAGCTTCTAGTCTAGCGATAGATTGCTGTTGAGTCAGAATCAATTGTTGAAGTTGGTTAAATCTATCATCAGCTAGATTGGTCTATTGAGGAGGTGGGTATGAAGGCTGATTATAATATGATGGCTGGATAAGCTGACTAGGCTGATCATTATTATAGGCATAATTTTGATATTAGGATCTATTTTGATAATTTTGCTCAAGTAAAATTTGGGTCTAAGCCTGAGTCTGTTGGGATGTTCAAAAAAAATTAAAGTTACTCCAATCTAAATTATATGAATTTGAACATGGGTTATTAATCAATTTGGAGTATCCTTGAGCAGCTTGAACTTGTTCTTGGATAAAATATGGAAACTGTGCAGTCATAGAATATTCACTCACATGATGGGTTGGGCTAGCACAGATTGAATAAGTCTCCTGATAATTAGAAGATGATGTGAATTGCACAGAAGATTGTTGACCTAGGATTAGGAGTTGATCTAATTTCTGAGCAAGAAGATCAACTTTATCTAATTTTTGGACTATTAGGTTCACATTAGCCATTTGATTATTAAGTTTAATATGAATCAACCATTCAATTAAATTCAACTAAATCAGAAAAAGCAATTTCCTATCGTGCATGTATTAGTGCAACCCTAATGTATGGTTCAAAAAAAATTTTGATTTTTTTTTTTTTATTATTATTATTTTATTATATTAAAAATTATTTCTTTTAATTATTTGATTTGATAATTTTAATTTAATTTAATTTAATTTAATTATTATTTTTAATATTTTTTAGTTAGTTTAATTTAATTTTTATTTTATTTTACTTTTAGAGGAGTAAGGAGAAGAAAGAAAGAAGAGTTCTAAAGAAGAGGTCCTAAGGAGTCCTAGAATTAAGAAGAAAGAGAAGAATTAGGTTTAATTAGATTTAATGTTGGTTAGCAATCAAGTTGGTCAATCAATTCTGACTAAAGATTGTCTTAGATCTAGACAGCTCCTAACTGTCAAGGTCACCTTCAAGCCCTCCTAGTGTAGGATTAGCCAATCAACTGGCCAGGTAAGTGTAAGGTCGGTGGGAGTCCCCCCATTGCTTGCCTTAGACATCAATTGTGCTTGGGCAGGTAAGTGATCGAAATCAATTAGAAACCACCTTCCTTCGGGCACAATCGTCTCTGAACCACTTTCCTAGACACCAGTCAAATTGACTTATCCTAACCCGGTTCAACTCTTAGGATTCCTTGTCCTATTGAGCTCGAGTTCCTAGGGTTGATGTCTAATTGATTTTAATTTAAAGGCTTAGATCAATGCAGGATGTTGGTTGGTTGTTTGTGGGCCAAGGAAGGGTGATCAAATCTCCACCTTATCTTGTTTAATTGGGTTACGCCCTTAATTTGATTTAATATGAATATGCACAAAAAAATTTTAATTAAAGGGTTCTATGTAATTTAAACTAGATGCATGTAACTAATTGTATTCTGAAAGGCTTACCTTGCCTCCAGCAATCACCAAAAAATAAATAAATAAATAAATAAATAAAACTAATATGATGCATGTTCTAAATAGTTAGGATTTCTAATCTTATCATGAGGTTTTTAATTAGATTTAAATGAATATTATTTTAAATTAATTTAAAAATAAAATAAATAAATAAATAAATAAAAAGGAAAGAGTACTAGGGTTAGGATTGATCTTACCAAGCAAAACTTCTGATTCTTTTTGTTCTTTAATTTTTTTTTCTGTAAAATAATAAAAAAAATTAGCAAGCAATATTTATAAAAAAAATAAAAATAAAAATTTTATTTATAATTTATTTATAGAAAAATCAAAGAGATCAAAAATTTAATGTCCATGCCTTCTCCGACAACGGCGTCAAAAACTTGATAGGAACGCGATGTTATCGTTAAGACATCGTGTTTATCAGTTTAATCGACTTCTTAAAATCATTAAAAATGCGTAGATAGCAATGAGTCGGGTCGAATCCACAGGGAAGGTAGTATTTTAGATTTAAAATCTTTGATTTTTTTGAAACGAAAAAGAAAAAGATTTGAGTTTTTGGAATTAAAAGTAAAGTCGGAAGATTAAAAATAAAAATTAAAAGATGCAAAAATTTAAACTTGGTACTAAGATCTACTAATTAGATCTTAGCATCTACTTGCAAAGCAATAATTTAAAGTGTAGAAATTAAATTACAATAAAAATAAAAAGCAAGAAATTAAAGTGCAAAAATAAAATTTTTATTAATTAAAATTTTAGAATTTAAATACATGGAATTTAAAAAGAATAAAATAGCATGATCTCTGATCTTGGATCGGTATTAGCAAAAAGATGGTGTAGAAGCCCGGCTCTTCTTCTCGATACTCATTGCTTCGAAGCAGCCTTTAACCCATAGCCTGGCTTTGCCCTATACCAAAGCTTCACCTTGATTGGAGATGTTGATTTCTGGAGGCCTAAGATCCCTTTTATAGAGCTAGGAAGGTTGGATATTTTTTCTAAAGGCAATATGGGACTAATAGCCTTTGTAATCATCAAAATACAAAGAAATTTGGATAAAATTTGAATCAAATTAGCTCTAATATGACTCTGATAAATCTGGTGAAATCTAGCCATTCAATAGGAATCCAATGGTCCAAAAATCATAAAAATCGGATGCATATCAGCCCAGATCAGGTTGGATTAAATTCTGGTCGTTCGATCATGCATTGATGGAGGAAATCTAGCCGCAAATCATGCATCGGGAGTCTTGATCACCATCAGGAGCATTCTAGACTGTTGGATCTTCATCTCTTGGTTTTTTGGCCATCGGATCGCGCCAGATAGCTAATAGAATTTGAATCAAGCTTGGAAATCACCACCACTGTCCGATGTTGACCGCAATCAACCGCAGCCATCCGATCGTGCAATTACTATTCCCATAGACCATGTGGACTGGCCGCACCACAAACCGCAGCCAATCAGCGCTCTTGTCGCTAGGTGAAAAGACCAAAATATCCTGTGAGCTGCGATAAATTTCTGTGGACCCTTTAAGGGTCTAGATCCGCCAAGTGGCAATCTCTGATTCGTCGGTTTCTACTGAGCTGGCGGTCCACGCCTGGATCGTAGATCGGCTGATTACTTCAATGGCTGAGTCGACTTTGATGGTTTGGCTTGGCTTGGTGGCTCGACTTACGGAGCCGACTGAGCCATTTTCTTTTTTTTATTTAATTTTTATTTATTTTATGTCTTTTAAAAATTCATATCTTTTTTGTTTTAGCTCTGTTTTACTTAAAATTTATTTCATTATGATCAAAAAAATGAGCTATTTCCACTAATAATAAAATTTTATTTTTTTAATTTTTATTATTTTTAATTAATTTTTTAATTAATAAAAATATGAAATTTTTCAAAATTATATATAAATTGATTAATAATTTATAAAAATTAATATAAATTAATTAATAAATTAATACTTTTATTGATAAATTTATGATACTTATCAAGTATTCCATGGTATGTCATAGATCTACCTTTGTTATTGCTATGGTTTGGCCAATCGGAAGCAGTGGATTGAAGGTGGAGGCTGAGAGGATTAATGAAAAGAATATTTCTCAAGGTGGAAGGTTTGGATGCATGATTTGCTAGTTAGTCTTGGTGAAAAAACTATGAGCTCAAAAGTGGCACTCCCAAGTCTTGAAAATATGAGAAGATAGGTTATGAAAAGATGAAAGTGAGCCAGAAGAAAAATCAGCTCTCCTAGTAAAGTTCAAAAATTAGGTTGGCTTACCTTGAAACTAAGTCGGCTAGTTGAAAACTGGGCTGGCTCAATTCAGGACTGGGTCGACTAGGTCTTAGGGAAAAATTCAAATAGAATGCAGCATTTTTGGGCTATTGGCATGGTACACAACTAGATCAGCTCAGTCCCACAACTGGGTCAGCTCAGTCTGGGATTGAGTCGACCCAATCACAGGTTAGCTGGCTTAATTTTTGTGGGTTATTATTTTATGTACATGAGTTGTTTGAATTTAGAGAGTTTTTCCATGAGCTTGGACTTGATCCTTTATAAAGTATACATACTGAAAATAGGTCAAGGATGTAATAACGATAAAATATACTGAATAAAAGCTTTTTTCTTTTAAAAATCTCATCTTCTCTTCATCTCTATTCCTTAAATTGGTTGATCGTGCTTCCGTAGAAATCTCTAAGAAGTACTTTCTTATTGCTTGGCTAATCACCGATTGCCACACCGATCCATGTGGAAAAAGCGTGCATTCTCGATAATTTAGTATCAAAGCGGTGTTGCATGGAAGGAAGATACCTAAAATTTACTATATCTAGGATTTGCTGTACTAGGTTTTATCGTAAAACTTTTACTTTATTTCATGGTTATCTCTAGATTGAGGTGAAGATTATTTACACAGAGGAACGATGATACAAAAATTTAGAAAGAGGATCTAGGCTAGTTAGATCTTCTTTGAAGGATAAATTTTGCTGGTGTGTGAGATCATGAAGGGTGTTAGGGATCTGTTCTTGACTTATTTAAAGTAATGGGATTAAGTGGATTCAAGTTGGATTTTGAGAAGTTCGACGGTAAGGAAAACTTTACTTTATGGTAGCAAAAAGTAAAGGACTTGTTGGTTCAGCAAAGGATCTACAAGATCTTGACAGAAGAAAGGTCGAAAAAAATCAGTACTGAGGATTGGAAAGAGTTGAAGAAAATTGCTTTTAGCATAATCTGGATGTGCTTGGCTGATCAGGTTTTGCCCAAGATTTGCACAGAAACTACAGCAAAGGGACTTTGGGAGAGACTGAAGAACACATACATGAAAAAGAATATGATCAATAAGCTGTAGTTGAAGAAATAGCTATATAGTTTGAGGATGCTTGAAGATGGAGATTCTGTTGCACATATCCAAAGGTTCAGTTAGGTGTATTCTAAGGTGATGAGTTTGGATGTGGAGATTGACGAGGAGGATCAGGCATTGCTGCTATTATGTTCTCTTCCAGGTTCATATGATGGTCTCATAATAATTTTAGTTTATGAAAAGGAGATCCTAAACTATGAAGTGGTTGTTGGTATGCTCAGATCAAATAAGCAAAGAAAAAAGATCTATAAGGGAGATCCTAAGTCTGAGATCTTGGCTATGAACGAAAGACAGAAAAGATCAAAGAAGAATATAAGAGGAAAATCTAGGGATAGGTCAAAGTCTCGCGATCAGAGGAAGATGGTATTGAAATATTCTAAATATCATTAGCCTGAACACCTGAGGAGAGATTATCCCCTTTTGAGATCAGAAAAAAGAAAGGCCAACAGGAAAGATGATACAGCTTATGTGAGAAGTGGAGAAAACCTGCTAGTTGTATCAGATGGATCCATAGAGTATGATACTATCTGGATATTAGATTCAGCATGCTCGCACCACTATACTTCTCATCGAAAGTGGTTTACTATCTACCAGAAGGCCGATGGTGGAAGTGTCAGCCTTGGAGATGATCATCTGTGCAAGGTAGTTGAAATTGGCTCTATCAAGATGAGGATGTATGATCGGATCATTCATACATTATCAAATGTCAGGCATATATCAGAGTTGAAAAATAATTTGATTTCTTTAGGCTACTTGGAGGAGCAGGGTTATGCTTTTAATATCCAGGCTATAAGAGTGGATGTCTAAAAATTTTGAAGAGAGCTTTGGTGGTGATGAGAAGTAGAAGACTGAGCAACAATCTTTACAGAATGGAAGGCTCAATGGTAAATGATAGTGTGGAGGTGCTAGCAGCGGCACCAGAGGAGTAGATTTTATATCAGCTATGGCACTATCGGATGGATCATATGAGTGACCGTAGGCTCATTGAACTAAGCAGAAGAGGTATGATCCTAGCCCTAAAGAAGGAGGGCAAAGATCTTTATTAGCCGTGCATCATTGGCAAACAACATAGGATGAAGTTTGCTAGAAGTACCGATCATGGCGAGGGAGTACTGGATTTAGTGCACTCGGATGCGTGGGGACCAGCTCCTGTATTAGCTAGAGGTGGGGCAAAATACTTTGTCACTTTCATTGATGATTTTTCAAGAAAGGTGTGGGTTTATCTGATCAGAAAAAAATAAGAGGTGTTTGCCCAGTTTAAAGCCTAGAGAGCTAAAGTAGAGGAGTCAAGAAGATAGGTGAAGTATTTGAGGTTGGACAATAGATGGGAGTATGCTAGCCTAGAGTTCAGAAGGTACTGCGAGAAAAATGACATCAAACATCATTACACAGTGAAGATAACTCTCTAGCATAATGGTGTCGTGGAGAGGATGAACCGAACATTGATCGAGAAGGCATGGAGTTTGGGACTGTAGACATCACTCCCAAAGTTCTTTTGGGGTGATGCTCTAACTTTTTCTTATTTTCTTGTGAGTATGTCCCCTCATTATAAGCTGAATAGAGGCATTCCAGAAGAGGTCTGGAGTGGAAAAAAGATGGAGCTTGGCCATCTGAAAGTCTTTGGTTGCACAGCCTATGCATATGTGGAGAAAACTGAGAGGAGCAAATTAAACCCAAAATCTTAAAAGATGACATTCATAGGGTATCCACAAGAAGTCAAGGGATACCTGCTGTGGGACTCTTAGGCATAAAAGTCAGTGATCAGTAGGAAGTGTTCCTACTGGAGAAACAGAGGTGAACAGCGGTGGTCAATCAAAGAATGATGGCATGCAAGTTACATCCACTTACAGGAGTGTTCCTGTTGAGGTGGAGCTGGGCAGTAAAGTATTGTCTCAAATTGAAAATCAGTATGGAGGGCCGATAGTTTAGATAGATGTGCAGGATCAGCCATAGACATCAGGCAGAGATATACTAGTGGGAGTGGCTTTGAACAAACCCCAGCATAATATTAGGAGGTCGATCAGATATGGCATTGATGAGGTTATCTCCTATACACTCATCACTGTTAATCGAGATCCAAAGAATTATGCAGAGGTCATGGAGAGTAAGGATCATGATTAATGGATACAGGCCATGATGTAGGAGATGGAATCACTTGAGAAGAATCAGACATGATAGGTGGTGGATCATCCAGAGGGTGCTCGACCTATTGGCTCAAAGTGGATGTTCATAAAGAAAGAAGCACCTTCAGAACAAGGTGGAGTCAAATTCAAAGCAAGGCTGGTTGCAAAGGGATACTCACAAAGAAAATGGATTGATTACATAGAAATTTTCTCTTCTGTGGTGCGTCATACATCTATTCGAGTTTTGTTGTCACTGGTTTTATAGCATAACATGAAATTAGAATGGATGGACATGAAGATGGCCTTCCTTCATGAAACTTTGGAGGAAAGAATCTACATGAAGCAGCTAGATGGGTTTCTCGAAGATGGGACAAGAAGAAAAGATGTGTTTAACCAGAAAGTTTTGTATGGCTTGAAACAATCCCCTCATTAGTGGTATCAAAGATTTGATAGCTTTGTCTTGAGCCTGGGTTTCAGTAGATGTGAACATGATTGTTGTGTCTACGTCAAGGATGTAGAAGAGGAGGATGCCCTATATCTATTATTGTATGTAGATGATATGCTCATATCTAGTAGAAGCATGGATGCTGTGAAAAGATTGAAAATAGCATTATCATTCGAGTTTGAGATGAAGGATTTGGATCCAACAAAAAAAATCCTTGGAATGGAAATTTGCAGAGATAGGTGCAAAAGAGTGCTCCATTTGTCACAAGAAAAGTATGTCCAAAAGATTCTGAAGAGATTTGGGATGGAGAAGATCAAACCTGCAGAGATGCCATTGCCGAGCCATATGTCTCTTTTCAAGTTACAAAGCCCTAATCAAAAAAGGAGAGAGACTACATGGAATGAGTCCCTTATGTAAATGTTGTAGGCAGTTTGATGTACACTATGGTGTGCTATATACTAGATATAGCACATACAGTGAGTACGGTTAGTAGATACATGGTTAACCCTGGAAAGGAACACTAGAAAGCATTGAAATGGTATTGAGATATCTACATGGAATAAGAGATTATATTTTGATGTTTGGTGGGCAGCCAAGAGGATTTGGAGAACAATCTATGAAGATGTGTGAAGGTTCAGATCCTTTGGAAGGATTTGTTGATGCAAATTATGCTGGTGATCTTGATACAAGGAGGTCTACTACTAGATACCTCTTCTGCATATATGATGAACCGATGTCTTGGAGATCAACCCCTCAGCCAATCATGGCCTTATCTACCATAGAGGCCGAGTACATTGGGATAATGGAGGCTGCAAAGGAAGCTCTTTGGCTTAGAAGGCTGATTGATAAGTTGGGAGTGGAGCAGAGCAAGGTTACACTATTCAGTGATAGTCAGAGTGCTCTGTTGATGGCACAAAACCCAGTCTATCATACGCGCATAATGCATATAGGCGTGAGGTACCACTAAATTAGAGAGCTGATGGAGAAAGGTGAAGTAGAAATGATGAAGGTCCATACCAAAGAGAATCAGTCTGAATCAGTCATAAAGGTACTCTCCAGTGCCAGCTTTCAAAGATGTGTGGCATGGATGGGTCTGTTGAGAAGAAATGAGTTCATAAGGACTTGGAAGCACTAAGATAGAGAATGTGAGCTCAGAAGTGACACTCCCAAGTTTTGAAAATATGAGAAGATAGGTTATGAAAAGATAGGAGCAAGCCAGAAAAGAAATCAGCTTTCTAGCAAAGTTCAAAAACTAGGCCAGCTCACTCTGAGATTGAGCTGGCTAAGTTGGGAACTGGGCTGGCTCAGTCCAAGACTAGGTCGGCTAGGTCTTAGAGAAAAATTTAGATAGAAAGTAGCATTTTCGGACTATTAACATAGTCCATCTTAGCTGGCTTAGTTCAGGACTGGATCGGCTAGGTCTCAGAGGAAAATCTAGATAGAAAGTAGCAATTTTAGGCTGTTAGCATGGTACATAACTAGGTTGGCTCAGTCTGAGACTAAGTCGACCCAGTCGCAGATTAGCCATCTCAGTTTAAAACTAGGCCGGCTCAGTTTTTACAAGTTATTATTTTGTGTATGTATGTTGTTTGGGTTTGCAGAGTTTTTCTATGAGCTTGGACTTGATCTTTTATAAAGTATATATACTAGAAATATATTAAGGATGTACTAAGGCTGAAATATACTGAATAAAAGCTCTTTTCTTTCAAAAATTCTTCTTCTCTTTTTCTCTATTCCTTGAATTATTTGATCATGCTTTCATAGAAATCTCTGAGAAGTACTTCCTTATTGCTTGGCTAATCACCAACAGCCAAGCCGATCCATGTGGGAAGAGTGCGCATTCCCAACAAAAACTGAGGTGTATGATGGTAGACAAGGTAGGAAGCGCTGGGGTGCTGCAATAGCGCTTTCCTAAAGATGTAGGACTAAAAGAGGCTCGACGATGTAATAGCAGAGGAAGATATCTCAATAGAGAGCATTAGGATTCTCTAGAAAGATGGACCGTATGGGGCTATTGAAGAGAGGTTTTCCAAGGGATAATGATTGATGGAAGGCTAAAAAAGTGACTATACATCCTTTGATTACAGGAAGGCTGGGATGTAGTCAAAGATGTATTCAATAGTTCAACCAAAGCATTGATTTATAGAGCCTTGGGGATGATGAAGATGGATAATCCATGGAGGTCCAGTAGATTAGGGCTGGATGACTGTAGAGCAGCATAGAGATGAGTCATGGAGTGCTGAAATGCTGTAGGAGCACTATCCTGAAGGCACAGGGGCTAAGAGAGTCTCGATGGTGCAGCAGTCAAGGAAGATATCTTAGTAGAGAGTGTCAGAGGCATCTCAGTGAGACTAGAAGTTGGTCTCAAGAAGAGCCAGAAGGTCTCAGGGAGCGTCGGGATGTCTCAAGTAGCTGGGAGTATCCTGGATCAGGTTTCTTTTGCAGAAGCACTAGGGAGAGTCATAGTTCAGTGAAGGATGGTTTGTGTACAGCAAGAGAGGATCTAGATACATATGAGGAGGTAGTATCGAGACATGTTAGGGAGCACTAAAGTACTGCAGTAGTGCATTCCTAAAGGCATGAGGCTTTGAGAGGCTTGGTGGTGTAGTAGTCGAGGGAGGTATCTTAGTAGAGAGTGTTTGGAGGCATCTCAGGAAGACCAGGGGCAGGACTCAAAGAGAGCCATGAAGTCTTTGGAGCCTTAGGATTAGGTAGGTGGGTCTAAGCTTAGGATAGGATTTGAGCTGTAGTTCCTCTGGGCACAACTAAACCGATGGCTGGTGTAGCAACAGAAGAGGAGAAGGCTAGGGTGGAATTTCTTGGATTCAGTCACTGGATTCAGAAGAGTTGGATGAGCTCTTGGGTTTCAGAGGTGTCCATGGGTTGCGAAGGTATTCGAGACGGCTTTGAAGAGGGCAGCAGAGTGTGGAGGGTTCGAAGGGGTAGCGATGGTGTTCAAGATACAGCAATTGGCTCAAGAGTACAGTGTTGAGTGATTGACCATGAGGGACGCAATGATAGAGTCAACTTCTACGGCATTAGGTGGACTTCGGATATAGGTGGAGCTTCGCAGTGGTGGCTTCACAAGTGGAGAGAAAATTTTGCATGAGTTCAAAGCTGAGGGTCAGCACCGGTGTTGCACAGTTCCTGGGGGAGGGCATGTGCAGGTGGATAGGCATAGCTCTGAGGAAATCATGTTAGGTGGTACAGCATGTGTTGGTATAGAAATGCTAAAGATTCTTCAGGAAAGTCTAGAGAAAGTGATGCAGCTGCTAAGTAGAATAGATCCTACAATTTTAGGATGGTGTCAAGAAGCAAGCACAGGTCTTTAGCGATGGAGGTTGTCATCCCAAAAGCCTCAAAGGTGCACAATAGTTGAAGAAGATTGGTGGAGAGAGAGCGATCTGCATGAACCAGATGAGTAGGGATGCAGCTCCATGGACCGCTCATCGAACCTAATAGGTGGTGGTATCACACCCTTCTCAAAGGAATCGTATGTGAGACTCTTGCCTCATACGGCTCTATCTTGGAATCTAGACCTCCCCTTTCCTTTGATCAATAGGTCCTCGAACCTATGGAGGTTACAAATCATTCATTCATTGATTGACTCAAGGTAGCTTTAGCCATTGATTGAAGCGGTAGAAGCTAGTCGCTAGAAGTGAAGCAATCTTCCAGGTTGGGAAGGATGTTTGCACTGGTGTTGTTAGGATGCGCATCGACAGCGGGATCGTGCAGGAGTGCATTGTCGAGGGGTTTGCCAAGGCTTGGGGCACCATGATGGAGGTTGTGAGGATTGATGGTGCTCCCAAGCCTTGGAAGGCCATGGGAGGAGCCAGGGTGTTGGCTCTAGAGATTCCAAGGCTTGGTTGGTGCTTTGGAGACCTGAGATTCAAGATGAAGCAAGGAACCAAAGCTAGAGAATCAATACTATTGAAAGGGTCATCTCTGTTGGTTAGCTGGATCAGTTTGAAACTAGGTTGGCTAAGTCCCAGAGGACAGGCTAAATAGAGAGGAGTGCGTTTGGGACTGCAGCGTGACACGCAACTAGGTCGGCTCGGTTAAAACTGAGCCAACCTAGGCTCGGTTAAACTAAGCTGGCTCATTCCACAGGCAAAGCTACATGAGGGTCTATTTGGGGCTAGGATAGGGACTAATCCTAGGGATCTTAAGTCTTGGTTTGAGAGATCTTAAGGATGCTAACTCATGTATGGGTCGGATTTAGATCTAGAGGATGAGAGCATAGGACACATGGGTGTACATGAGCTTGATGAGTGCTTTCATGTATTGGGTTAGCCAAGAGAGCTTTTGGTCGGGCCTAATGGCTTTGTATAAATACATAGGTTGTATTAGGGTTTGATGAGATGCAAGCAATACAGATCTTTTCTCCCTTTAACCTCTCTTCTCTCTTCTCTCTAGAGTAGTTGCCCTAGAATTCTGAAGAAGTCCTAAAGAGAGGAGGCGCCTCCCTCAAGCCTAACGAAGGAGGTGCCCCAGCATAGATCTAGGTGATGGATCTATGATATGCTATCTTAGAGAATATCAAAGGTCTCCTATGGTCCACGCTAAAGATCAAAGGCTTCCGCAATATGGCATCAGAGCTAGGTGATGCCAAGATGATGCGCTAATAGGATTATAGTAGAATTTCCAAGAGTCTTACATGGGGAGTGGATGTAGTGCTGGGAGTGCACCGAGCCACTATAAAATTCTCTTATTTGTGTGCATGCTTTTGCATGTGTCTTTTATTTGCTTCCTTATCTGATTCACATAGGCTTCAAATATTTTTTGTTACCGCACATATTTGCTTTAAATTTTTGACAACCAAATTCACCCCCCCACTCTTGGGTTGTCTACCAGGGCAACACACTCCATGAGCTCATGTACACCCATGTCTCCCATGCACACATTCATTAGACAAATCCCAGTCCAATCCATAGGTTAGCCCCCATAAGATCTTACAAACCAAGGCCCTAAGTTCCTAGGATTAAATCCAATCCAAGGCCAGAATAGAAACCATATTTTGTTCTGTTCATAGCTCGAGCTGGCTTGGTCAGCAATCGAACCAGCTTGATGATGATGTCTCCTACAAGAGCTTAAATCACCATTCTCTATTCTGCTCCTCGAGCTGGCTCTCTTAGAATTCGAGCTAGCTCGATTTCTACTCGGGCTGGCTTTGACAGGAACCAAGCCAACTGTTCCAGCGTATCAGTTTGATATATTTTTTGGACTTCTGCTTGAGCCAGCTCTCTCAAAATTTGGGCTGGCTCATCTTCTACTTAAGCTGGCTCTAATAGGAACCCAGTCAGCTCTTTTGAAGTATCCATTGAAGCTCTTCGTTGGTTGATTTCATTCACTTCTTTCTCTCTTTTCACCTACTTCCAAAGCTTGAGAGCAGCATACCTGAGCTCATAGGCTTGGTAGAGCTCTTCAATCCACTAATTAATATCCTAAAGCTTCTGATCCAGAGTGCCATCTCGATCATGGATTTCAGAGGGCCGTCGGTTGTAGATAGAAAAAGTCTCCTCTAAAGAAGAATCATGATTAGAGTAGGGGCTTCCTGCTCACTACTCTTCCTTCTCGAGGGTAACGGGTTTGCTGACCCAGGTGGCCCTTCTTTGTATTAGTTTTTGAAGTTCCGATGGTGGTCTCTCTAGCTAGGCTGCTACATGGTCTGCACCATTTTGGTGAGGCCTCAAACCTACTGCATCAGTAGGTTGAACTGCTTCGAATCCACCATGACTGCTAGTGGAGGAGATTGAGGTGTTGGCGAAGAAGCTAGGATGGATGAATCTGGCTTGGATATGATGGTAGAAGTACTAGACCACCAAATGATTGTCTTCATTGGAGGTATTTTTGGAGTAAGAAGAGACTAAATGGATGTGGATTCAAAAGATTAGAAGAGGAAGAAGGCAAATAGGATCAATTGGGCACTTTTTTTAGAGCAAGAGCTTAGAGGCCCTTCCTCTAGTGCCAATCCTTTGGTGCAGAAATTTGAAAGGATGTTGGAGGTAGCTGGAGTTGGAAAGGTAAGGCCACTGACAGAACCTATAAAATAAAATCCAAATCGGAGGTGAGTGGCTCCGGTAGGACCCTTCGATGCTAAAGTCAGTTCTCTAGCCAACTAAAATGGAGTGTTTAGGAAATAGAGAAGTAGCGTAATAGGAAAGAAAAGAGAGATTAGAGAAAAATATATCTGGAGGATCTCTTTTATAGATGGAGTGTGTAACAAACTAATGGTGACAGCCATAACTATCTGATAGTACATCGGTCAGGCCACATGGAGTTTGTTACAGAGGATGAGTTATCGATTGTCGCAACTTGCAGGTGGTTGAGATCCATTTGTTGGAGTTCGGACATAGGTTACATATTTTAGTATATGCAGTGAACTTGTAATCGGCTGAGGTTTATTGGGGTAACGTCTAATGGCTTCAAGAAGTTTGAAAGTATCCTGGGTCGTGTGCAGGTAGGTGTCTCTTAAATTGAGATCTGAAATACTATGCTCCATCCTTCATGGAGCAGTTGTCATGAATTAGTGGCTTGACGAGGTTCTTTTGGATGGTTTCTGTTGACAGGCATAATATGGACTAAGTAGATCTACAACTAGCTGGGAAAAGCTTACCCTGAAAGGTACTCGAATGGAAGAACTTCAGCAAGAGGAAGCATGATTGAAAGAAGTACATCTGGAAGGAGTCCACCTAGATGGGATGCCACTGGGAGAAGCATGACTGGAAGGAGTGCTGTCGGGAGGAGCGTGGCTTGGGGATTTCATCCAAAAGGAGTCCAATTGGAGGAGCATGACTAGATGAGTTTGGCTAGAAGAAGTGCTACCAGGAAAAGCCCGACTAGAAGGAGCACTGCTGGGAGGGGTGCGATTGACGGAGTTCATCCAAAAGAAGTATGACTGGGGGAGTTCATCCAGAAGGAGTCAGACTGGAAGGAGCACAGCTTGAAGAGTTCGGTTTGAAGGAGCGTGTTGTCCATAATATAGGACTTCAACTATCTTCAAAACTCATCACCAATCAATGTCGGGAGGATTGAACTTTGGTCCTATCATTCATTCTAAGTTAAGAAGCAAGGTTAATTAAATAATAGTTTTCTTTTACTATTTAGGATCGTCTAGCCAAGCTTTAACATGCCTTCAATAAGTCCCACGATGTGGACTTATTGTTGAGAGGATCTATGAATTCCTTCAGAATTGGGGTCGATGGCTAAAGACTTCGGCAGAGAATGGTGTCCTTTGTCATGACTCGCCAGTCCATTGGAGAGTAGCATCCAGAGTTTGGGTAGGACTTCATTTAAGTTAGTTTGGATGGGTGGAATTTGCCAGGTGAATGGAAGGAGGCTGAGCTACTGGAAGGAGTTCACCTGGATGGAGCTCGGTTGGATGGAATCCATCAAGTGATTGGAAGGAATTCAGTCGGATGGAGACCGAATGGAAGGAGTTCGGTAGGAGTCTAGCGGGCGATTGGAAGGAGTTTGGCTGGTTGATGTTCATCATGCTATCAACAGGCTGCACAGTGTTTGGATGGAAATCATCTATGTTTTGAATAGGTAGTCTAGCATTCACATGGTGGAGGTTGTCTAGACTTTGGCAGGGGTTATTTTATCCATAATAGTTTTATTTCTAGTAATAGCGATCATAAGGTCTATAAGCTACAAAGGTCCATCTATGGACTTAAGCAAGCATCTCAGAGCTAGAATGCTCATTTTAATGATGTGATTAAATTATTTGATTTCCTAAAAAATGAAAAAAAATCATGTGTTCAAAAAGATTAGTGGGAGCACTATTGTCTTCCTCGTACTGTACGTGGATAACATCCTCCTGATTGGGATGACATTCTCATATTAATCTCAATCAAGATATGGCTATCTAAGGAGTTTTCTATGGAAGATCTAGGTATTATGGTATCAACTCGCTCTGATACCAAACTGTTAGAATATTAGCTACTTTTATACCGCTTGTTAAGGATCTGATACTAAATTATTATGGCAGAAAGAAGGAAGAAATAAAATAAGAAAACAATCAAGTATGTGGATCAGCCTAAAGGCTCGCCACCATAGGGCATGCAAAGCTTCACTATGAAAGAAAAAAATAGATACAAGAGAAGAACACTCAATCTCAACTCACCATACATAAATCTCTCTCAACTAGAAGCTACCCTCACAAAGCTCTCTTAGAATTCTAAGGAGACCCATAAAAGCTACAAGATGCTCTACCCTCACAGCCTTCTCGTCGGATGCTATGCACCTATTGGTTCTCTCTCTTGCGGGCTGCACGTACTTGATGCTCTGCCAAGCTTCTCTTGGTGGCTACTTGACCCTCTCTATGTGCCTCTTATGCCACACATGCCACCTATTTTTGCTCCACAGTACCTCATCCCTTTAAATAGGATGGGAATCCTCTTCTCAGTAGTTCACAGGAGTCTTAATAGGGCTCGTTCTCCTAATATGAGTCGAACATATCCTTGATGGAGTATTGAAATATTTTTCGACCTTCAGATCATAATCGCAATCCTCTATAGCCACTGGATCCTATGGTCCACGCGCAACTCCCATAGACCCCTTGGATTAATCACAATTTGAGTCCAAATAGAAAAAATCCCATCATGTTCTATTCTCCTTCATCGAGCTGGCTCGATCAGAGATCGAGCTAGCTCAACTGCATCTCGTCCGGACTCCTGCTACCTATCTGCTTGAGCTAGCCGGCTTGGCTATGGTTCGAGCTGGCTCAATGTCAATCCCATCCAGCTCGACTGCATATCAGAGCTGGTCCAACTGCTATATTAAAAATTGATTCTCTTCTTGCTGTGGGTTGAATTCAAGGTGTCAAATTCTAACAATCTCAATCTTGACTCGGCATTCGGCCTCCATCAGACTTTGAGAGCTTGTGATCCATCTCATCCCTATGCCCTGGGGCACGCCTAATGATCATGGATGGGCAAACATGGGAGTCGAGCCAGGCTGCTCGATCCCACCACTGTCATGGACTATATCCACTTTGACCAAAGACCTGCTCAAAAAATTCTCCTACAGTAATAGAAACTTTACTCTATGATGTTGCCTCTCATCCTTCCGAGTCTTCTGTCTCGTGTCCGATCCATCTCCACCTGAAGCTTCACCTTGCACTGGGCTTTCTTTGGCTCCTGAAACTCCACCTTGCATCGAACTTCCTATCAAATAGTAATATCCTCTTATCTTCTTTTTTCCCTTCAATATCACCCTTTCATCGTGCATGATTTTCAAGATTCCATCACCAGCTACCCACCTATAGCCGTTTGAATCCAATCTACTCGGTGAGATAAGATTTCATCTGAAATTGGGTATGTATTGAACCTCCCCCAATCTCCTCACTACACCATGATGTATCTTCCAGCTGACCGTCCTGATACCTCTAATCACACAACTCGATCCATCTGGTAGATAAATAGTATCATCACCACTCTCCAGGGAGTCAAACTACTCCTTTCTATAATAAACATGATATGTACATATAGAATCTAAAATCCACTGTTAAAAAGAACTAGATACCTTATCAGATATCTCCAAGACATCATTTTCTAACTCGCTACTAGCTATCATTGTAGTAGCCCTCATTCGATCTTTGAGTTATGGGCAATCCTTGACTTGATGTCCCAACTCGTCGCACCTATAACATCTAATCTTGCTAGGATCCCTCATCTTGGATTTGGATCATCCTCCTTATGATCCTCTGTCACTCCATCTACTACCTCCTACTCCTTTAGAAACTGTCAAAGCTGAGCTACCACCATCTAAGCTCAAAGCTGGATTCTCCCTCCTGAGAATCTTATTCTAGAGTACCACTGTAGTGACCTCATCCATCTTAATAGTGCTCTTTTCCACTAGAAGAGCAGTCACCAAGAACTCATACGAAGGGGGAAGCAATGCTAGCAAGACCAACATCTTGGTCTTCTCCTCAACTTTTTCATCAACATCGAGGAGGTCGGTGAGGATCTTCTAAAAGTTGAATAGATGCTCACACACACTTTGGCCTTCGTCCATCCACAGCTGGTAGAACTACCTCCAAAGAAATAGCATGTTGGTGAGTGACTTCATCATGTATAACTTCTCGAGCTTCGACCATAGTGTTATCAAAAAAGTCTCTCCAAATACATGGATCAACACATCATCCGCTAGGTACAAGCGGATCATGCTCACCATCTGCATCTGGATCTGCTTTCAATCCTTCATATTTATGGTGACTGGCATCTCATCATACAAGAGAGCATCGATCAATCCATGTTGGATAAGAACACCTTTTATCCTTGCTTGCCATAAGGAGAAATTATCCTTCTCATCAAACTTATTGATCTCCATCTTGATTGTGCTTATCTTCTCTATATTCTTCAATCTCTATCCACTGCTACAATCTACGCTCTGGTACCATCTGGCTCTGATACCAAACTGCTGGGATATCAGCTACTCTGATACCGCTTGTTAAGGATCCAATATCAAATTATTATGGCAAAAAGAAGAAAAAAATAAAATAAAAAAATAATCAAGTATGTGGATCAGCCTAAAGGCTCACCTCCACGGGGCATGCAAAGCTTCACTATGAAAGAAAAAAATAAGTATAAGAGGAGAACACCTACTCTCGACTCACCGTATATAAATATCTCTCAACTAGAAGCTATCCTCATAAAAGTTCTATGAGAATCCTAAGGAGACCCACAGAAACTATAAGATGCTCTACCCTCACAGCCTCCTTGCAGGATGCCATGCATCTGTTGCTTCTCTCTCTTATGGACTGCACATACTCGACGCTCTACCAAGCTCCTCTTGGTGGCCGTCTAAGCCTCTCTACATGCCTCTCACGCCACATGCACCATCTATTTTTGCTCCATAGTACCTTAGTCCTTTAAATAGGATGAGAATCCTCTTCCTTATAGTTTACAGGAGTCCTAATAAGGCTCATTCTCCTAATATGAGTCGAACATGTTCTTGATGGAGTCTTAAAATATTTTTTGATCTTCAAATCATGACCGCAATCCTCCATGGCCATTAGATCCTATGGTCTATGTGCAACTCTCATAGACCCCTTGAATTAATCACAATTCGAGTCCAAATAGAAAAAACCCAATCATGTTCTATTCACCTCCGTCAAGCCAGTTCGATCGGGGATCGAGCTAGCTTGACTACATCTTGCCTAGACTTTTGCTGTCTGTCTGTCTGAGAGAGCTTATTCGATTATGGTTCGAGCCAGCTCAATTACGTATTAGAGCCGACCCGACTACTGTGCTAAAAATTAATTCTCTTCTTGCTGTGGGTCGAATTCGAGGTATCAAATCTTAGCACTAGGAGAGGCATCCTTCATTTTGGGGATTAAGGTCTATAGAGATAGACCAAAGATGATGCTGGGTCTCTCATAGAAGATGTACATAGAGGAGGTGCTAAAAAGGTTCAACATGGAGAACTTCAAGAGAAGATTTGTGCCCTTCGGACATGGTATTTATTTCTCCAAGAAGATATGCCCTAACACATCAGAGGAGATTGAATGTATAAGCAAGATTCCTTATGATTCGGCAATAGAGAGCCTCATGTATGCCATGCCATGTACACAATCTGATATCACTCATGTTTCGAGTGTCACGAGCAAGTATTAGTCGAATCCAGGTGAAGAGCATTAGACTTCTGTGAAATATATCCTTAAGTACTTGAGAAGGACTAAGGATATGTTTTTGATCTTTGATAATGAAAAAAATTAGGTATAGGGGTATACAGACAAACTCTATGTCTGATATAGATGATCGAAAGTCGACATATGAAAGTCTATTCTTATATAATGATGGTTCTATAAGCAGGAAGATTTTTAAGCATATAGTGATAGCAGACTCCATAATGGAAGTAGAGTACATCATTACCTCGAAAGCTATGAAGGAAAGCATTCTGATACAAGGAAGTTCATGCTGCAGAAATGCAATTGGAGTAATGCCATCAGATGCCATTCCTCTATACTGCACCACCAACAATGGTGCCATAGCCCTTGCTAAGGAGCCGAGGTCTCATCAGAAGTCCAAGCACATTCGAGCGGACGATTCCACCTCATCCATGATTACCTCAAGAAAGGGTTACGTCAAGGTCAAGAGAGTCAACTCCACAGATAATGTGGCTAGACCCACTTGACAAAGCCGTTGGAGCCAAGCAAGAAGATTCGAAGCCCTACCTTGAGAAGATGGAGACTTAGACTTGTATTGCCAATTGGACTTTAGGTCAAGTAAAAGATTGTTAGATATATGTGCCCTAGAAGCCAAGAATTGGCCTGACACTTGTAAATACACTTCTAAGGGCGCAAAATTATAATTTTGACTTTTAATTAACAAAAATGGGTTATTTCTTCTATCACATTGTGTATATTAAGTGTCTGTGATACATCCATTGGAGTTAATGGATAATGATAATTCATATTTCTCAAGAGTTGAAGAATTTTAGATATGTGAATAATCATTATTAACTCATAAATCTGCTCCCGACCATAGGATCATTCACGAGGATGGTGATTCGATCCTGAAGGATTGGTGTACGATCGCTTCTCTTTAAGATAGATGAGTCTTGAAGTCTACGGTGTGCGAAGACACCGGAGTGAGAGTATAGACACTTCGTTAGAGAATAAGGGTACTAAGCGTGACCACCTCGAGTAGTCATTAAGAGAGTCTACCTTCTCATCAATGACTAGCTCGATGCTATAGTTGTATGTCTGATTCTTTGACCTTAGGTACATTGACAATTCACCTTGAATATATTATAGTTTGACTATGCAACATTACTAGGTCTCCTTAGCCATTTAGAATTCCCTGAGGTGTATGTTGGCTATAGCATGTTCATTATAGGAACTGGATTGGATCAAGATACTATCATCTACCTCGGATGGATAGAGGAGGAGTCCTGTGATGATCATGAGATTGAGTCCTAAAGCCCATGGCTATGGTAGTATGAAATAATAGAAAGAAGTTTCTATTAGGATTTCACATTAGACTCTAATCAAATAATTCAATCATATGATAGGTGTTGGGTCTGACAAGTTCACCTTGACCAAGATCCTATGGAGGCTCATGATAGAAAAAATTAATCACATAGTTGGCTGCATCGAGAGGTTTGTATTCAGTTCTGATGGGTCGCCACAACATATTGCTAGGTGTCACTGGTGAATTTTGAGATCAATTAGAATTATCTTGATGATCGATGATTCTAACTAGATGAATCAAAAATAATTCTGGTCCATCAAAAAAGATGTTTCGATGATGTCGATGATGGAGATCATGACATATCTCATTACCATACAGAATTAAACCTAACTAGATCACAAATAAGAGTTTGGATCTGGATGTCATTAATTAGGCTAACATGGTTCGATTGATTTAGATTAGATCAAATTACGTTCAAAAAAATCATGCTAGCACACGATTGGACCTAACTTTCTCCTCTTATGGACTTTCTGGCTGATCTAGATTTAGTCAAATTTGATTTGGCTCATCCAAGAACCCTGTATGGATTTGTTCTGGTCTGGCTGAATCTTATCTTGATGAGATTAGAACTTATCTTGGTCAGATCAACCCTTGTCCGGGACTCAGATGGAAAGGACCCAAACTAGTTTCTGATCTTGTGTGCTATGCATAGAATAAGTTATCCTTCTGAGCCAAGAGGAGTTTGGTGTTAGATATATGTGCCCTAGAAGCCAGAATTGGCTGACACTTGTAATACACTTCTAGGGGCAAAATTATAATTTTGACTATAATTAATAAAATGGGTTATTTTCTATCACACCATGTGTATTTAGTGTCTGTGATACATCCTTTGAGTTAATGGTAATGATAATTCATATTTTCAAGAGTTGAAAATTTAAGACATGAATAATCATTATTAACTCATAAACAGCTCCCGACCATAGGATCATCACGAGGATGGTGATTGATCCGGAAGGTTGGTGTACGATCGCTTCTCTTTAGTAGATGAGTCTTGAGTCTACGGTGTGGAGACACCGGAGCGAGAGTACAGGTACTCGTTAGAGAACGAGGGCACTGAGCGTGACCACCTCGAGTAGTCATTAGGAAGTCTACCTTCTCGTCAATGACTGACTCGATGCTGCAGTAGTGTGTCTGGTTCTTTGACCTGAGATGCATCGGCAGTTCACCTTGAGGGTGTTATAGTTTGACTACACCATTACTCGGTCTCCTAGCCATATGGAACCCTGAGGTGTATGTTGGCTATAGCATGTTCATTGTAGGAACTGGATTGCATCAAGATGGGAATCTATCTACCTCGGTGGTAGAGGAGCAGCCCTATGATGATCATGAGAATCAAGTCCTGAAGCCCATGGCCATGGCAGAGTGAAATAATAGAAAGAGTTTCTATTTAGATTTTCACATTGGACTCGAATCGAATGATTACATCATATGACAGAAACTAGGGTTTGACGAGTTCACCTTAACCCTAATCTGATGATCGGGGCTCAAGATAGAAGAACTTAATCACACAGGTAGCTGCACCAAGAGGTTCGCATTCAGCTCTGATGGGTTGCCACCATATACTGCTAGGTGTCACTGGTGGATTTTGGGAGCAATTAGAATGATTTAGATGATCGATCATTCTAGCTGTTCGAATCAGAAGAGTTCTGATCCATCGAAAGGAGTTTCGATGATGTCGATGATAGAGATCATGACATATCCCATTACCATACAGAACTGAACCTAACTGGGTCACACAAACAAGGGTTTGAATCTGGTGATCATCAATTGAACTGATCTAGTTCAATTGATCTGAATGAGATTCAATTAGGTTCAAGGAAATCGTGCTAGCACTCGATTGAACCTAACGTTCTTCTTTTACTATCATAAATAAGTTGTCCTGACTGAGCCAAAGGAGTTTGTGCTCAATCAGAGGCCTTCATATGGTCTGACTGGAGGTTGTCCAAGTCAGAATAGGTTGTCTTATTTGTAAGACATTACCTGCCATTTTTGGTCACCTGCCATTTCTTGTTCTTTGACTTTGGTCAAAAGTCTACCTTTGACTGGTCAAACGTTGACCATTGACCCTTTGACTTTTGACCACATGTCATGCACCTATTGGAGAGCTGGTGGGGGCCTGTCCCCCTGCCAGAACCTGGCAAGGAGAAGGGCGCACGCCAAGGGTGGCGTGAGCCCAAGTAGGAGGCGCCTAGGAGTCCTTGTTGGACAAGGACTCCACCTCCCTTTTGGATTCCAATCAGAGTTCTACTAAGAATCCAGTTTGACTGGTCTTAGGCGCCCTCTAAGGAGGAATCCAGGGGTCTCTATTCCAACCAATCAGATTTAGATCTGATTTCACAAAGGGTTGTGATTGGTTGAGAGGAAGAGGAGTTGGATCACAAGAGGTCTATAAATAAGACCCTGCGCCCAACCCTAATTCTAAGAAGTGAATCAATTAGACCCCATGCCCCAAGGCTGCCTCTCCCCTCCTTCTCCATGCCATAGTCTCTTCTCCCCTTGCTCTCCACGTCCAAAAGTGTTTTGGACTTAGGTTGGTGCGATTCAGATCAAGGAAAGGCGATCAAAAGCAAGAAGGCTGCGCTGCTGCAAAAGGACGACTGCAGATCTTCAAAAGAGTTTTGAAGATCCTCCAGATCAGATCCAGATCTGATTTTTGGAGGTGTGATAGAGAAGAAGAGGATCTCCAGATCCAACCCGAGTGGATACCGGTAGAGGCCAGGCGCTTGCGTGGCTAAGATCCAGAACCTTCCGCTGCAATCAGGATCATCTACAGGGTAATAGGATTACCCAAATCAGGTAAATTAAATTTGATTTAATTTATCTTATTTTATTTTATTTATTAAAATAATAAGAATCAGATCTGAAACATATCAAGATCTGATTGAGATCAAGAGAAAATTTTTGAAATATATCTCTTGATCTAATCAGATCTGGACGAACCTGGACCGGGAAATCAGGATTTCCCTTCAACTGGTATCAGAGCCATGGTTCTAAATTGTTTAGATCTGATTTTAATTTTATTTTAATTAGAAAATAAAGTGATTTCAGATGTCACATGAGATGTGATCAGATCTGAAATCAGAAAAATTAAAATTAAATGATTTGGATCTAAGAACATGAAGATATGCATGACTAGTTCTAGAATAGAATAGTTCTATAGAATAGTTTTGCATGTCTTTGATTTAATCTGATTAAATCATATTTTAGATCTTCTTATTTACTATTTTCTGATATTATAAGTGTTATAATAACATCTGATAAATAGCAAATAAAAATTATTTAATTTTAAATATCATATGAGATATGATTAGATGCATGACTAGACTAGTTGTAGAATAGTTCTACATAATTGTCTAGATTAGAATTTATTTTGATTAGATCAATTTAAATCTAATTTTTTAGATTATTATGTGATAATTTAGATCTGAAAACATGCATGATTTGATACATGAGATGTATGCAAAATATGCCATGATTAGATCTAATTTGTATATGAGATATATGATATAGATCTATAACTGTTTTGTAGATTTACATGTTCCTGATTAAGGCGTTCCTCTTGGCCGTCCGGTCATAAGAACGAAGAAGGGTTTAAAGGCCCTCTCTTCCCATTCGATGGGGTGTTCTTATGACGTGTAGGGGTGCTGCGTGTTCGTCCTTAATCAGAAACCCAAAACTTACTTTCTGCAAAACCCTAGATCCTGAAACCCTAGGATTTATTGTGCATATTTTGTTTATGAACCCAACTTAATTAAGAATTAAGTTTATGGAATATTAATTAGGTCTAAAATTGAGAATTTCAGATCTAAGACATATTCATAATACTGGGTTCGGGCTTGGGTAGCTCAATTAGGTCTAAGCGGTTGATCAAACCGAATCAAGAGTTGGTTAGATGGGATCAACAATGCTTAAATTGACCAGCCTAATAGGATTAAGTCTGGGTCAAGATCGAGTCACGATCAAGCAAGACCTAATTAGGCTCAGAGGTTAGAGTCTGGATTGTAGGCTAACCCAATTGGTTCTGACTCAACAATTTGGTGTCTAAGGTAAGTTTGGCACAGACGACCGACTGGTTTTTAATTGGAAGCTACTCGACCTGAATGCGTTCTTGTGCGAGTTAACGGCATATTCCTTCCACCGGTCTCACTTACCTGGCCATATCTGTTGACACAGTTCTGATCTGAGGTGGTCAATAATCCGAGCTGACCCATGCCACTAGGTTAGTCATAATTGTTATGACTAAGCCAAGTCTAGTTTAATGAGACCTGAATCAATTCTCCCTAAGAAAAGATTAAGTCCGAGGTCTTCCACCATTGTAGACGTGCGGGCCCTTCCCGGGGTTGATTGTTCTCGGCTGGATACAGTGGCTCAGTTGCACCGGGAAGACGCAACCATGTCTATTAGGCATTGGATGCTATGGGCTGGAGGATGAGTTGGGCTCAATATTCCGGATACGGTGAGAGACCCAATTAGGAACCCAGTCTATGCAAATGGTGGGTCTGACTTAACTAAGGAGTGGATCAATATTCCGGATACGGTGAGATTCATGAATTAGAGACCAAGTTTGGGTGCACCATGATTAGAGAATCATTGAACAAGAGTTGTTCACTCATTGGCTAACCCATCACCAATAACTGTTAGGTGAGGTGATGAGTCAGTTGGTGAGACCGCACCACCCACTAGAAATCATCAATCGCGGAGATTTTCGCATCTCTACAGAGGGAGTGTAGGGATCCGAGAAAATAGTGGGAGCTAATTTGTTTAAAAATAAAATCCCTAAACAAATTGGTCAAGTCAAAATTACAGTATCTAACTAGAATCTTTGACTCTCTACAGGAAAATGTCTGCGTCCAACCCACTGGCACGTATCCTAGACACACATAGACTGACTGGACCCAATTATAAAGATTGGCTCAGGAACTACAAAATTGTTTTGGGTTCAGAGAAGTTAACACATGTTTTGGACCAGGACCCTCCCACCTTACCAGCTCGTCCATCCACTGAACAGAGAGCGTCTCTGGAAAAATGGATTGACGAAGACAATAAGGCCAGATACTACATGTTGGGCTCGATGTCTGATGAGCTCCAGCGCCAACATGAAGATATCGGGACTGCTCGCCAAATGTTGGCTCACCTGCAGGAGATGTTTGGTGAACAGAGTCGCGCAGCCAAATATCAAGTCACAAAATGACTTTTTAAGGCTAAGATGCGTGATGGGCAGTCAGTCCAAGATCACTGTCTGACAATGATCAAGGACATGGAAGAGCTTGAGAAGCTCGGTGTGAAGTTGGACTTGGATCTGCAGAACGATATTATTCTGCAATCCTTGACTGATGCATATGGGCAATTCATCATGAATTACCACATGCATAAACTTCAAAATTCCTTGGCCGAGTTGATGAATATGCTGGTTACCGCTGAGCTTTCTATGAAAGGTTCTAAAGGCTCAGTTCTTGCTATGGAACGGACTTCTTCCAAAAGAAAGTCTTATGGAAAGAAAAAGAAGTCTGTGAAAAAGCAAAAGGTGGAAGGATCAAAGAAGAAGAAGGCAGAACCGAAGAAGAAGGTCGATGGCAAAGGAAAGTGTTTCCATTGCAACAGCGACGGCCATTGGAAGCGGAACTGCCCTACTTACCTGGCCACCCTGAAGAACAAGAAGGAAGGTCCTTCTGGAGGTATGCTCGTTATTGAGTCTAACCTTACGGTTTCTTCTGCATCCAGTTGGGTGCTTGACTCTGGTTCTAGTGCTCATCTGTGCACTTCTATGCAGGGTCTTGAGGATAGCAGGAGGCTGAGGGATGGAGACATGATCCTACGCGTCGGTAATGGAGCAAGAGTTGCTGCAGTAGCCGTGGGAACATACCCTCTTGCGATTACCATCTGGTTTAGACTTAGTTTTAGTTTTAAAGACTGTTATTATGTGCCTGCAGCTAGCAGGAATTTGATTTCTGTTTCATGCTTAGCACAAGAAGGTTCTTTAAGGTGATCACCTTCTTTAAGGACCATTGTAATTCTTTATGAAAGAAATAAAATTGCAAATGAAAGAAATAAAATTGCATTAATGGTTTCTTTTAATGGTCTTTATCAGTACATATTGATGTACCTGTTTTAACTATCGAGCAAAACGTGAATGCCAAACGACCTAGGGATAGTCCAAACGACAGATATCTATGGCACCTGAGATTAGGTCATATAGCAGAAGATAGGATTAACAAATTGGAGAAAAATGGGCTATTGAGTCCATTGACTTTTGAGTCATATCCAACTTGTGAATCTTGTCTTCAAGGCAAAATGACTAAACTCCCTTTTGTTGGACATGGGGAGAGGGCCACAGATCTCCTTGCCCTAGTACATACTGATGTGTGCGGCCCATTTGATGTGCCGGCTAGAGGCAATTTTGTCTACTTCATTACCTTTACCGATGATCTGTCTAGGTATGGGTATGTGTATCTTATGAGACACAAGTCTGAAGCTTTTGAAAAGTTCAAAGAATTCAGACATGAAGTAGAAAAATAAACTGGAAAACCCATTAAGGTTCTTCGATCAGATCGAGGAGGTGAATACCTTAGCCGGGAATTCCTAGACTATCTCAAGGAAAATGGCATAGTCTCTCAATGGACTCCACCAGGAACACCTCAACTCAACGGGGTTTCAGAACGGAGAAATCGGACTCTATTGGATATGGTTCGATCCATGATGAGCTTCACAGACCTCCCTGATTTTCCTTGGGGACATTCATTATTAACTTCAATTTATTTACTGAATAGGGTTCCCTCTAAAACCGTTCCTACCACACCGTATG
>QRFJ01002169.1:0-23426 GCA_006176705.1 Cocos nucifera | reverse complement strand
GGGACAGGCCCCCACCAGCTCTCCAATAGGTGCATGACATGTGGTCAAAAGTCAAAGGTGTCAATGGTCAACGTTTGACCAGTCAAAGGTAGACTTTTGACCAAAGTCAAAGAACAAGAAATGGCAGGTGACCAAAAATGGCAGGTAATGTCTTACAAATAAGACAACCTATTCTGACTTGGACAACCTCCAGTCAGACCATATGAAGGCCTCTGATTGAGCACAAACTCCTTTGGCTCAGTCAGGACAACTTATTTATGATAGTAAAAGAAGAACGTTAGGTTCAATCGAGTGCTAGCACGATTTCCTTGAACCTAATTGAATCTCATTCAGATCAATTGAACTAGATCAGTTCAATTGATGATCACCAGATTCAAACCCTTGTTTGTGTGACCCAGTTAGGTTCAGTTCTGTATGGTAATGGGATATGTCATGATCTCTATCATAGACATCATCGAAACTCCTTTCGATGGATCAGAACTCTTCTGATTCGAACAGCTAGAATGATCGATCATCTAAATCATTCTAATTGCTCCCAAAATCCACCAGTGACACCTAGCAGTATATGGTGGCAACCCATCAGAGCTGAATGCGAACCTCTTGGTGCAGCTACCTGTGTGATTAAGTTCTTCTATCTTGAGCCCCGATCAGATTAGGGTTAAGGTGAACTCGTCAAACCCTAGTCTCTGTCATATGATGTAATCATTCGATTCGAGTCCAATGTGAAAATCTAAATAGAAACTCTTTCTATTATTTCACTCTGCCATGGCCATGGGCTTCTGGACTTGATTCTCATGATTCATCATAGGGCTGCTCCTCTACCACCGAGGTAGATAGATTCCCATCTTGATGCAATCCAGTTCCTACAATGAACATGCTATAGCCAACATACACCTCAGGGTTCCATATGGCTAGGAGACCGAGTAATGGTGTAGTCAAACTATAACACCCTCAAGGTGAACTGCCGATGCATCTCAGGTCAAAGAACCAGACACACTACTGCAGCATCGAGTCAGTCATTGACGAGAAGGTAGACTTCCCTAATGACTACTCGAGGTGGTCACGCTCAGTGCCCTCGTTCTCTAACGAGTACCTGTACTCTCGCTCCGGTGTCTCCACACCGTAGACTCAAGACTCATCTACTAAAGAGAAGCGATCGTACACCAACCTTCCGGATCAATCACCATCCTCGTGATGATCCTATGGTCGGGAGCTGTTTATGAGTTAATAATGATTATTCATGTCTTAAATTTTCAACTCTTGAAAATATGAATTATCATTACCATTAACTCAAAGGATGTATCACAGACACTAAATACACATAGGTGTGATAGAAAATAACCCATTTTATTAATTATAGTCAAAATTATAATTTTGCCCCTAGAAGTGTATTACAAGTGTCAGCCAATTCTGGCTTCTAGGGCACATATATCTAACAATCTCCCACTTGTCCTAAAGCCAATTGGCTACAAGTCTAAGTCCCATCTTCTCAAGGTGGGCTTCGATCTTCTGCTGGCCCAACGGCTTTGTAAGTGGGTCTGCCACATTATCTGCGGAGTTGACTCTCTTGACCTCAACGTAACCTTTCTCAAGGTAATCGCGGATGAGATGATATCGCCGCTCAATGTGCTTGGACTTCTGGTGAGACCTCGGCTCCTTAGCAAGGGCTATGGCGCCATTGTTGTCGCAGTAAAGAGGAATGGCATCTGATGGCATTACTCCAATTTCTGCAGCAAACTTCTTGTACCAGAATGCTTCCTTTGCAGCCTCTGATGCAGCTATATATTCTGCTTCCATGGTGGAATCTGCTATCACAGTTTGCTTGGAACTCTTCCAGCTGACAGCTCCACCATTGCACACAAACAGACTTCCAGATGTCGACTTTCGATCATCTATATCGGACATGAAGTCCGAGTCTGTGTATCCCTTGAACTTGGAGTTCTCCATTACCAAAGACCAACATCATATCCTTAGTTCTTCTCAAGTACTTAAGGATACATTTCACAGAAGTCCAGTGTTCTTCACCTGGATTTGACTGATATCTGCTTGTGACACTCACAGCATGGGCTATATCAGGTCGTGTACATAGCATGGCATACATGAGGCTCCCTATTGCAGAAGCATAAGGGATCTTGCTCATGCGTTCTATTTCCTCAGGTGTGCTGGGGCACATCTTCTTGGAAAGATGAATACCATGTCTGAAGGGTATTAATCCCCTCTTAGAGTTTTCCATACTAAACCTCTTTAGTACTTCCTCTATGTACATCTTCTGTGAAAGTCCTAGCATCCTATTCGGTCTATCCCTATAGACCTTAATTCCTAGAATAAAGGATGCTTCACCTAGGTCTTTCATGGAGAATTCCTTGGACAACCACATCTTGACTGATGTCAACATGGGAATATCATTCCCAATAAGGAGGATGTCATCCACGTACAATACGAGGAAGACAACAGCGCTCCCACTGACCCTTTTGAAAACACATGGTTCCTCTTCATTTTTGATGAAACCAAACTTTTTGATCACATCATTGAAACGAGTGTTCCAGCTCCGAGATGCTTGCTTAAGTCCATATATGGACCTTTGCAGCTTGCAAACCTTGTGATCAGTATCACTGGATGTGAAACCTAGCGGCTGTTCCATATAGATATCTTCCTCAAGATATCCATTTAGGAATGCCGTTTTCACGTCCATTTGCCATATTTCATAATCGAAATAGGCTGCAACAGCAAGCAATGTGCGGATGGATTTTAGCATAGCTACCGGGGAAAAGGTATCCTGATAGTCAATGCCTTCACGTTGACTATAACCTTTTGCCACCAGTCTAGCCTTGAATGTCTCCACATTCCCATCTGCACCAATCTTTCTCTTGAAGATCCATTTACACCCAATAGGTACTATACCTTCTGGTGGATCTACCAAGGTCCAGACTTGGTTTGAGTGCATCGAGTCGATCTCTGACTTCATTGCCTCAAGCCATTTCTCGGAGTCGATATCTGATATCGCCTCGTTGTAGGTTTTGGGATCATCACCATGAGCACCATTACCTATGAGGAACATTTCCTCTACATCCTCTGAAATAATACCTAAGTATCTTTCAGGGGGACGGGAAACTCTTTCCGATCTACGAGGTGGAGGAGGTAGTGTTCTTATTGGCTCAACCTGATTTGGTTCCACTTGGTCCTTAGCTCGTTCTGCTTGTGAGACTTTCTCATCAAGCTTAATCTGCTTTCCAATGCCACTATCTTGAATAAACTATTTTTCAAGAAATATGGCATGTCGACTCACAATCACATTGTGGTCTTCTGGAATGTAGAAATAGTATCCTAATGACTCTTTAGGATATCCTATGAATCGAGCTCTAAAGGACCTAAACTCTAACTTGTCCGCTTGTTGTCTTTTGACATGAGCCGGACAACCCCAAATTCTGAGATGACTCAGACTTGGTTTCTTACCGTGCCATATCTCATACGGTGTGGTAGGAACGGTTTTAGAGGGAACCCTATTCAGTAAGATAGATTGAAGTTAATAATGAATGTCCCCAAAGAAAATCAGGGAGGTCTGTGAAGCTCATCATGGATCGAACCATATCCAATAGAGTCCGATTTCTCCGTTCTGAAACCCCGTTGAGTTGAGGTGTTCCTGGTGGAGTCCATTGAGAGACTATGCCATTTTCCTTAAGATAGTCTAGGAATTCCCGGCTAAGGTATTCACCTCCTCGATCTGATCGAAGAACCTTAATGGGTTTTCCAGTTTGTTTTTCTACTTCATGTCTGAATTCTTTGAACTTTTCAAAAGCTTCAGACTTATGTCTCATAAGATACACATACCCATACCTAGACAGATCATCGGTAAAGGTAATGAAGTAGACAAAATTGCCTCTAGCCGGCACATCAAATGGGCCGCACACATCAGTATGTACTAGGGCAAGGAGATCTGTGGCCCTCTCCCCATGTCCAACAAAAGGGAGTTTAGTCATTTTGCCTTGAAGACAAGATTCACAAGTTGGATATGACTCAAAAGTCAATGGACTCAATAGCCCATTTTTCTCCAATTTGTTAATCCTATCTTCTGCTATATGACCTAATCTCAGGTGCCATAGATATCTGTCGTTTGGACTATCCCTAGGTCGTTTGGCATTCACGTTTTGCTCGATAGTTAAAATAGGTACATCAATATGCAACTGATAAAGACCATTAACAAGGAAACCATTTGCAATTTTATTTCTTTCATAAAGAATGTTACAATGGTCCTTAAAGAAGGTGATCACATAACCTTCTTGTGCTAAGCATGAAACAGAAATCAAATTCCTGCTAGCTGCAGGCACATAATAACAGTCTTTTAAAACTAAGTCTAAACCAGATGGTAATCGAAGAGGGTATGTTCCCACGGCTACTGCAGCAACTCTTGCTCCATTACCGATGCGTAGGATCATGTCTCCATCCCTCAGCCTCCTGCTATCCTCAAGACCCTGCATAGAAGTGCACAGATGAGCACTAGAACCAGAGTCAAGCACCCAACTGGATGCAGAAGAAACCGTAAGGTTAGACTCAATAACGAGCATACCTCCAGAAGGACCTTCCTTCTTGTTCTTTCAGGGTGGCCAGGTAAGTAGGGCAGTTCCGCTTCCAATGGCCGTCGCTGTTGCAATGGAAACACTTTCCTTTGCCATCGACCTTCTTCTTCGGTTCTGCCTTCTTCTTCTTTGATCCTTCCACCTTTTGCTTTTTCACAGACTTCTTTTTCTTTCCATAAGACTTTCTTTTGGAAGAAGTCCGTTCCATAGCAAGAACTGAGCCTTTAGAACCTTTCATAGAAAGCTCAGCGGTAACCAGCATATTCATCAACTCGGCCAAGGAATTTTGAAGTTTATGCATGTGGTAATTCATGATGAATTGCCCATATGCATCAGTCAAGGATTGCAGAATAATATCGTTCTGCAGATCCAAGTCCAACTTCACACCGAGCTTCTCAAGCTCTTCCATGTCCTTGATCATTGTCAGACAGTGATCTTGGACTGACTGCCCATCACGCATCTTAGCCTTAAAAAGTCATTTTGTGACTTGATATTTGGCTGCGCGACTCTGTTCACCAAACATCTCCTGCAGGTGAGCCAACATTTGGCGAGCAGTCCCGATATCTTCATGTTGGCGCTGGAGCTCATCAGACATCGAGCCCAACATGTAGTATCTGGCCTTATTGTCTTCGTCAATCCATTTTTCCAGAGACGCTCTCTGTTCAGTGGATGGACGAGCTGGTAAGGTGGGAGGGTCCTGGTCCAAAACATGTGTTAACTTCTCTGAACCCAAAATAATTTTGTAGTTCCTGAGCCAATCTTTATAATTGGGTCCAGTCAGTCTATGTGTGTCTAGGATACGTGCCAGTGGGTTGGACGCAGACATTTTCCTGTAGAGAGTCAAAGATTCTAGTTAGATACTGTAATTTTGACTTGACCAATTTGTTTAGGGATTTTATTTTTAAACAAATTAGCTCCCACTATTTTCTCGGATCCCTACACTCCCTCTGTAGAGATGCGAAAATCTCCGCGATTGATGATTTCTAGTGGGTGGTGCGGTCTCACCAACTGACTCATCACCTCACCTAACAGTTATTGGTGATGGGTTAGCCAATGAGTGAACAACTCTTGTTCAATGATTCTCTAATCATGGTGCACCCAAACTTGGTCTCTAATTCATGAATCTCACCGTATCCGGAATATTGATCCACTCCTTAGTTAAGTCAGACCCACCATTTGCATAGACTGGGTTCCTAATTGGGTCTCTCACCGTATCCGAAATATTGAGCCCAACTCATCCTCCAGCCCATAGCATCCAATGCCTAATAGACATGGTTGCGTCTTCCCGGTGCAACTGAGCCACTGTATCCAGCCGAGAACAATCAACCCCGGGAAGGGCCCGCACGTCTACAATGGTGGAAGACCTCAGACTTAATCTTTTCTTAGGGAGAATTGATTCAGGTCTCATTAAACTAGACTTGGCTTAGTCATAACAATTATGACTAACCTAGTGGCATGGGTTAGCTCGGATTATTGACCACCTCAGATCAGAACTGTGTCAACAGATATGGCCAGGTAAGTGAGACCGGTGGAAGGAATATGCCGTTAACTCGCACAAGAACGCATTCAGGTCGAGTAGCTTCCAATTAAAAACCAGTCGGTCGTCTGTGCCAAACTTACCTTAGACACCAAATTGTTGAGTCAGAACCAATTGGGTTAGCCTACAATCCAGACTCTAACCTCTGAGCCTAATTAGGTCTTGCTTGATCGTGACTCGATCTTGACCCAGACTTAATCCTATTAGGCTGGTCAATTTAAGCATTGTTGATCCCATCTAACCAACTCTTGATTCGGTTTGATCAACCGCTTAGACCTAATTGAGCTACCCAAGCCCGAACCCAGTATTATGAATATGTCTTAGATCTGAAATTCTCAATTTTAGACCTAATTAATATTCCATAAACTTAATTCTTAATTAAGTTGGGTTCATAAACAAAATATGCACAATAAATCCTAGGGTTTCAGGATCTAGGGTTTTGCAGAAAGTAAGTTTTGGGTTTCTGATTAAGGACGAACACGCAGCACCCCTACACGTCATAAGAACACCCCATCGAATGGGAAGAGAGGGCCTTTAAACCCTTCTTCGTTCTTATGACCGGACGGCCAAGAGGAACGCCTTAATCAGGAACATGTAAATCTACAAAACAGTATAGATCTATATCATATATCTCATATACAAATTTAGATCTAATCAAGGCATATTTTGCATACATCTCATGTATCATAATCATGCATGTTTTCAGATCTAAATTATCTCATAATAATCTAAAAAATTAGATTTAAATTGATCTAATCAAAATAAATTCTAATCTAGACAATTATGTAGAACTATTCTACAACTAGTCTAGACATGCATCAATCATATCTCATATGATATTTAAAATTAAATAATTTTTATTTGCTGTTTATCAGATGTTATTATAACACTTATAATATCAGAAAATAGTAAATAAGAAGATCTAAAATATGATTTAATCAGATTAAATCAAAGACATGCAAAACTATTCTATAGAACTATTCTATTCTAGAACTAGTCATGCATATCTTCATGTTCTTAGATCCAAATCATTTAATTTTAATTTTTTCTGATTTCAGATCTGATCACATCTCATGTGACATCTGAAATCACTTTATTTTCTAATTAAAATAAAATTAAAATCAGATCTAAACAATTTAGAACCATGGCTCTGATACCAGTTGAAGGGAAATCCTGATTTCCCGGTCCAGGTTCGTCCAGATCTGATTCAGATCAAGAGATATATTTCAAAAATTTTTCTCTTGATCTCAATCAGATCTTGATATGTTTCAGATCTGATTCTTATTATTTTAATAAATAAAATAAAATAAGATAAATTAAATCAAATTTAATTTACCTGATTTGGGTAATCCTATTACCCTGTAGATGATCCTGATTGCAGCGGAAGGTTCTGGATCTAGCCACGCAAGCGCCTGGCCTCTACCGGTATCCACTCGGGTTGGATCTGGAGATCCTCTTCTTCTCTATCACACCTCCAAAAATCAGATCTGGATCTGATCTGGAGGATCTTCAAAACTCTTTTGAAGATCTGCAGTCGTCCTTTTGCAGCAGCGCAGCCTTCTTGCTTTTGATCGCCTTTCTTTTGATCTGAATCGCACCAACCTAAGTCCAAAACTCTTTTGGACGTGGAGAGGAGAAGGAGGAGAAGACTATGGCATGGAGAAGGAGGGGAGAGGCAGCCTTGGGGCGTGGGAAATCTCAATTGAATTGCATTCTTAATTAGGAGTTGGGCGCAGGGTCTTATTTATAGACCTCTTGTGATCCAACTCCTCTTCCTCTCAACCAATCACAACCCTTTGTGAAATCAGATCTAAATCTGATTGGTTGGAATAGAGACCCCTGGATTCCTCCTTAGAGGGTGCCTAAGACCAGTCAAACTGGATTCTTAGTAGAACTCTGATTGGAATCCAAAAGGGAGGTGGAGTCCTTGTCCAACAAGGACTCCTAGGCGCCTCCTACTTGGGCTCACGCCACCCTTGGCGTGCGCCCTTCTCCTTGCCAGGTTCTGGCAGGGGGACAGGCCCCCACCAGCTCTCCAATAGGTGCATGACATGTGGTCAAAAGTCAAAGTGTCAATGGTCAACGTTTGACCAGTCAAAGGTAGACTTTTGACCAAAGTCAAAGAACAAGAAATGGCAGGTGACCAAAAATGGCAGGTAATGTCTTACAAATAAGACAACCTATTCTGACTTGGACAACCTCCAGTCAGACCATATGAAGGCCTCTGATTGAGCACAAACTCCTTTGGCTCAGTCAGGACAACTTATTTATGATAGTAAAAGAAGAACGTTAGGTTCAATCGAGTGCTAGCACGATTTCCTTGAACCTAATTGAATCTCATTCAGATCAATTGAACTAGATCAGTTCAATTGATGATCACCAGATTCAAACCCTTGTTTGTGTGACCCAGTTAGGTTCAGTTCTGTATGGTAATGGGATATGTCATGATCTCTATCATAGACATCATCGAAACTCCTTTCGATGGATCAGAACTCTTCTGATTCGAACAGCTAGAATGATCGATCATCTAAATCATTCTAATTGCTCCCAAAATCCACCAGTGACACCTAGCAGTATATGGTGGCAACCCATCAGAGCTGAATGCGAACCTCTTGGTGCAGCTACCTGTGTGATTAAGTTCTTCTATCTTGAGCCCCGATCAGATTAGGGTTAAGGTAAACTCGTCAAACCCTAGTCTCTGTCATATGATGTAATCATTCGATTCGAGTCCAATGTGAAAATCTAAATAGAAACTCTTTCTATTATTTCACTCTGCCATGGCCATGGGCTTCTGGACTTGATTCTCATGATTCATCATAGGGCTGCTCCTCTACCACCGAGGTAGATAGATTCCATCTTGATGCAATCCAGTTCCTACAATGAACATGCTATAGCCAACATACACCTCAGGGTTCCATATGGCTAGGAGACCGAGTAATGGTGTAGTCAAACTATAACACCCTCAAGGTGAACTGCCGATGCATCTCAGGTCAAAGAACCAGACACACTACTGCAGCATCGAGTCAGTCATTGACGAGAAGGTAGACTTCCCTAATGACTACTCGAGGTGGTCACGCTCAGTGCCCTCGTTCTCTAACGAGTACCTGTACTCTCGCTCCGGTGTCTCCACACCGTAGACTCAAGACTCATCTACTAAAGAGAAGCGATCGTACACCAACCTTCCGGATCAATCACCATCCTCGTGATGATCCTATGGTCGGGAGCTGTTTATGAGTTAATAATGATTATTCATGTCTTAAATTTTCAACTCTTGAAAATATGAATTATCATTACCATTAACTCAAAGGATGTATCACAGACACTAAATACACAGGTGTGATAGAAAATAATCCATTTTATTGATTATAGTCAAAATTATAATTTTGCCCCTAGAAGTGTATTATAAGTGTCAGCCAATTCTGGCTTCTAGGGCATATATATCTAACAATACGTCAGTAGAAGATTCCAAGATGAGAGATTTCTATGGAGATAAGACCTCTTCTAGCTTTAAAAATTTTTTGTTTAAATTATTCTTAGTGACATTTCTGTCCTAGTTTCTTTTTAAATATCATTTTTGTAGGCCTTTTGGCCATGAACAATTATAAAATTTCAATAAAAAAATGAGTTTATAATATCATTGTGAATGGTGTTATCACTTTCTATGGATAATTGAACAATGGTGTATATATGTTATCACAATCTGTTAATGTAATCTATTCTACTGGCAAGCATCCTAGATTAGATAGTATATCAAATATCTACTTATGGCACTGTAGACTAGGTCATATAAATAAGAATAGAATAAACAGGTTGAGTCAAGAGAGAATCCTTGAAGTTAATAATCGTGAATCACTTTCAACTTGTGAGTTATGTCTTCTTGATAAAATGACCAAGTCACCTTTTACTGAAAAAGATGAAAGAGCCAATGAGCTCTTAGGTCCAGTACATACTGAAGTACGTAGACCAATGAGCATAAGTGCCAGAGGTGGATATGTCTACTTCATCACTTTCGCAGATGATCTATTCAAATATGGATATGTCTATCTGATGAAACATAAGTCAGATTCTTTTGAAATGTTCAAACTATTCTGAAGTGAAGTAGAAACATAAACTAGAAAGAGTATTAAAACTGTTCGATCTGATCGAGGAGGAGAATATCCATCTGGTGAGTTTCTCACATATCTCGGAGAGAATGAAATTTTCTCCTAATGGATTCCTCCTAGAACACCATAGCATAATGGTGTGTCTGAAAGGAGAAATTAGATTTTGTTAGACATGGTCCGATCCATGATGGGATTTGCCAGCTTGTCGATATTCTTCTGAGGATATGCACTCGAATCAACTTGTTATCTATTAAATTGGATTTCAAGCAAGTCTGTAATTAAAATCCCATATGAGATATGGAAAGGGCATAAGCCAGCACTTTCACACCTTAGAGTTTGGGGGTGCTCGGCTTATGTCAAATGGTTAGTTATAGACAAACTTAGACCTTGGTCTAACAAGTGTACATTCATAGGGTATCCAAAAGAGACCAAAGGATACTATTTCTATGATGCTAATAAACAAAAGATGTTCGTCAGCCTTAGGGCAACCTTTTTGGAAAAGGAGTTTCTTGGTGAAGGAACTGTTGCCTTTAAGATTGAACTTGATAAAGTTCAATAGGTAGAAAGTCCGACACAGAATGTTGAACCTAAGTCAGATTTGATTAGATCATATTCGAAGCCTAGTGAACCCGCACCATTAAGGCGATCCAGTAGAGTACCGTGCCATCCGGATAGATACTATAAATTCTTTGTCCAGGATGGTGATCCCATCGAACTTGATGAGAACAATAAGGACCCGATCTCTTATATGGATGTGATGCAGAGATCTGACTCTGAGAAATGGATAGAAGCCATGAGATCCGAAATGGATTCCATGAAGGTCAATGATGTATGGACATTAGTTGACCCACCTGAAGGGATTAAACCCATTGGGTGTAAATGGGTCTTCAAAAGGAAGAGGGGCGTAGATGGAAAGATGGAGATCTATAAAGCCCATCTAGTTTTCAAGGGGTATCATCAACGTTATGGTATTGACTATAACGAGATGTTCTTTCCTATGGCAATGCTCAAGTCCATTTGGATCAAGCTTGCCATTGCTGTTCATCTGGACAATGAGATTTGGCAAATAGATGTGAAGATAGCTTTCCCAAATGGAGAGCTGATCGAAGAGGTATATATGATACAATCTGAAGGGTTCACATCCATAGATGAGTCCAAGGTGTGCAAGCTTTAGAGATCCATTTATGGATTGAAGCAGGCATCTCGAAGTTGGAACATGCATTTTGATAAAGTGATCAAAACGTATGGCTTCGTTAAAAATGAAGAAGAACCCTACATTTGCAAATGGACAAATGGTCCAATAGTGGTATTCCTTATTAAGTATGTGGATGATATTCTCTTAATCGGAAATGATATCTCCATACTATAAGAAATAAAAGTTTGGTTGTCATCACAATTCTCCATGAAGGATTTGGGTGAAGCATCCTATATCCTAGGAATGAAGATCTATAGGAATAGATCTAAAAGGATACTTGGTATATCCTATTAGATATGTGTGCCCTAGAAGCCAAAATGGTTGACACTTGTAATACACTTCTAAGGATAAAATTATAATTTTAACTATAAATAATAAAATGGGTTATTTTCTATCATAGTGTGTATTTGAAAGTGTTTGTGATACATCCCTTAAGTTAATGGTAATCATAGTTCATATTTTCAAGAGTTGAAAATTTAAGACATGAATTTTCGTTATTAACTCATAAAATGCTTTCGATCATAGGATCATCATGAGGATGGTGATTGATCTAGAAGATTGGCTTACGATTACTTCTTTTGGATAGATGAGTCTTGAATCTATGGTGTTGAGACACCAAAGTGAGAGTACAGATACTCGTTAGAGAATGAGGGCACTAAGCGTGACCACCTCGAGCAGTCATAAGAAAGTCTACCTTCTCATCGATGACTGGCTCAAAGTTGCAGTGGTGTGTCTAGTTTTTTGACCTGAGGTGCATCAATAGTTCACCTTGAGGGTGTTATAGTTTGACTACATAACTCGATCTCCTAGCCATTTGGAATCCTAAGGTGTATGTTGGCTATAACATGTTCATTGTAGGAATTGGATTACACCAATAGGGGATCTATCTACCTCGGTAGAAGAAGAGCAGCCCTGTGATGATCACGAGAATCAAGTCCATAAGCCCATGGCTATGGCAGAGTGAAATAATTAAAAGAATTTTTATTAGGGTTTTCATATTGGACTTGAATCGGATGATTAATTTATATGATGAAAATTAGGGTTTGACAAGATCATCTTAACCCTAACCCGGTTGGAGCTCAAGATCGAGGAACATAATCACATAAGTAACTACACCGAGTGGTTCATTTTCAGTTCTGATGGGTTGCCACTATATGGTGCTAGGTGTCACTAGCGGATTTTGGAAGCAATTAGAATAATTTGGATGATCGATTATACTAGTTGTCTGAATCAAAAAAGTTTTGATCCATCGGAAGGTATTTTGATAATGTCGATGATAGAGATCGTGACATATCCCATTATCATATGGAACTAAACCTAACTAGATCATACAAATAAGGGTTTGGATATGGATGTTATCAATTGGACAAATCTAGTTCAATTGATTTGAATAAGATTCAATTAGGTTCAAAAAAATCATACTAGCACACGATTGAGCCTAATGTTCTTCTTTAACAATCATTAAAGCTTGTCTCGACTGAGCCAAATGCATTTAGGTTCACTCAAGAATCTTTTCTTGGTCTGATTGAAACTTATCCAGGTCAGAATAGGGTTGTCTTAATTTATGAGATAAATTTAAAACAACATCTGCCATTTTCGATCACCTGCTAATTTTTGTTTTTGAACATTGGTCAAATGTTGACCCTGGACACTTAGACATCTGCCCATGTGTCATGCACCCATAGGAGAGTACCTGAGGATTTGTCCCACTGCTAAAAAGCAGATAGGAAGGGGGTGCATGCCTAGGGAGGCGTGTGCCTCATGAGGATAAAAGATGGAGTCCCATATAGATGGGACTCCAGGTTGCTTCGGGGGATTATACTGTGTGGTGCCAAGAAGTCTTGTTTGACCCAATCTTGGCACCACCTTAGAAGAATTTTGAGGGTCTCTCATCTGATTGGATCAGATGATGTCATCCCATCAATTAGATTTAGATCTGATTGTACAAAGGGCTGCGATTGGCTAGGATGATGTGGCACTGCATGGCATAGTAAGGTCTATATAAACCCTGTCTCCACCTAGAATTTAATGCTTCTACCTTTAGCCCATGCCACATAGCCTCTCTCCCTCCTCCATGCCACCCTCTAGTATTCTCTCTCCTCTACATGCCCAAGGGCTTTTGGGCATGAACAAGGTGCAATCCAAGCAAGTGAAAGGCTCTAGGAAAGGAAGAAGGTAGCAATACTGCAAGAGACAACGACTGTTCTTCAAAAGTAGTTTTGAAGACCTTCAAGATCAGATCTAGATCTGATTTTTGGAAGATTGATTGAAAAGGAGACAATCTCTAGATCCTATCTGAGTGGATACCAGTAGAGGCCAAGCGTTTGCATGGCTACATGCAGAACTTTAGGCAAACATCAAGATCATCATAGGATAATTAGATTACCCAAAATAAAGATATAATTAAATTAGATTTAATTTTAATTTTATTTTTTTTAAAAGATTAATAAGATCATATTTGAGAAGTTTCAAATCTAGTTAGGATCTTAGAATTTTTTTTTTTAAAATATCTCTCTTTATCCAATCAGATTTGAACCAATCTGATCCAAAAAAATATAGCTTTTTCCTTCAACTGGTATCAGAGCTAGGTTCCATAACTCAATAGATCTAATTTCAATTTATTTTTAATCTGATAATTAGATGGTTTTAGATGTTATATTAGATATGATTAGATCTAAAATTAGAAAACTAAAAATTAAATAATGTAGATCTAAGATGTATAAGATGCATGACTAGACTAGGAATAGAATTATTCTATGTGTAGTCTAGCATGATCATAATTTTAATTTCATTAATTATAATTTTAGATCTATTTATTTACTATTTCATGATATCATAAATATTATAATTAGATTTAAAAAATAAAAAATAGATTTATTTAATTTATTGATATGAGATATGATAGATGCATGTTTAGACTAGTTATAGAATAGTTCTACAAAATTATTTTGAATAAATTAATTTAATATGATCAAATTTAAATCTTATTTTTTAGATATTTATGAGATAACTTAGATCTAGAGATATGTATTATATGATACATGAGATGTATGCAAAATATATTTTTAGTTAAATTTATTTTTATATATATGATATATGATGTAGATCTAACTAGTTTTATAGATTTATCATGTTTCTGATTAAGGCATTCTCCTTGGCCATCCAGTCATAAGAATAAAGTAGGGTTTAAAGATCCTCTCCTCCCATTCGATGGGTTGTTCTTATGTTGTATATGGGTGCTGCGCATTCGTTCTTAATCTAAAATGAAAAACTTATTTTCTACAAAATCCTAGAACCTGAAATCCTAAAATTTTATATACATGTTTTATTTATGAATCCAAAAATTAATTAAGAATTAAGATTATGAAATATATTAGGTCTAAAATTCAGAATTTTTAGATCTAAGACATATTCATAAAATTGGATTCGGGCTTGGATAGCTCAATTAGGTCAAGCGGTTGATCAAACCGATTCAAGAGTTAGTTAGGTGGGATCAGGAGTACTTAAATTGAGCAGTCTAATAGGATTAAGTTTGGATCAAGGTTGAGTCATATGAGTGATCGATCAAGTTAAGACCTAATTAGGCTCAGTGGTTAGAGTCTGGATTGTAGGCTAATCTGATTGGTTCTGACTCAATAATTTGGTATCTAAGAAAAGTTTGACAGATATGACCAACTGATTATTAATTGGGAGCCACTCGACTCGAATGCATTCTAATTAAGTTGATGGCATATCCCTTCCACTGATCTCACTTATCTGGCTATATTTGTTGGTCCAGTCCTAATCTAAGATGGCTGACAATCCAAGCTAACCCATGCCACTAAGTTAGTCATAATGGTTATGGCTATATCAAGTCAAATTTAAAGAGACCTAAATCAAATCTTCCTAAGAAAAGATTAAGTTTAAGGTCTTCCACCATTGTAGATGTATCGGCCCTTTCCAGGGTTGATTATTCTCAGCTGGTCACAGTGGTTTAGTTGCACCGAAAAGATACAACCATATCTATTAGGCATTGGATGCTACGGGCTGGAGGATGGATTGGACTCAATATTTCAAATTTGGTGAATGACCCAATTAGAAATCCAATCTGTACAAATGGTGGGTCTGACATAACTAAGGAGTGGATCAATATTCCAGACATAGTGAGATTCATGAATTAGAGACCAACTCTGGGTGCACCATGATTAGAGAATCATTGGACAAGAGTTGTTCACTCATTGACTAACCCATCACCAATAACTATTTGGTGAGGTGATGAGTCAATTGGTGGGACTGTACCATCCATTAGAAATTAGTAATCATGAAGATTTTTGCATCTCTACAGAGGGAGTGTACAGATCCAAAAAAATAATGGAAGCTAATTTGTTGAAAATTCAAATTCCTAAATAAATTCATCAAGTCTTAATTATCTAATTAGAAACATTGACTCTCTACAGAAAAAGAAAAATATCAGCATCTAACCCACTAGCCCGTATCCTGGACACCCATAGACTGATCGGACCTAATTACAAGGATTGTCTCTGAAACTTTAAAATTATTTTAGATTTTTAAAAGTTGACTCATGTATTGGATCAGGATCCCCCCACCTTACCAGCTCGTCCGTTTGCTGAACAGAGATCGTCTCTTGATAAGTGAATGGATGAAGATAATAAGATCAGATACTACATATTGGGCTCGATGTCTGATAAGCTTTAATGCCAACATGAATATATCAAGACTGTCCGCTAAATGTTGGCTCACCTACAAGAGTTGTTTGGTAAACAGAGTCGCACAGTCAAATATCAGGTCACCAAACAACTATTTAAGGCTAAAATGCATGATGGACAGTTAGTCCAAGATCATTGTCTGATGATGACCAAGGACATGAAAGAGATTGGGAAGCTCGGACTGAAGCTAGACAAGGATCTGAAGAATGATATAATTCTATAATCCCTGACTGATGCGTATGGATAGTTCATCATGAACTACCATATGCATAAACTTCAGAATACTCCGGCCGAGCTTATAAATATGCTGGTTACTACTGAGCTTTCTATGAAAGGTTCTAAAGGCTTAGTACTTGCTATGGAATGAACTTCTTCCAAGAGAAAGTCTTTTAGAAAGAAGAAGAAGTCTGTGAAAAAGCAGAAGATGGAAGGTAGAAAGAAAAAGAAGGCAGAGCTGAAGAAGAAGGCCGCTAATAAAGAAAAGTATTTCTATTGTAATACTGACGACTATTAGAAGTGAAACTGCCTTACATACCTGGCCATCCTAAAGAATAAGAAGAAGATAGGTCCTTCTGAAGATATGCTTATTATTGAATCTAACCTTACAGTTTCTTCTGCATCCAGTTAGGTGCTTGACTCTGGTTCTAGTGCTTATTTGTGCACTTCCATGTAGGATCTTAAGGATAGCAGGTGGCTGAGGGATGGTGAGATGATCCTATGCATCGAAAATGGAGCAAGGGTTGCTACTGCGGTTGTGGGAACCTACCCTCTTCGACTATCATCTAGCTTAGATTTAGTACTTAAGGATTATTATTATGTGCATGCTACAAGCAGAAATTTGAATTTTATTTCATGTTTAGCATAAGAAGGCTGTGTAATTAGTTTTTTTAAGGACCATTGTAATATTCTTTATGAAAGAAATAAAATTGCAAGTCATTTTCTTATTAACGATCTCTACCAGTTACATATTGATGTATCTATCTTTAATATCGAGCAAAATATGATTGTCATAAGATCAAAATGACCTAGGGATAATTCAAATGATAGGTATCTATGGCACCTAAGGCTAGGTCATATAGCAAAATATAGGGTTAACAAATTGAAGAAAATTGGGCAATTTATTCCATTGACTTCTGAGTCATATCCAATTTGTGAATCATGTCTAAGCTCCCTTTTATAGGACATGGGGAAAGGGTCACGGAACTACTTGCCCTAGTATATATCGATGTGTGTGGCCCATTTGATGTGTCGGCTAGAGGCAACTTTGTCTACTTTATAATCTTTACCAATGATTTATCTCAGTATAAGTATGTGTATCTTATGAGACACAAGTCTAAAGCCTTTGAAAAGTGTAAAAAATTCAGACATGAAGTGGAAAAACAAACTAAAAAATCCATTAAGATTCTTCGATCAGATTGAGGAGGTGAATACCTTAGTCAAAAATTCTTGGACTATCTCAAGCAATATGGCATTGTCTCTCAATGGATTCCACTTGGAACACCTCAACTCAACAGAGTTTCAGAATGGTGGAACCGAACCCTATTAGATATGGTCTAACCCAAGATGAGCTTCACAAACCTCCTTGATTTTCTTCGAGATATAGTCTATTAACTGCTATATATTTACTGAATAGGGTTTCCTCTAAAACCATTCCTACCACATCGTATGAGATATGGCATGGTAAGAAATAAAGTCTGAGTCATCTCAGAATTTAGGGTTGTCCTGTTCATGTCAAAAGACAACAAGCGGACAAGTTAGACTATAGATCCTTTAGAGCTCGATTCATATGATATCCAAAAGAGTCATTAGGATATTATTTCTATATTACAGAAGACCATAATGTAATTGTGAGTCGGCATGCCATCTTTCTTGAGAAATAGTTTATTCAAGATGATGGCATTGGAAAGCAGATCAAGCTAGAGGAGAAAATCTTGCAAGAGCAACGAGCTAAGGATCCTATGGAGCCAAATTAGGTTGAGTCAATACAATCACTACCTCCTCCACCTCATAGATCAGAAAGAGTTTTCCATCCCCCTGAGAGGTACTTAGATACTATTTTAGAGAAAGTAGAGAAAATATTCCTTGTAGGTAATTGGGTTCATGGTGATGATCCCAAAACCTATGATGAGGCGATATCAGATATCGACTCCGAGAAATGGTTAGAGGCAATGAAGTTAGAAATTGACTTGATGCACTCAAACCAAGTTAGGACCTTGGTAGATCCACCTGAAGGTATAGTACCTATTAGGTGTAAATGCATCTATAAGAGAAAGATTGGTGTAGATGGGAATGTGAAGATATTTAAAGCTAGATTAGTGGCAAAAAGATATAGTCAGCATGAAGAAATTGACTATCATGATACCTTTTTCCCAGTATCCATGCTAAAATCCATCAACATATTGCTTGTTATTGCAGTCTATTTTGATTATGAAATATGGCAAATGGATGTGAGAATGGCATTCTTAAATGGATACCTTGACAAAGATATCTATATGAAACAACCACTAGGTTTCACATCCAATGATGCTGATCATAAAGTATGTATGCTATAAAGGTCCATATATGGACTTAAGCAAATATCTCAGAGCTAAAATATTTATTTTAGTTATGTGATCAAATTATTTGGTTTCATCAAGAATGAGGAGGATACATATGTTTTCAAAAAGGTCAGTGGGAGCGCTATTGTCTTCCTCGTACTGTATATAGATGATATCCTCCTTATTGGAAATGATATTTTCATGCCGACTATAGTTAAAATATGGTTATCTAAAGAATTCTTCATGAAAGACCTAGGAGAAGCATCCTTCATTCTAGGAATTTAGGTCTATAGAGATAGACCGCATAGGATGCTAGGTCTTTCATAGAAGATGTACATAGAGGAAATGCTAAAGAGGTTAAGCATGAAAAACTCCAAGAGGAGATTGGTATCCTTCAGACATGGCATTCATCTCTCCAAAAAAATGTGTCCCAACACACCTAAAGAAATTGAATGCATGAGCAAGATCCCTTATGCTTCAGGAATAGGGAGTCTCATGTATGCCATGTTATATACATGACCTGATATAGCCCATGTTGCGAGTGTCATGAGTAGATATCAATCGAATCCAGGTGAAGAACACTGGTTTTTAGTGAAATGTATCCTTAAGTACTTGAGAAGAACTAAGAATATGATGTTGATTTTTGGTAATGGAGAACTCCAAGTCCAGGGATATATAAACTCGAATTTTATATCCAATATGGATCATCGAAAGTCGACATCTGAGAGTCTGTTTGTGTGTAATGGTGGTGCTGTCAGTTGAAAGAGTTCCAAGTAGACAGAGATAGCAGATCCCACCATGAAAGCAGAGTACATCGCTACGTTAAAAGCTATGAAGGAGGTATTCTGGTACAAGAAGTTCGTTGAAAAGATTAGAGTGATTCCATCGGATGCCATTCCTCTGTACTATAAAAATAATGGCACCATAGCTCTTGCTAAGGAGTCAAGGTCTCACTAAAAATCTAAGCACATCGAACGACGATACCACCTCATCCACGATTACCTTGAGAAAGATTATGTCGAGGTCAAGAGAGTCGACTCTATAAACAATGCGGTAGACCCACTTACAAAGCCATTGGACTAGCAGAAGATCGAATCCCATCTTAAGAAGATGGGACTTAAATTTATAGCCAATTGGCTTTAGGTCAAGTGGAAGTTTGTTAAATATATGTGCCTTAGAAGTCAGATTGGCTGACACTTGTAATATACTTCTAAGGATAAAATTATAATTTTGATTAGTAATAATAAAATGGATTATTTTCTATCATAGTTTATATTTGAAAGTGTCTGTGATACATCCCTTGAGTTAATGGTAATGATAGTTCATATTTTCAAGAGTTGAAAATTTAAGACATAAATTTTCATTATTGCCTCATAAAATGCTCCCAACCATAGGATCATCATGAGGATGGTGATTCATCTAGAAGGTTGGTGTACGATTGCTTCTTTTGGATAGATGAGTCTTGAATCTACGATGTAGAGACACCGAAGTGAGAGTATAGATACTCGTTAGAGAACAAGAAAACTGAGCATGACCACATTGAGCAGTCATAAGAAAGTCTAACTTCTCATCGATGATTGGTTCGAAGCTGTAGTGGTGTGTCATGTTCTTTGACCTGAGGTGCATCGATAATTCATCTTGAGGGTGTTATAGTTTGACTACACTATAACTCGATCTTCTAGCCATTTAGAATCCTGAGGTGTATGTTGGCTATAGCATGTTCATTATAGGAATTGGATTACACGAATAGGGGATCTATCTATCTCGGTAGATGAGGAGCAGCCCTATGATGATCATGAGAATCAAGTCCATAAGCCCATGGCCATGGCAGAGTGAAATAATAGAAAGAGTTTCTACTAGTATTTTCACATTGGACTTAAATTGAATGATTAATTCATATGATGGAAATTAGGGTTTGACGAAATCACCTTAATCCTAATCCGATCGGGGCTCAAGATAGAGGAACTTAATCACACAGATAATTGCATCAAGAAGTTCATTTTTAGTTTTGATGGATTGTCACCATACGTTGCTAGGTGTCACTGGTGGATTTTGTGAGCAATTAGAATGATTTGGATGATCGATCATACTAGTTGTCTGAATCAGAAAAGTTCCGATCCATCGAAAGGTGTTTCAATGATGTCGATGATACAGATCACAATATGTCTCATTACCATATGGAACTAAATCTAACTGGGTTATACAAATAAAGATTTGGATTTGGATGTCATCAATTGGACAAACCCAGTTCAATTGATTTGAGTAAGATTAAATTTTGTTCAAAAAAATCGTGCTAGCACACGATTGAGCCTAATGTTCTTCTTTAACAATCATTAAAGCTTGTCTCAAATGAACCAAATATATTTGGGCTCACTCAAAAATCTTTACTTGGTCTAATTAGAGCTTGTCCAGATCGGAAAAAGATTATCTTAATTTATGAGATAAATTTAAAACAATACCTACCATTTTCCATCATCTTCTAATTCCTATTTTCGGACATTGGTCAAATGTTAACCCTAGATACTTAGACATCTGCCCATATGTCATGCACCCATAGGAGTGTACCTACGGACTTGTCCTCCTGCTAAAAAGTAGATAGGAAGGGGGCGCATGCCTAGGGAGGCTAGTGCCCCATGAGGATAATAGATGGAGTCCCATACAGATGAAACTCCAGGTTGCTTCAGGGGATTAAAATGTGTGGCTCCAAGAAGTCCTGTTTGATCCAGTCTTCACACTACCTTAGGAGGGTTTTGAGGGTCTCTCATCTGATTTGATCAGATGATATCATCCGACCAATCAGATTTAGATCTGATTGCACAAAGGGTCATGATTGGCCAGGATGATGTGGCATTGCATGGCGCAATAGGATCTATATAAACCCGATCTGCACCTAGAATTTATGCTTCTACCTTTAGCCCCCCCACATAGCCTCTCTCCCTCCTTCTCCATGCCACCCTCTAGTCCTCTCTCTCCTCTCCATGCCCAAGGACTTTTGGGCATGAACAAGGTGCGATCTAAGCAAGTGAAAGATGCCAAGAAAGGAAGAAGGTAGCACTGTTGCAAGAGACAACGACTGTTCTTCAAAAGCAATTTTGAAGATCTTCAAGATCAAATCTAGATCTAATTTTTGAAGAATTGATTGAGAAGAAGAAGATCTTTAGATCCTACCTGAGTGGATACCGGTAGAGGGCAGGCACTTGCATGGTAACATCTAGAACCTTAGGCAAATATCGGGATCATCACAGGATAATTGGATTATCCAAAATAATGGTATAATTAAATTAGATTTAATTTTTAATTTTATTTTTATTATTAGATCAATAAGATCAGATCTAAGGAGTCTTAGATCTGATTAGGATCTTAGAGAAAAATTTTTTGAAATATCCCACTTGATCCAATCAGATCTGAACCAACTTGATCCAAAAAATAAGGCTTTTTCCTTCATATCTCAATCCACGTACATAGAAACTACGCTGAAGAGGTTCAGCATGGAGAAATCCAAAAAGGGCTATCTTTTGATAGGCCAAGGAATTTCTCTTTGTAAGAAGGATTGTCCGACAACTTCTGAAGAGAGAGAGCGAATGAGTAGAATTCCATATGCTTTGGTAGTGGAGTTTATTATGTATGCAATGATATGTACGTGATCAGACGTGGCACACTCACTAGGAGTGGTGAGTAGATACCAGTTTGACCCTAAAAAAAATTGCTAGAAGGTGGTTAAAACCATCCTTAAGTATTTGAGAAATACTAAGGATCAATGATTGGTTTATGGTGAGTTGAATCTAAAACTTGTGGGGTTTACAGACTCCAGCTTTTAATCTGACCATTATGATAGTAAAAGTGTATCGAGATATATCTTTACTCTATATGGTGGAGCCATCTGCTGAAAAAGTTTCAAGCAGCATACAATGACTGACTCTATTTACGAAGAGTACATGGCAGCATCAGATACAGCAAAAAAAGTTGTGTGGCTGAGAAAGTTCATCACCGAGCTTGGAGTAGCACCTTCCATTGATGGTCCAGTCCTGCTTTACTACAACAGCACTGGAGCCATAGCTCAAGCAAACGAACCAAAGGCACACCAATGGATAAAGCACATTCTATGCCATTTTTATTTGATCTGTAAGATCATGGATCGGGGTGACGTCGATCTTCAGAAGATCGATGGAAAGAAGAACCTAGCTGACCCCTTCACTAAAGCCCTGGCAATCAAGGAGTTCGATAACCATAAGTCGAAGATGGTTATTAGATACTATGCCAAGTAGCTTTAGGATAAGTGAAAGTTGTTGGAAATTATGTCCCAAAGCCAATCATCAGTCTGTTGATGGTTGAGCTATTTTATAATTATAATTAATTTATTAATTAATAAAAATATTTTGGCATCTTTTTTCATCATAAATTTACATCTTTGAATGAACTCCATTATTGTGATGAAGTCTTTAGGACTATTTAGTTTCGATAAAGAGAGAATTTATTGATTAGTCCTTAAATTTGTTCACGACCAAATGATGGGCTGTTAATTACGATGATAGCATCTATCGAGCATAGATCGCTATATGCCATATAGGTTGGTTGTCCTCTTAACTAACGAGTGTGGAGACACTGGTATGGCCTACAGATGAAATATATGGATACATCATCATTGAATAGGACCAACTTTAGAGCATTCTACTATCGAGAATGTCTCTGATTAGATAAGGTATAAGTATCCCTTAGACCTGAGATCACCTTAGTGACTTGCAACAACTCACTTTACTTTGATCTCTCTCTTTTT
>QRFJ01002168.1:214080-258755 GCA_006176705.1 Cocos nucifera | reverse complement strand
CTTGGGAACATTACCCTCTTCGATTTACCATCTGGTTTAGACTTAGTTTTTAAAAAGACTGTTATTATGTTGCCTGCAGCAGCAGAAATTGATTTCTATTTCATTGCTTAGCCATAAGAAGGTTATGTGCAATGCACCTTCTTTAAGGACATTGTAATTTTACCACTTTATGAAAAGAAATAAATTGCGATATAATGGGTTATCGTCTTATTACCTATCGGTTACATTTATCGGGCTACATATTTCCCGTGTGTGTTCTAAAACTTCATTCAAAACGTTGAATGCCAAACGACCGCTAGGCTTAATTAAATCTATGGCACCTGAGATTAGGTCAACTGCTACTGCAGCAACTCTTGCTCCATTACCGACGCGTAGGATCATGTCTCCATCCCTCAGCCTCCTGCTATCCTCAAGACCCTGCATAGAAGTGCACAGATGAGCACTAGAACCAGAGTCAAGCACCCAACTGGATGCAGAAGAAATCGTAAGGTTAGACTCAATAACGAGCATACCTCCAGAAGGACCTTCCTTCTTGTTCTTTAGGGTGGCCAGGTAAGTAGGGCAGTTCCGCTTCCAATGGCCGTCGCTGTTGCAATGGAAACACTTTCCTTTGCCATCGACCTTTCTTCTTCGATTCTGCCTTCTTCTTCTTTGATCCTTCCACCTTTTGCTTTTTCACAGACTTCTTTTTCTTTCCATAAGACTTTCTTTTGGAAGAAGTCCGTTCCATAGCAAGAACTGAGCCTTTAGAACCTTTCATAGAAAGCTCAGCGGTAACCAGCATATTCATCAACTCGGCCAAGGAATTTCTGAAGTTTATGCATGTGGTAATTCATGATGAATTGCCCATATGCATCAGTCAAGGATTGCAGAATAATATCGTTCTGCAGATCCAAGTCCAACTTCACACCGAGCTTCTCAAGCTCTTCCATGTCCTTGATCATTGTCAGACAGTGATCTTGGACTGACTGCCCATCACGCATCTTAGCCTTAAAAAGTCATTTTGTGACTTGATATTTGGCTGCGCGACTCTGTTCACCAAACATCTCCTGCAGGTGAGCCAACATTTGGCGAGCAGTCCCGATATCTTCATGTTGGCGCTGGAGCTCATCAGACATCGAGCCCAACATGTAGTATCTGGCCTTATTGTCTTCGTCAATCCATTTTTCCAGAGACGCTCTCTGTTCAGTGGATGGACGAGCTGGTAAGGTGGGAGGGTCCTGGTCCAAAACATGTGTTAACTTCTCTGAACCCAAAACAATTTTGTAGTTCCTGAGCCAATCTTTATAATTGGGTCCAGTCAGTCTATGTGTGTCTAGGATACGTGCCAGTGGGTTGGACGCAGACATTTTCCTGTAGAGAGTCAAAGATTCTAGTTAGATACTGTAATTTTGACTTGACCAATTTGTTTAGGGATTTTATTTTTAAACAAATTAGCTCCCACTATTTTCTCGGATCCCTACACTCCCTCTGTAGAGATGCGAAAATCTCCGCGATTGATGATTTCTAGTGGGTGGTGCGGTCTCACCAACTGACTCATCACCTCACCTAACAGTTATTGGTGATGGGTTAGCCAATGAGTGAACAACTCTTGTTCAATGATTCTCTAATCATGGTGCACCCAAACTTGGTCTCTAATTCATGAATCTCACCGTATCCGAAATATTGATCCACTCCTTAGTTAAGTCAGACCCACCATTTGCATAGACTGGGTTCCTAATTGGGTCTCTCACCGTATCCGGAATATTGAGCCCAACTCATCCTCCAGCCCATAGCATCCAATGCCTAATAGACATGGTTGCGTCTTCCCGGTGCAACTGAGCCACTGTATCCAGCCGAGAACAATCAACCCCGGGAAGGGCCCGCACATCTACAATGGTGGAAGACCTCGGACTTAATCTTTTCTTAGGGAGAATTGATTCAGGTCTCATTAAACTAGACTTGGCTTAGTCATAACAATTATGACTAACCTAGTGGCATGGGTCAGCTCGGATTATTGACCACCTCAGATCAGAACTGTGTCAACAGATATGGCCAGGTAAGTGAGACCGGTGGAAGGAATATGCCGTTAACTCGCACAAGAACGCATTCAGGTCGAGTAGCTTCCAATTAAAAACCAGTCGGTCGTCTATGCCAAACTTACCTTAGACACCAAATTGTTGAGTCAGAACCAATTGGGTTAGCCTACAATCCAGACTCTAACCTCTGAGCCTAATTAGGTCTTGCTTGATCGTGACTCGATCTTGACCCAGACTTAATCCTATTAGGCTGGTCAATTTAAGCATTGTTGATCCCATCTAACCAACTCTTGATTCGGTTTGATCAACCGCTTAGACCTAATTGAGCTACCCAAGCCCGAACCCAGTATTATGAATATGTCTTAGATCTGAAATTCTCAATTTTAGACCTAATTAATATTCCATAAACTTAATTCTTAATTAAGTTGGGTTCATAAACAAAATATGCACAATAAATCCTAGGGTTTCAGGATCTAGGGTTTTGCAGAAAGTAAGTTTTGGGTTTCTGATTAAGGACGAACACGCAGCACCCCTACACGTCATAAGAACACCCCATCGAATGGGAAGAGAGGGCCTTTAAACCCTTCTTCGTTCTTATGACCGGACGGCCAAGAGGAACGCCTTAATCAGGAACATGTAAATCTACAAAACAGTTATAGATCTATATCATATATCTCATATACAAATTTAGATCTAATCAAGGCATATTTTGCATACATCTCATGTATCAAATCATGCATGTTTTCAGATCTAAATTATCTCATAATAATCTAAAAAATTAGATTTAAATTGATCTAATCAAAATAAATTCTAATCTAGACAATTATGTAGAACTATTCTACAACTAGTCTAGACATGCATCTATCATATCTCATATGATATTTAAAATTAAATAATTTTTATTTGCTGTTTATCAGATGTTATTATAACACTTATAATATCAGAAAATAGTAAATAAGAAGATCTAAAATATGATTTAATCAGATTAAATCAAAGACATGCAAAACTATTCTATAGAACTATTCTATTCTAGAACTAGTCATGCATATCTTCATGTTCTTAGATCCAAATCATTTAATTTTAATTTTTTCTGATTTCAGATCTGATCACATCTCATGTGACATCTAAAATCACTTTATTTTCTAATTAAAATAAAATTAAAATCAGATCTAAATAATTTAGAACCATGGCTCTGATACCAGTTGAAGGGAAATCCTGATTTCCCGGTCCAGGTTCGTCCAGATCTGATTAGATCAAGAGATATATTTCAAAAATTTTCTCTTGATCTCAATCAGATCTTGATATATTTTAGATCTGATTCTTATTATTTTAATAAATAAAATAAAATAAGATAAATTAAATCAAATTTAATTTACCTGATTTGGGTAATCCTATTACCCTGTAGATGATCCTGATTGCAGCGGAAGGTTCTGGATCTTAGCCACGCAAGCGCCTGGCCTCTACCGGTATCCACTCGGGTTGGATCTGGAGATCCTCTTCTTCTCTATCACACCTCCAAAAATCAGATCTGGATCTGATCTGGAGGATCTTCAAAACTCTTTTGAAGATCTGCAGTCGTCCTTTTGCAGCAGCGCAGCCTTCTTGCTTTTGATCGCCTTTCCTTGATCTGAATCGCACCAACCAAAGTCCAAAACACCTTTTGGACGTGGAGAGCAAGGGGAGAAGAAGCTATGGCATGGAGAAGGAGGGGAGAGGCAGCCTTGGGGCGTGGGGTTTCTTAATTGAATTGCATTAGCATAGAATCTGAGTTGGGCGCAGGGTCTTATTTATAGACCTAAGCTTGTGATCCAACTCCTCTTCCTCCTCAACCAATCACAACCCTTTGTGAAATCAGATCTAAATCTGATTGGTTGGAATAGAGACCCCTGGATTCCTCCTTAGAGGGCGCCTAAGACCAGTCAAACTGGATTCTTAGTAGAACTCTGATTGGAATCCAAAAGGGAGGTGGAGTCCTTGTCCAACAAGGACTCCTAGGCGCCTCCTACTTGGGCTCACGCCACCCTTGGCGTGCGCCCTTCTCCTTGCCAGGTTCTGGCAGGGGGACAGGCCCCCACCAGCTCTCCAATAGGTGCATGACATGTGGTCAAAAGTCAAAGGTGTCAATGGTCAACGTTTGACCAGTCAAAGGTAGACTTTTGACCAAAGTCAAAGAACAAGAAATGGCAGGTGACCAAAAATGGCAGGTAATGTCTTACAAATAAGACAACCTATTCTGACTTGGACAACCTCCAGTCAGACCATATGAAGGCCTCTGATTGAGCACAAACTCCTTTGGCTCAGTCAGGACAACTTATTTATGATAGTAAAAGAAGAACGTTAGGTTCAATCGAGTGCTAGCACGATTTCCTTGAACCTAATTGAATCTCATTCAGATCAATTGAACTAGATCAGTTCAATTGATGATCACCAGATTCAAACCCTTATTTGTGTGACCCAGTTAGGTTCAGTTCTGTATGGTAATGGGATATGTCATGATCTCTATCATAGACATCATCGAAACTCCTTTCGATGGATCAGAACTCTTCTGATTCGAACAGCTAGAATGATCGATCATCTAAATCATTCTAATTGCTCCCAAAATCCACCAGTGACACCTAGCAGTATATGGTGGCAACCCATCAGAGCTGAATGCGAACCTCTTGGTGCAGCTACCTGTGTGATTAAGTTCTTCTATCTTGAGCCCCGATCAGATTAGGGTTAAGGTGAACTCGTCAAACCCTAGTCTCTGTCATATGATGTAATCATTCGATTCGAGTCCAATGTGAAAATCTAAATAGAAACTCTTTCTATTATTTCACTCTGCCATGGCCATGGGCTTCTAGGACTTGATTCTCATGATTCATCATAGGGCTGCTCCTCTACCACCGAGGTAGATAGATCCCATCTTGATGCAATCCAGTTCCTACAATGAACATGTCATAGCCAACATACACCTCAGGGTTCCATATGGCTAGGAGACCGAGTAATGGTGTAGTCAAACTATAACACCCTCAAGGTGAACTGCCGATGCATCTCAGGTCAAAGAACCAGACACACTACTGCAGCATCGAGTCAGTCATTGACGAGAAGGTAGACTCCCTAATGACTACTCGAGGTGGTCACGCTCAGTGCCCTCGTTCTCTAACGAGTACCTGTACTCTCGCTCCGGTGTCTCCACACCGTAGACTCAAGACTCATCTACTAAAGAGAAGCGATCGTACACCAACCTTCCGGATCAATCACCATCCTCGTGATGATCCTATGGTCGAGAGCTGTTTATGAGTTAATAATGATTATTCATGTCTTAAATTTTCAACTCTTGAAAATATGAATTATCATTACCATTAACTCAAAGGATGTATCACAGACACTAAATACACATGTGTGATAGAAAATAACCCATTTCATTAATTATAGTCAAAATTATAATTTTGCCCCTAGAAGTGTATTACAAGTGTCAGCCAATTCTGGCTTCTAGGGCACATATATCTAACAGCAACCTCGGCCGTAGGAGATAAGATCTCTCTTGAGGGTCTGGCCCAACCTTGGTTGTAGAAAATAAGATCTCCCCCGAGCACCCGCATCAATCTCGACCGTAGGAGATAAGATCTCCCTCGAGCCGACCTCGACCATAGGAGATAAGATCTCCTCCGAGCACCCGCATCAACCTCGACGGTAGGAGATAAGATTTTCCCCGAGGCAACCCCGGCCGTAGGAGATAAGATCTCCCCTGAAGGTCTAAGCCAACCTCGGTTGTAGGAGATAATATCGCCTCCGAGGAGATCAACCTCCGATCTCGACCATCGAAGATGAGATTAATTTCAACCTCGGCTAAAGAAGAGATCTTTTTGAGTTTCAACTTCAACAAATGCATGGCCCGAAAAAGAACTTCAGCGGTCGCCTATTTCGGTACTCCCTTCCTTCAAATTTTGAATTCAAAAGTGGGGGGACTATGATCGAGGATAAACCCCGCTCTCGCTGAAGTCCAGTCTGATGCTCAGGCTAGTGCAATCAGTAGTCATGAAAGGGCTTCAGCGAATGAGCCTTAGTCGAACTTTTTCAGTTGGTCGAACTCTAAAGAGGTCGAGCTCATTCGGCCAAACTTCCCAGCGACCGAGCTTTAGCCAAACTGCTCAGCGGCCGAGCTCCTTTGGACTCCCAGCGATCGAGCTTTAGCTAAACTCCTCAGCGATCGAGTTTCAGTTGACTCCCGTAAGAGCCGAACTCCTTCCACGCTCTTCTAGCCAGACACCTGTGAGAGCCAAACTCCCTCTCAGACATCCCCTTCGGTCGGACTTCTTCAGGAGCCGAACTCCTCCCAGAATCTCCTTCGATCGATCGAGCTCCTTTCGAACTCTCCAGTGATTAAGCCTTAGCCACACTCCTCCAGCCAGATGCCTACGGGAGCCAAACTCCTTCCGTGCTTCCTCTTCAGGAGTCCAAACTCCTTTGGAATCGATATATGCCAGAGTCCACCAATCGATGCTTGCTTTCTCAGAGCCACAGCTATTAAAGCTGGACGAACGGTCACCATCAGTCTGCCATAGGCGACTCTACAGGCGGCTCTGCCAGACCTCGAGCAGCCCACCACTGTCGAACAGTATGGCTGTTGCTATCGACCTGATGATACCATCCTCTCCGCATCTAGCTTGGTGCAGCCTCGAGTGGCCCACCATCAGGCAGCTACAGCTATCACCATCAAGCTCTGCCTATAAAAAGGATCCTTTAGATACACTAACGCTAGGCTCTAAGCTCTCCTCTCCTTCTCTAAATTCTGTTGAACTCATTCCAGAGCACTCCATGTTAGATATATGTGCCCTAGAAGTCAGAATTGACTGACACTTGTAATACACTTTTAGGGGCAAAATTATAATTTTGACTATAATTAATAAAATGGGTTATTTTCTATCACACCTGTGTATTTAGTGTCTGTGATACATCCTTTGAGTTAATGGTAATGATAATTCATATTTTCAAGAGTTGAAAATTTAAGACATGAATAATCATTATTAACTCATAAACAACTTCCGACCATAGGATCATCATGAGGATGGTGATTGATCCGGAAGGTTGGTGTACGATCGCTTCTCTTTAGTAGATGAGTCTTGAGTCTACGGTGTGGAGACACCAGAGCAAAAGTACAGGTACTCGTTAGAGAACGAGGGCACTGAGCGTGACCACCTCGAGTAGTCATTAGGAAGTCTACCTTCTCGTCAATGACTGACTCGATGCTGCAGTAGTGTGTCTGGTTCTTTGACCTGAGATGCATCGGTAGTTCACCTTGAGGGTGTTATAGTTTGACTACACCATTACTCGGTCTCCTAGCCATATGGAACCCTGAGGTGTATGTTGGCTATAGCATGTTCATTGTAGGAACTGGATTGCATCAAGATGGGATCTATCTACCTCGGTGGTAGAGGAGCAGCCCTATGATAATCATGAGAATCAAGTCCTGAAGCCCATGGCCATGGCAGAGTGAAATAATAGAAAGAGTTTCTATTTAGATTTTCACATTGGACTCGAATCGAATGATTATATCATATGACAGAGACTAGGGTTTGACGAGTTTACCTTAACCCTAATCTGATCGGGGCTCAAGATAGAAGAACTTAATCACACAGGTAGCTGCACCAAGAGGTTCGCATTCAGCTCTGATGGGTTGCCACCATATACTGCTAGGTGTCACTGGTGGATTTTGGGAGCAATTAGAATGATTTAGATGATCGATCATTCTAGCTGTTCGAATCAGAAGAGTTCTGATCCATCGAAAGGAGTTTCGATGATGTCTATGATAGAGATCATGACATATCCCATTACCATACAGAACTGAACCTAACTGGGTCACACAAACAAGGGTTTGAATTTGGTGATCATCAATTGAACTGATCTAGTTCAATTGATCTGAATGAGATTCAATTAGGTTCAAGGAAATCGTGCTAGCACTCGATTGAACCTAACGTTCTTCTTTTACTATTACAAATAAGTTGTCCTGACTGAGCCAAAGGAGTTTGTGCTCAATCAGAGGCCTTCATATGGTCTAACTGGAGGTTGTCCAAGTTAGAGAAGGTTGTCTTATTTTATAAGACATGACCTACCATTTTTGGTCACCTGCCATTTTTGGTCCTTTGACTTTGGTCAAAAGTTGACCTTTGACTGGTCAAATGTTGACCATAGACACTTTGACTTTTATCCACGTGTCATGCACCTATTGGAGAACTGGTGGGAGCCTGTCCCCCTACCAGAACCTGGCAAGAAGGAGGGCGCATGCCACCCTAGGCGTGCGCCCAAGTTGGAGGCACCTTGGAGTCCTTGTTGGACAAGGACTCCACCTCCCTTTTGGATTCCAATCAGAGTTCTACTAAGAATCCAGTTTGACTGGTCTTAGGCACCCTCTAAGGAGGAATCCAGGGGTTTCTATTCCCACCAATCAGATTTAGATCTGATTTCACAAAGGGTTGTGATTGGTTGGGAGGAAGAGGAGTTGGATCACGCTTAGTCTATAAATAAGACCCTGCGCCCAACTCAGATTAAAATGCAATTAGAATAGAGATTTCCCACTCCCCAAGGCTGCCTCTCCCCTCTTCCTCCATGCCTAAACTTCTCCTCCTTCTCCTCTCCACGTCCAAAAGAGTTTTGGATTTAGGTTGGTGCATTCCAGATCAAAAGAAAGGCGATCAAAAGAAGAAGGCTGCACTGCTGCAAAGGACGACTGCTGATCTTCAAAAGGAGTTTTGAAGATCCTCCAGATCAGATCCAGATCTAATTTTTGGAGATGTGATAGAGAAGAAGAGGATCTCCAGATCCAACCCAAGTGGATACCGGTAGAGGCCAGGCGCTTGCGTGGCTAGATCCAGAACCTTCCGCTACAATCAGGATTATCTACAGGGTAATAGGATTACCCAAATCAGATAAATTAAATTTGATTTAATTTATCTTATTTTATTTTATTTATTAAAATAATAAGAATCAGATCTGAAATATATCAAGATCTGATTGGGATCAAGAGAAAAAATTTGAAATATATCTCTTGATCTGATCAGATCTGGACGAACCTGGACCGAAAAATCAGGATTTCCCTTCACTCCATTCCTGTTGGTCAGAGCTAACTTGATCGTCAGAGGGTTCTACCGGAGCCACCCCCCATCAGCTCTGGATGGAACTTTATTTTGCAGGTCCCCAACGGTGACCTCATCCACCTCCGCTCCAGCTGATTCCGATGATGATTAGATTCTACATCAATAGTATATATCACATATATCATACATGCATGTTTTTTAGATCTAAATTATCTCATAATCATCTAAAAAATTAAATTTAAATTTGATCTTATCAAATAAAATTTAATCTAGACCCTTTTTGCAAAATTATTCTACAACTAGTCTAAACATGCAACTATCATATCTCATATGAACAAATCAATTTTATTTTATTTTTTATTTTTAAATTTGATTATAATATTTATAATATCAAAAAATAGTAAATAAATAGATCTAAAAATTATATTTAATTAAATAAAAATATGATTATACTAGACTACACATAGAATAATTTTATTTCTAGTCTAGTTATGTATCTCATACATATTAGATCTAGATTAATTAATTTTAATTTTTTATTTTTTTGATTTTAGATCCAATCACATCTCATGGGATATTTAAAATTACTAATTAATCAAATTAAATTAGATCTAAATAAATTTTATAAGAATCTAGCTCTGATACCAATTGAAGAAAAATTTTGATTTTTCGGATCAGGTTCGTTCAGATCTGATTGGATCGAGAGGCATATTTCAAAAATTTCCTCTTAGATTCTAATTAGATCTAATACTTTTCAGATCTTATTTTATGACCTAATAAATAAGAAAATTAAATTAAATTAATTCTAAATTAATTATATCTTGATTCTAAGTAATCTGATTATCCGTTGATGATCCTACCGAAGTCCTGAGGTTCTGGATCTAGCCACGCAAGCGCTTGGCCTCTATCAGTATCCACTCAGACTGGATCTAGAGATCTTCTTCTTCTCTTTCTTTTCTCCAAAGATTAAATTTGGATCTGATTTGGAGGATCTTCACAACCTCTTCTGAAGATCACCCATTGTCTCTGCAGTAGTGCTGTCTTTTTCCTTTTTCGTCGGCCTTTTCTTGCCTAACTCGCACTAATCTAAAAGCCCAACTTCCTTGGGCATAGAGAGGAGAGAGAGGGCCAGATGGTGGCATGGAGAAGGAAGAGGGATAGCCTTGGGGTGTGGCTGAGAAGTGGAGAGCTTAAAAGTGGGCGCAAATAGGGTCTATTTATAGACTCTGATGCGCCATGCAGTGCTGCATCACCCTGGCCAATCATGTTGCTTCATGCAATCAGATCTAAATCTGATTAATGAGATGACATCACTTGATCCAATCAGATGAGAGAGACTCACAGTTCATTCTTAGATGGTGCCTAAGATTGGTCAAAGTAGATACCCAAGGGCCACCTAAGTAGAAACCAAGAAGAAACCTGGAGTCCCATCCGTATGGGACTCCAGCATCCCTATCCATGGGCGCACGCCATCCTAGGCATGCACCCCCTTCTTTCTAATTTTCAAAGAGGGGACACACCCCTATCTGCTCTCCAATAAGTGCATGACACATGGGCAGATATCCAAGGGTCAAAGGTCAATGTTTGACCAAGTCAAAGTACAAGAATTAGCAAGTGACGAAAAATGGCAGGTGTTGTCTCAAATTTATCTCATAAATTAAGACAATCCTTTTTTAACTTGGACAAGCTCCAATCAGACCAGGTAAAGGTATCTGAGAGAGCACAAACTCATTTGGCTCAGACGAGATAACTTTTATGATAGAAAAAGGAGAATGTTAGGCTCAGTCGTGTGCTAGCACGATTTTCTTGAACCTAATTGAATCTTATTCAAATCAATTAAACTGGGTTAAATCCAATTGATGATATCTAGATCCAAATTCTTATTTGTGTGATCCAGTTAGGTTCAGATCTATATAATAATGGGATATGTCATGATCTCCATCATCGACATCATCGAAACTCCTTTCGATGGATCAGAACTCTTCTGATTCAGACAACTTAGAATGATCGATCATCTAAATCATTCTAATTGCTCCCAAAATCCACCAGTGACACCTAGCAGCATATGGTGGCAATCCATCAAAATTGAAAATGAACCTCTCGGTGCAGCTATTTGTATGATTAAGTTCTTCTATCTTGAGCTCCGATCAGATTAGGGTTAAGGTGAACTCGTCAAACCCTAATTTCTATCATATGATTTAATCATTCAATTCAAGTCCAATGTAAAAACCTTAATAGAAACTCTTTCTATTATTTCACACTGTGCCATGGCCATGGGCTTATGGACTTGATTCTTATGATCATCATAGGGCTGCTCTTCTTCTATCGAGGTAGAAAGATTCCATCTTGGTGCAATCCAATTCCTACAATGAACATGCTATAGCCAACATACACCTCAGAGTTTCGAATGTCTAGGAGATTGAGTCATGGTGTAGTCAAACTATAACACCCTCAAGGTGAACTACTGATGCACCTCAGATCAAAGAACTAGACACACCACTGCAGCATCGAGTCAGTCATCGAGGAGAAGGTAGACTTTCTTATGACTACTCAAGGTGGTCACGCTCAGTGCCTTCATTTTCTAATGAGTATCTGTACTCTCACTCTGGTGTCTCTACATCGTAAACTCAAGACTCATCTATATAAAGAAGCGATTGTACACTAACCTTTCGGATCAATCACCATCCTCATGATGATCCTACGGTCAGGAGCATTTTATAAGTTAATAAATGAAAATTCATGTCTTAAATTTTCAACTTTTAAAAATATGAATTATCATTATCACTAACTCAAGGGATGTATCACAGACACTAAATACACTTATGTGATAGAAAATAATCTATTTTATTGTTTATAGTCAAAATTATAATTTTATCCCTAGATTGTATTACAAGTGTCAGCCAATTCTGGCTTCTAGGGCATACATATCTAACAGAATTCATGGGTGATGCGGTATCAATGGAAGAAATAATAACATTGCCTATGGTGGTTGGCCGATATCCAAAGCAATCTAAGGCACCAATTGATTTTTTAGTAGTCAAAGCCCCTTCTACCTATAATGCGATCTTTGGCCGACCTGGTTTGAATGCACTTCAAGCTGTGGTTTCTACTTACTACCTAAAAATAAAGTTTCCAACAAGGTATGGAGCTGGGGAGGTCAAAGGAGATTAGGCACTAGCTTGGCACTACTACATTATTGCCTTATAAAGGGTAAAACAAGCAGACCCTTGTTCGGTGGACAGGCTTGATGTCCGTGATGATTTATCTGAAGAAAAAGAAGAACCCATTGACGACCTTGAAGAGATCCTTTTAAATGATGGAAATGAAGAATATACTATGAAGATCGGCTCAAATCTGACAGGAGAAGTCAGAAAGTAGCTCATCACATTCTTGCAAAGCAATGCTGATGTCTTCACCTAGGCACCTACAGATATGTCCGAGATTGATGTAGAGGTCATAGAACATCACCTGGATGTGGACCTTAAATGATGGCTAGTGAAACAAAAAAAAATACTATTTTGCACCAGAGAGGCAGAAGGCTATAATGGATGAGGTCGATAAGCTCCTTTAGATGGGATTCATTCAAGAAGTGCTTTATCCGAACTAGATTGCAAATATTGTTCTTGTTAAAAAAGAAAATGGCAAATGGAGGATGTGCATAGACTTCATAGATTTAAATACAGCCTTTCCAAAAGATAGCTACCCTCTATCCAAGATTGACCAACTGGTAAATGCAACTTTGGGACATGAACTCCTCATCTTCATGGATGCTTTCTCCGGATATAATCAATTCTGGATGGCACCATAGCATGAGGAGAAGACTGCTTTTATTACTGACCGTGGTCTTTATTGTTACAGGATCATGCCTTTTGGGCTAAAAAATATAGGAGCAATTTATCAGCATTTAATAAATAAGATCTTCAAAGAGCAGATTGGTCGAAACATAAAGGTCTATGTAGATGATATGCTGATTAAAAACCGATCTTTGCTAAATCACATTGCCGATCTTGAGGAGACCTTCAGCACCCTCTAGAAATACAAGATGAAGTTGAATCCTACAAAATGCACTTTTGGAGTAACCTCAAGGAAGTTCTTAGGATTCATGGTGTCAAGCCATGGCATCGAAGCCAATCTAGAGAAGATCAGAGCCATCCAGAAAATGACAATCCCAAAAATAATAAAAGAAGTTTAACGCCTCTGAATTACTTCGTATCAAGATCGATGGAGCATTAAATGCCCTTCTTCTAAGTACTCAAGTAGCCTAAGAACTTTAATTGGACTCCCGAGTGTCAGTAGGACCTTGAAGAATTGAAGAGCTATCTCAGTTCGCCCCCACTACTAGCCAAACTTGAACTTGGAGAAGAGCTGTTCTTGTACCTCGCCGTATCCCCTGTAGCTATTGGAGCTATACTGGTCAAGGAAGAAGCTAAAGTTCATAAATTGATCAACTATATAAGCAAAGTCTTGAGGGATGCAGACATAAGATATACCAAATTAGAAAAACTAACCTATGCCCTGTTGATTACAGCCAAGAAGCTCTGACCTTGTTTTCAGGTGCACAAAATTACTCTCCTCATTGATCAACCCATCAAGGTAGTTCTTCATCGACCTGATACCTCCGGCAGAGTGGCAAAGTGGGTAATTAAGCTGACTGAATTTGACATTCATTTCCAACCTCGATCATCCATTAAAGCTCAAATACTGACTGATTTCATAGTAGAATGCACTATTTTGAAGGAGACTGAACCAAAGCACCAAGAAGTTTTTATCCCTGGCTTTCCTAAAGGAAAGGCTGATCTTCTTGAAAATTTCTGGGTACTGTATGTGGATGGTTCATCCAAAGCTTCTGGGGCAGGAGCGGGCTTGATCCTCATCAATCCAAAAGGAGTTGTAGTGGAGTATGCATTACGCTTTGACTTTTTCGCTACTAATAATGGAGCAGAGTATGAAGTCCTACTTACAGGACTAAGAATAGCCAAGGAGCTGGAAGTATAACATCTGAAGGTTTACAGTAACTCTCGGCTGGTGGTGGAACAAGTCAGTAACTCCCTTGAAGCTTGGGAGGAAAGATGAAAAAGTACGTAGAAAGAGTGAAGAGTTTGAGTTCGGTCTTTGACAATTTTGATATTCAGCAAATCCCTAGGGCAGAGAACACTAGAGTCGACCTTCTCTCTAGGCTAGCCACCTTAGCCCCAAATGAACTACCAAAAATAGTCCTTTTTGAAGTCCTACAGCACCCAAGTTTGGAAGAGCCTCGGGCAATGATGCAAGTTGATCATGAGTCCAGCTGGATCGACCCATTAATTGCTTATCTCAAGGAAGAAATTCTTCCTAAAGACCATAAAGAAGCTCAAAAGTTAAGAAATCAAGCTTCCCACTATATTTTTTATGAAAATAAGTTGTATAAGAGATCATACTCATTACCATTCCTCAAGTGTCTCTGATCTTCAGAAGCCGACTATGCCTTGAAGAAAGTTCACAAAGGAATTTATGAAAATCATTTGGGGGTGAGATCTTTGTCACATAAGTTACTCCATCGGGGTATTATTGGCCAACAATGCACCAAGATGTGGTGGATTATGTGAGAAAATATGACAGATGTCAAAGAAATGCAAACATTCAGAGATAGCTGGCTTCACAGCTCACACTACTAGATGCCCCTAGCCATTGATATAATAGGGGATGGATACACCTAGATCTTTTCCCATGGCATCTGAGCAGTAAAAGTTCCTGCTGGTGGCAATAGATTATTTCACTAAATGGGTTGAGGCCAAACTTCTGGCAAAGATCAATAAAGTCAAAGTGTAGGACTTCATCTGAAAGTTAATTATTTACAGGTTTGGTCTACCTCAAACACTAATCACTAATAATGGGCATCAGTTCGTAGGTGCGAAGTTCACTGAGTTCAGCAAAGATCTAAATATATCTCATCATTTCATATCAGTAGCTCATCCACAAGTAAATGATGAGACAGAAGTAACTAATAGAACTTTGCTTCAAGGGATAAAGCCTAGTCTTGAAAGAGCAAAAGAAATCTAGGTGGATGAACTTTATCACATGCTTTGGGATTATAGAACTACTCAAAGGTTGCCAATAGGAGAAATCGCTTTTGTATTGGCTTTTGGGACAAAGGCGGTCATCCCCATCGAGCTTGAACTTCCTTCAGTGCGAGTCAAAGCTTTTAGTGAGCAGAATAATTCTTAAGATCTCAAGACAAATCTCAATCTATAGGAAGAAAAGCGAGAGAAAGCTCAAATCCAAATGGTGGCCTATAAGCAAAAGGTAGCCCGCTATTACAACTCAAGGGTCAGAAGTAAGATATTCCGAGTAGAAGATCTGGTGCTTCAGTGAGCCGATGTTTTACAACTTCAAAATCAAGAAAAGCTCACACTGAACTAGGAAGGCTCCTATGAAATCATAGAGTCATCCGACTGAAAATATATTACCTAAAGAAGCTCGGAGGACCAGCACTCCCATGATCTTGGAACTTGGAGAACTTGAGAATGTAATATCAATAAGCTTACTCCAATAAAACTTTCCTATTTTCAATACTCTTGTTCTTTGTTGCAAAGTTATATAATGGCAGAAAATAACTTAATCAAAGCAGAAGACCTCCGATTGTTTAAGATAGAAGGAGGAGAGAGGCCCTGTCAATGGTGCTTTTGTGCTCCAATAACTTTGTTAGGGACAATAAGAGAACCTCACCCTAGCAAAGGAAGGCCAACCCCATCAGGAACAGGAGGAGGACCTCATCTTGATAGGGAGATAAGGTAAAGGCCAACCATGTTAGGAATAGGAGGAGAATCTCATCCTGACATGGATGAAAACCTTCGATTGTTTAAGATAGGAGGAGGGAAGAGGTCCTTTCAATGGTCCTTTTGTGCTCCAATAACTTTGTTAGAGATAGGAGGAGGACCTCATCCTAACAAAAAAAGACCAACCTCATCAGGAATAGGAGAAGGACCTCATCCTGATAGGAGGACAAGATAAAGATCAATCATGTTAGAAATAGGAAGAGAACCTTATCCTGACATGGACGAAGATCTTCGATTATTTAAGATAGGAGGAGAGGAGAGGCCCTTTCAATGGCTCTTTTGGGCCCCAATAACTTTGCTAGAGACAGGAGGAGGACCTCGCCCCAATAAAGAAAGACTAACCCCATCAGGAACAAGAGGAGAACCTTGTCCTAACAGGAGGACAAGGTAAAGGCCAGTCTAATGAAAAACATGCAGGATTTCATACATAGATTTTAAATTTTTTTCGAAATTAAAGCAGCGAAAAACATAGATTAAATAGTTTAATCTATAATATGCATGTAATCAAATTACAAAATCCTACATCAAGGATCTATAAAATGTCATAATGTAAATATAAATCTGAAAATAAATTAATCATAAGTAGTATTGATCATATCAATATCTAGATCTAGAATAATTCTAGATCTAACCCTAGATCATATCTAGGTTACCAAGAGATCAGATCTCCTATCTTTGCATGGATAAAGAACTCTACTGTTGATTTTTATTATTGCTTTTGAAGTCACACATGTGTCTGGCCTCTACAGGTCATCCACATGAACCTGCAATATAGATCGAAGGTTCGTCGAATGAAGATCTACTCGAAGTGCTAGCTTCTCGCGGATCCCTCTTGATGGTCAATCAAGAACATATTCTCCGAATCTTTTGGATACTCCATGAGATAAAAAATATGAGGAATAAGAGAAAAGTCCAATCCTTTGATCTCTCATAAATCAAAAAATAAAAATAAAAAAAAATAAATCCTAAGAGAAAATAAGTCTTCTCCTTCAGGACATCAATGATTGATGTCCTGAAAATATCTCTATATTAGGACAAGAGGAGACCTTCTCCTTTAAAATTTTTCTATGTTTTCAAATATAATATCTTTGATTTTATCATAAAATTTTTTTACCAAAATTAGAAGAAGAAGAGTTCTCAAAGAAATCCTAAGAGAAGACATTTCTTCTCTTCTCCTTCTCTCATCAGAACATGATCAAATCATGTTCAAAAAGAACATCATGCCCCAACAACTTGGAGCACTTATCCTCATGCCCTATTCCTCTCTCTCTTAGATTTTTATCACATAAAATCATAAAGAATAAATAAGAGAAAAAATACATAAAGAAAAAATAAAGAGAAGACAATCTTCTCTTACCTTGTCTCTTCAAGACATCAACCTTTGATGTCTTAGTTGAAGGCTCTTCTCCAAGAATCTTGGTGCCACAAATCACTCCATGCTTTCTCCTTCTTTTTTTTTTGATTTTTTATATTTTTTTTGGGATTTATCACATCCTCTAACCATCTAAAAGGAGGTGCCTCAATTTAAGACCAAGACTAGGTCAAAGTCCTTGTCTCAGAAGGAGTCTCATGGGGCGTCCAACTCTTGGACGCCCCTCCTTTAATTTTTGGCATGTAACCACTGATTCTCATGCACAAAAGAAAGATAATATGGTGCACAAAAGGGCTGGTGGGCGTGGGAGAGGAATCCAAAATAAGAAGGAAGAGATTTGGTCAAAAGGGACTCTTCCAAGTAGGAAACAAATCCCAACTTCTTCCAAGTTTTGACCAAGTCATAACAAACTCCCAAAAAAAATCTGATATGTGGGTGTGGAGACTCTCCTTAGGCATGGGACTGTATGTAAACATCAGAAATATAATTATGGGGTGTGAGCATTCTTAGGCACAAGAGAAAGAGAGAGAGTCCTAGTCCAACTGGGACTCCTCTTATTTGACTAGGTCAAAAAGGTTTGAATACAATTTAAATCTTATTTAAACTAAATTAAATACAACCCAATTAAGGATGATCCTAGTCTAATTAGGAGCCTAATTAAATCAGATTAAATCAATATTTAAATCTAATTTAAATACTAAATCAATTAGGTGCACCCAAGTCCTAATTAAATAAGAAATTATTCTTTCTTGTAATTTGCTTATCCAATAAACCAACTAGACTTAATCTAATTAAGTCCAAATCATTTCTAATTGAATTTAATTTAATTAGACTTGATCTTAATCTAATTGCTCAATCAAATTGAGTCAATTAGTAATCCAATTGCTAATCGATCTTCCTGCAACACTTGCATTAGGTTAAATATCAATCGTATTGATAGATTGATTTTAGAATGATTCTCAATCGTCGATTAACCATATGATCAGATTACAAACTATAATTTATGTGATCCCATAGGTTCGAACCTAAGCCAGTAACATAGGAACCGATTCCTATACCAATCAAAATGATCATCTAGCAATGGTACCCGACGTCCGGATAGATCAAATGTATGCAAAGCAACATTCTTAAAATCTTGGCCCATGGTTACTGTATAATTCATCTCTTTGATCAATAATACTCAAGACAATTTTGAGTACATTGTCAAACACTCATACAAGTCATCTCTATTGTATCTTAAAATTTTGCAAATCTCGTGACACCTCACGAGGATTAACCAGGCCTAGGTTTTGCTAAATTGAAACATAATGAGTCATTCTCTTCCTAAAGTTAATCAGGAGTAGTCAATCCCATCTTGACTCACACACTGACTTCACAAATACTTGACTATACCCAAAAATCTTTCGAACCTATATTAGAAATATAGACAGTCTGGCACTAAAATACAGTGAGTTACTTACAAGTCACCATGGTGATCTCCGATCGGAGGGACACTTATATTCATTGGCCTTAGCTAGCTACCTTTGACAGTAGAGTGCTATATTGATCACGTTCAGTATAGATATACTCCTACATCTCACTTGGATGCTATACCAGTATCTCCACACCACTTGATTATGAGGACAACCAACACATATGGCATACAGTGATCTATACTTGATAAGTTATCATCCTTATTAATAACTTATCATATGATCGTGAACAGTTTAAGAATCATCCAATAAATCCTTCTTTATCGATTGATTGTGGTTCTAAGGAATTCATCATAATTTAAGAGTTCATTTAAGAAAGATAGAACTTTTATGATGAATCAACCAAATAACTATTATTATTAGATAATTCATATACTAATTCCAATCATCTACCACTTAGATGATTGACTTTAGGATATATTTTTCAACAACTCTCACTTGGATAAAAGCCAATCAAAATGATATCAAATATTCTATCTTCCACTTAAGTTTGTAGAACTCCTTAGTTTTGAGGCCTTAGCAAATGGATCAATCAACTTCTCTTTTCATATCAATCTTCTAAATATCGACGTCACCCAGATCTAACATCTAAGATAAAAGCGATGCAGAATATGCTGGTCCTTGGGTTCTTTAGCCTAAGCTATGGCTCTAGTGCTATGATAGGATTGGACCATTGGTGGAGGGTGTCACTCCCAACCTATTAATGAACCTCAGCAACTATGCAACTTACATGGCAGCATCATATGCCATGATGTACTCTACATCACTAAATAAATAGGCTAAAATATATTGCTTGAAACCTTTCAAGTAGATTGCTCCTATAATTAGCATATAACTCAACATTCTCTTGTTGTCATCTTATTTTGACTGAAATTAAAACATCCATATATTTTAAGTCAGTACTTTCATATTTGAATCACTGAACCTTAATATTTTTGAAATACTTAAGGATGGTCTATACAATCTTTCAGTGGCTCTCACTTGGATCAGACTGGTATCTTCTCACTATCTCTAGTGAGTATACCATGTTTGGTCTCGTACATGGAGAAATAAGATAATAGCTAAACCTTTATTTTTTGCAATGCTAGAATGCCATTCTCGACTAAGAAAATTTCATCCTCAGACATCATAAAAAATAATACTAAAAATATTTTGCCCAATTATAAATACAGGATTTGTCTTTGCTCATAACAAAGATATACGTTCAGAATGTATGTTCGAAAACTGAGATAATAGCCAAACAGGCCTTATAGATCTTTACCTTCCCATTTGTGCTATTTTGATCCTTTTGAAAATTCATTCACACCCAACGGATTTTATCCCTTTAGGTGAATCAACTAGTGTCCATATACTATTGATTTTCATAGACTTCAATTTGGATCATATAGCTCCAAGCCACTTCTCAGAGTCAGACCACTACATTGTATCCCTATAGATGATCAGATCCTTGTTGTTCTCATTGAGCTCAACAGGATCGCTATCTCGGACCTAGATACTGAAGTATCTATCCAACTAATGTGGTGTTCTATCAGATCTCCTTAAAGGTGCCACTTTAATGGGCTCCAGGTTTGATCTAATCAAATCCAATTCTGTAGGTTTACCAGATAACATCAGTTCTTTTCTACTAATCAAACTTTTACAAGTTCAACTTGACAGACATCAATTCCTTCTCTCAGAAACTTCTTTCCTAAAGAAATGCCCTACTACTAATGAACATCTTATATTCTTTAGCATAGTAGAATTAATAACCCTTAAACACTTATTGGATCAGGATCCAAGTTTATCTGTGTGCAAATCTTTGACATAGGCCGATCAACTCCAAACCCGAAAGTAAGAAAGTCTAGGTCTATGCCCGACCCATATCCTATATGAAGTCTTTACCATATATTTACTTGGTATAAATTCAGAGTAAAACTAGTAGCCGCAAGAGCATAACCCTAAAGCAGGCAGACAAGTGAACCCTATCGTGGATTGAACCAAGTCTAACAAAGTTCAATTTTCTCCTTTCAAATATACTGTGTTCCAAAAAAAAATTCACTGAGAGAGAATTCTATTCTCTTCTAGATATGTCACAAACTTACTGGATAAGTATTCACCTCCTTGATCTAATCGAAGAGTTTCAATACCTTATCCAATTTATTTTTCTATTTTATTATTGAATCATTTGAATATTTCAAATGATTCAGATCAGACGCACCCATGTCTAAATAAATCGTCTATAATAAAATATTAATATCTTTCTTTGGCACTTAAGTTCACAGATCTATATACATCACTATTGAAGAAAAAATCCTGTTTCTCGGATTAGGTTCGTTTAGATCTGATTTGATCAAGAGGGATATTTAAAAAAATTTTCTCTTAGATCTAAATCAGATATGAGACTCTTCAAATCTGATTTTATCAATTTGATAAAATAAAAATAAATTAAATTAAATTAAATCTAATTTAATTATATCTTGTTATGGATAATCCTATTATCCTGTGATGATCCCGATGTTTGCCTGAGATTCTAGATGTAGCCACATAAGTGCCTGGCCTCTACTGATATCCACTCAGATAGGATCTAAAGATCTTCTCCTTCTTAATCTGTACTCCAAAGATCAGATCTGGATCTGATCTTAAAGGTCTTCAAAACATCTTTTGAAGGTCGGGTGTTGTCTCTTACAGCAGTGCTGCCTTCTTCTTTTTTATCGCCTTTCTCTTGCTTGGATCACACCAAACTCGAGCCCAAAGCTCTTGGGCATGGAGAAAAGAGAGAGGATCTGAAGGTGGCATAGAGAGGGAGGGAGAGAAGCCTTGTAGCATGGGCAAAGGGTAGAGAATCTCAATCTTAGGCATAGACAGGATTTATATAGATCCTGCTGTGCCATGCAGTACCACATCATTCCGACCAATCACGGCTCTTTGTGCAATCAGATCTAAATCTAATAGGTGGGATGAAATCATCTGATCCAATCAGATTAGAGTCCCTCACAAACCTCCTTAAGAGGCACCAAGATTGGTCAAAGAAGACTCTTTGGTGCCACCTTATTATGAAGCAACAAGCAACTAGAGTCCCATCAGTATGGGACTCCAATCCTTATCCACTTTGGATGCACGCCTCCCTAGGCATGCACCCCTTGTCTTTCTACTATTTAGTAGGAGGACAAGGGTCAAAGCTCTCTCCTATGGGTATATAATATATGGGCAGATGTCTAAGTGTCAAAGGTCAATATTTGACCAAAGTCTAAAGACGAGATATAGCAGGTGATAGAAAATGGCAAGTGTTGTCTCAAATTTATCTTATAAATTAAGACAATCCTTTTCTGACTTGGACAAGCTTCAGTTAGACCAAATAAAGGTTTCTGAGTGAGTCTAAACATATTTGGCTTAGTCAAGATAGCTTTTAATGATTGTTGAAGGAGAACATTAGGCTCAATTGTGTGCTAGCACGATTTCCTTGAACCTAATTGAATCTTATTCAAATCAATTGAACTGGGTTAGTTTAATTGATGATATCCAAATCCAAATCCTTATTTGTGTGATCCAGTTAGGTTCAATTTCATATGGTAATGGGATATGTCATGATCTCTATCATCGACATCATCGAAACATCTTTCGATGGATCAGAACTTTTCTGATTCAGACAACTAGTATGATCGATCATCCAAATCATTCTAATTGCTCCCAAAATCCACCAATGACACCTAGCAGCATATGGTGGCAATCCATTAGAACTAAAAATGAATATTTCGGTGTAGTTACCTATGTGATTAAGTTTCTCCATCTTGAGCCCTGATCGGATTAGGGTTAAGGTAATCTCGTCAAACCCTAATTTTCGTCATATGAATTAATCATTCGATTCAAGTCCAATATGAAAATTCTAATAGAAACTCATTCTATTATTTCACTCTGCCATGGCCATGGGTTTATGGACTTGATTCTTTTGATCATCATAGGGTTGCTCCTCATCTACCGAGGTAGATAGATCCCCTATTGGTGCAATCCAATTCCTACAATGAACATGCTATAGCCAACATACACCTCAGGATTTTGAATGGCTAGGAGATCGAGTTATGGTGTAGTCAAACTATAACACCCTCAAGATAAACTATCGATGCACCTCAGATCAAAGAATCAGACACACCACTACAACTTCGAGCCAGTCATTGACAAGAATATAGACTTCCTGATGACTACTCGAGGTGGTCACGCTCAGTGCCCTCATTCTCTAACGAGTACCTGTACTCTCGTTCCGATGTCTCTACACCATAAACTCAAGACTTATCTATCCTAAAGAAGTGATCGTACACCAACCTTTTGGATCAATCACCATCCTCATTATGATCCTACGGTCGGGAGCATTTTATGAGTTAATAATAAAAATTCATGTCTTAAATTTTCAACTCTTGAAAATATGAACTATCATTACCATTAACTCAAGGGATGTATCACAAACACTTTCAAATACTCACTATGATAGAAAATAATTCATTTTATTATTTATAGTCAAAATTATAATTTTTTTCTTAGATGTGTATTATAAATGTTAGCCAATTCTAGCTTTTAGGGCACACATATCTAACAAACTCCCACTTGACCTAAAGCCAATTGACTATAAGTCTAAGTCCCATCTTCTCAAGGTGGGTTTCTATCTTTTGCTGGCCCAACAGCTTTGTGAGTGGGTCTACCACATTATCTACGAAGTTGACTCTCTTGACCTCAACATAACCTTTCTTGAGGTAATTGCGGATAAGGTGGTATCATCGCTCGATGTGCTTAGATTTTTGGTGAGATCTCGGCTCCTTAGCAAGGGCTATGGCGCCATTATTATCACAGTACAGAGGAATGGCATCTAATAACATCACTCCAATTTCTATGGTGAATTTTTTGTACCAAAATGCCTCCTTTGCAATGATATATTCTGCTTCCATGGTGGAATCTACTATCACTGTCAGCTTGAAACTTTTTCAACTGATAGCACCACTATTATACATAAGCAAACTCTCAAATGTCGACTTTTGATCATCTATATTGGACATAAAATCCGAGTCTATATACCCCTAGACTTGGATTTCTCCATTACCAAAAAACAACAACATATGAGTTCTTCTCAAGTACTTAAGGATACATTTCATAGAAGTCTAGTATTCTTCACCTGGATTCGACTGATATCTGCTCGTGACACTCATAGCATGGGCTATATCAGGTCGTGTATATAACATGGCATACATAAGGCTCCCTATTACTGAAGCATAAGAAATCTTGCTCATGTGTTCTATCTCCTTAGGTGTGCTAGGGCACATCTGCTTGGAGAGATGAATGCCATGTCTGAAGGATACCAAACCCCTCTTGGAGTTTTTCATGCTAAACCTCTTTAGCACTTCCTCTATGTACATCTTCTGTGAAAGACCTAACATCCTATTCGGTCTATCTCTATAGACCTTAATTTCTAGAATGAAGGATGCTTCTCCTAGATTTTTTATGGAGAATTTTTTAGATAACCACATTTTAACTATGGTCAACATGAGAATATCATTTCCAATAAGGGGGATATCATCCACGTATAGTACGAGGAAGACAATAGCACTCCCACTGATCTTTTTGAAAACACATGGTTTCTCCTCATTTTTGATGAAATCAAATAATTTGATCACATCATTAAATCAAGTATTTCAGCTTCGAGATGCTTGCTTAAGTCCATATATGGATCTTTGCAGCTTGCATACTTTGTGATCAGCATCACTGGATGTGAAACCTAGCGGCTGTTCCATATAGATATCTTCCTCAAGGTATTCATTTAAGAATATTGTTTTCACATCCATTTGCCATATTTTATAATCGAAATAAGCTGCAATAGCAAGCAATGTATGTATGGACTTTAGCATAGCTACTGACGAAAAGGTATCCTGATAGTCAATGCCTTCATGCTGATTATACTCTTTTGCCACTAAGCTAGCTTTGTGTCCCCATATTCCCATCTGCACCAATCTTTCTCTTGTAGATCCATTTACACCCAATAGGTACTATACCTTCTGGTGGATCTACCAAGATCCAGACTTGGTTTGAGTGCATTGAGTCAATTTCTGACTTCATTGCCTCTAACCATTTCTCGAAGTCAATATTTCATATCACCTCCTCATAGGTTTTGGGATCATCACTATGAACTTCATTGTCTATGAGGAACATTTTCTCTACTTCTTTTGAGATAGTACCTAAGTTTCTCTCAGGAGGACGAAAAATTCTTTTCGATCTACGAGGTGGAGAAGGTAGTGATTGTATTAGCTCAACCTGATTTGGTTCCATAGGGTCCTTAGCTCGTTGCTCTTATGAGACTTTCTCCTCGAGCCTAATCTACTTTCCAATGCTGTTATCTTGAATAAACTATTTTTCAAGAAAGATGGCATACCGACTCACAATCACATTATGGTCTTCTGAAATGTAGAAATAATATCCTAATGACTCTTTAGGATATCCTATAAATCGAGCTCTAAAGGATCTAAAATCTAACTTGTTCGCTTATTGTCTTTTGACATGAGCCAGATAACCCCAAATTCTAGGATGACACAGACTTGATTTCTTACCATGCCATATCTCATACGGTGTGGTAGGAATGGTTTTAGAAGAAATCTTATTCAGTACATATATAGCAGTTAATAGACTATGCCCCTAAAGAAAATTAGAAAGGTCTACGAAGCTCATAATGGATTGGACCATATCTAATAGGGTCCGGTTCCTCCATTCTAAAATTTCATTAAGTTGAGGTATTCCAGGTGGAGTCCATTGAGAGATTATGCCATTTTGTTTGAGATAGTCAAGAAATTTCCAACTAAGATATTCACCTCCTCAATCTAATCGAAGAATCTTAATGGATTTTCTAATTTGCTTTTCTACTTCATATCTGAATTTCTTGAACTTTTCAAAAGCTTCAGACTTGTGTCTCATAAGATACACGTACCCATACCGAGATAAATCATCGATAAAGATTATGAAGTAGATCAAATTACCTCTAGCTGGTACATCAAATGGGCCGCACACATCAGTTTGTATTAGGGCAAGTAGATCTATGGCCCTTTCCCCATGTTCCATAAAAGGGAGCTTAGTCATTTTGTCATGAAGACATGATTCACAAATTGGATATGACTCGGAAGTCAATAGACTCAATAGTCTGATTTTCTCTAATTTGTTAATCCTATCTTCTGCTATATGACCTAACCTTAGGTGCTATAGATACCTATCATTTGAACTATCCCTAGGTCATTTTACAGCATTCACGTTTTGCTCGATATTAAAGACAAATACATCAATATGTAACTGATAGAGATCGTTAATGAGGAAACCACTTACAATTTTATTTCTTTCATAAAGAATATTACAATGGTCCTTAAGAAAACTAATTACATAGCCTTCTTATTCTAAACATGTAACAGAAATCAAATTCCTGCTTGTAGCAGGCACATAATAACAATCCCTATGTACTAAATCTAAGCCAGACGGTAGACGAAAAGGAAAGATTCCCACGGCCACAGCAGCAACTCTTACACCATTTTCGATGTATAGAATCATCTCACCATCCCTCAACCTCCTACTATCTGCAAGATCCTATATGGAAGTGCACAAATGAGCACTAGAATCAGAGTCAAGCACCCAACTGGATGCAGAAGAAACTATAAGGTTAGATTCAATAACGAGCATACCTCCAGAAGGACCTATCTTCTTCTTATTCTTCAGGATGGCCAGGTATATAGGACAGTTCCATTTTTAGTGGCCGTCGGTATTACAATGAAAATATTTTTCTTTGTCAGTGGTCTTCTTCTTCAGCTCTGCCTTCTTTTTTTTTCATCTTCCACCTTCTACCTTTTAATAGACTTCTTCTTCTTTTCAAAAGACTTTCTCTTGGAAGAAATCTGTTCCATAGCAAGTATTGAGCCTTTAGATCCTTTTATAGAAAGCTCAGCAGTAACCAATATATTCATAAGCTCGGCCAGAGTACTCTAAAGTTTATGCATATGATAGTTCATAATGAACTGCCAATACGCATCAGTCAAGGATTGTAGAATTATATCATTCTGTAGATCCTGATCTAACTTCACTCCAAGCTTCTCAAGCTCTTCTAAGTCCTTGATCATCATCAGATAATGATCTTGGACTGACTGCCCATCATGTATTTTAGCCTTAAACAGTCATTTAGTGATCTGATATTTGGCTGTGTGACTCTGTTCATCAAATAACTCTTGTAGATGAGCCAACATTTGGTGGGCAATCTTGATATCTTCATGTTGGTGCTAAAGCTCATCAGACATCGAGCTCAACATGTAGTATCTGACCTTATTATCTTCATCTATCCATTTATCAAGAGATGCTCTCTATCCATTGGACAGACGGACTGGTAAGGTGGGGGGTCCTGATCCAATACATGAGTTAACTTCTCAGAATCCAAAATAATTTTGAAGTTTCAAAGTCAATCCTTGTAATTGGATTCGATCAGTCTATGGGTGTCCAGGATATGGCTAGTGGGTTAGATGCAGATTTTTTTTTTCCTATAGAGAGTCAAAGTTTCTAGTTAGATTTTGTAATTAAGACTTGAATAATTTATTTAGGGGTTTGATTTTTAAACAAATTAGCTCCCACTATTTTCTCGGATCCCTACACTCTCTCTATAGAGATGCAAAAATCTCCATGATTAATGATTTTTAGTGGATGGTGCAGTCCCACCAACTGACTCATCACCTCACCTAATAGTTATTGATGATGGATTAACCAATGAGTGAACAACTCTTATCCAATGATTCTCTAATCATGGTGTACCCAAGCTTGGTCTCTAATTCATAAATCTCACCATGTCCGAAATATTAATCCACTCTTTAGTTAAGTCAGAACCACCATTTGCATAGATTGAATTCCAAATTGGGTCTCTTACCGTATTCAGAATATTGAGCCCAATCTTTCCTCCAGCCCGTAGCATCCAATGCCTAATAGACATGGTTGCATCTTTTCGATGAAACTGAACCACTATGACCAATCGAGAACAATCAATCCTGAGAAGGATCAGCATATCTACAATGGTGGAAGACCTTAGACTTGATCTTTTCTTGGGAAGATTTGATTTAGATCTCTTTAAACTTGACTTGACATAGTCATAACCATTATGACTAATCTAGTGGCATGGGTTAGCTCAGATTATTAGCCACCTCAGATTAGGACTGAGCTGACAAATATGGCCAGGTAAGTGAGACTGGTGGAAGGGATATGCCATTAACTCAAAAATAATGCATTCGAGTCGAGTAGCTTCCAATTAAAAATCAGTCGGTCGTATCTGCCAAACTTATCTTAGATACCAAATTATTGAGCCAGAATCAATCGGATTAGCCTATAATTCAAACTCTAACCACTGAGCCTGATTAGGTCTTAACTTGATCGATCACTCATTTGACTCAACCTTTACCCAGACTTAATCCTATTAGGCTGGTCAATTTAAGCACTCTTGATCCCATCTAACCAACTCTTGATTCGATTTGATCAACTGCTAGACCTAATTAAGCTACCCAAGCCCGAACCTAATTTCATAAATATGTCTTAGATCTGAAAATTCTTAATTTTAGATCTAATATATTTCATAATCTTAATTTTTAATTAAGTTTAGGATTCATAAATAAAATATGTAAATAAAATCCTAGGATTTCAGGATATAGGATTTTATAGAAAATAAGTTTTTGATTTCTGATTAAGAATGAACGTGCAGCATCCCTACACATCATAAGAACATCCCATTGAATGGAAGGAGAGGGCATTTAAATCCTACTTCGTTCTTATGATCGGATAGCCAAGGGGAATGTCTTAATCAAAAATATGATGAATCTACAAAATTAGTTAGATCTACATATATATCACATATATAAAATTGATCTAACTTAAAAATATGTCGTGCATACATCTCATGTATCATATCATGCATATTTTTATATCTAAATTATCTTATAAATATCTAAAAAATAAAATTTAAATTTGATCATATCAAATTAAATTTATTCAAGACAACTTTGTAGAACTATTCTATAATTAGTCTAAACATGCATCTATCATATCTCATATGAATAAAATTAAATAAATTTATTTTCTATTTTTTAGATATAATTATAATATTTATAATATCAAAAAATAGTAAATAAATAAATCTAAAATCATAATTAATTAAATTAAAATTATGATCATCGTAGACTACACATAGAACAATTCTATTCCTAGTTTAGTCATGCATCTCATACATCTTAGATCTAGATTATTTAATTTTCTTAGTTTCTAATTTTAGATCTAATCTCATCTAATATGATATCTAAAATCATTTAATTATTAAATTAAAATTATATTAAAATAAAATCTAAATAATTATGGAACCTGGCTCTGATACCAGTTGAAGAAAAAATCCTATTTCTCGGGTCAGGTTCATTCAGATCTGATTTGATCAAGAGGAATATTTCAAAAAAAATTTCTTAGATTCAAATTAGATCTAAGACTCTTTAGATCTAATTTTATTAATCTAATAAAATAAAAATAAAATAAAATAAAATAAGTCTAATTTAATTGTATCTTATTATGGGTAATCCTATTACTATGATGATCCCGATGTTTGCCTGAGGTTCTGGATGTAGCCACGCAAGCGTCTGACCTCTATCGGTATCCACTCGAGCAGGATCTAGAGATCTTCTCCTTGTCAATCTGTACTCCAAAGATTAGATCTGGATCTAATCTTAAAGATCTTCAAAATACCTTTTGAAGATCGAGTGTTGTCTCTTGCAGTAGTGCTGCCTTCTTGCTTTTTTGTCACCTTTCTCTTGCTTGGATCGCACCAAACTAAAGCCCAAAACTTTTGGACATGGAGAGGAGATAGAGAATCTAAAGGAGGCATGGAGAAGGAGAGAGAGGAGCTATGTGGCATGGGCAAAGGGCAGAAGCTCTCAATCTTAGGTGCAGACAGGGTTTATATAGATCCTACTGTGCCATGTAGTGCCACATCATCCCGGCCAATCACGGCTCTTTGCGCAATCAGATCTAAATTTGATTAGTGGGATGACATCATCTAATCTAATTAGATTAGAGTCCCTCACAAATCTTCTTAGGTGGTGCCAAGACTGGTCAAAGAAGACTCTTTGGTGCCACCTTAGTATGAAGCAACAAGCAACTGGAGTCCCATCTGTATGGGACTCCAATCCTTATCCACTTTGGGTGCATACCTAGGGAGGCATGCGCCCCTTGCCTTTCTACTATTTAGCAGGAGGACAAGGGTCAAAGCTCTCTCCTATGGGTGCATGACACATGGGCAGATGTCTAAGTGTTAAAGATCAACATTTGACCAAAGTCCAAAGATAAGATTTAGTAGGTAATGGAAAATGGCAGGTGTTATCTCAAATTTATCTTATAAATTAAGACAACCCTTTTCTAACTTGGACAAGCTTCAGTCAGATCAAGTAAATATTTTTGAGTGAATCCAAATATATTTAGCTTAGTCGAGACAACTTTTAATGATTGTTGAAGGAGAACATTAGGCTCAATCGTGTACTAGCATGATTTCCTTGAACCTAATTGAATCTTATTCAAATCAATTGAACTGGATTGGTCCAATTGATGATATCTAGATGTAAACTCTTGTTTGTGTGATCCAGTTAGGTTCAGTTTCGTATGGTATTGGGATATGTCATGATCTTTATCATCGACATCATCGAAATATCTTCCAATAGATCAGAACTTTTCTGATTTAGACAACTAGTATGATCGATTATCCAAATCATTCTAATTGCTTCTAAAATCCACCAGTGACACCTAGCAGCATATGGTGGCAACCCATCAGAACTAAAAATGAACCTCTCGGTGCAGTTACCTATGTGATTAAGTTCCTCCATCTTGAGCTCCGATCAAATTAGGATTAAGGTGATCTTGTCAAATCCTAATTTTCATCATATGAATTAATCATTCGATTCAAGTCCAATGTGAAAATCTTAATAGAAACTCTTTCTATTATTTCACTCTACCATGGCCATGGGCTTATGGACTTGATTCTTATGATCATCATAGGACTGCTCCTCATCTACCGAGGTAGATAGATCCTCTATTGGTGCAATCCAATTTCTACAATGAACATGCTATAGCCAACATACACCACAAAGTTTCGAATGGCTAGGAGACCGAGTTATGGTATAGTCAAACTATAACATCCTTAAGATAAACTATCGATGCACCTCTGGTCAAAGAATCAGACACACCACTGTAGCTTTGAGCCAATCATTGATAAGAAGGTAGACTTCCTGATGACTGCTCGAGGTGGTCACGCTTAGTGCCCTCGTTCTCTAACAAGTACCTATACTCTCACTTCGATGTCTCTACACCGTAAACTCAAGACTTATCTATCCTAAAAAAATGATTGTACACTAACCTTCTGGATCAATCACCATCCTCATGATGATCCTACGGTCGGAAGCATTTTATGAGTTAATAATAAAAATTCATGTCTTAAATTTCAACTCTTGAAAATATAAACTATCATTACCATTAACTCAAGGAATGTATCACAGACACTTTCAAATACACAATATGATAGAAAATAACTTATTTTATTATTTATAATAAAAATTATAATTTTGTCCTTAGATGTGTATTACAAGTGTTAGCCAATTCTTGCTTCTAGGGCACACATATCTAACAACTATGTATGGAACTTAAAACTTTATCGACTCCTTCACCTTTTTCAATAAAAGGTAACTTTGTCATCTTTCCAAGAAGATAAAATTCATAGGCTATCAATGATTCATAATCATTGATGTCGAGGTTTTTCTCTTAAGCTAACCTATTTATCTTGTTCTTATCAAGATGACTAAGCCTATAATGCAAAAATAGACATCCATGACATAATCTAACTTGGGTGTATATATTACACTTAATAGGCTATGTAAATGTTAAATGTCATTTCTTTGTTGTCCATGTATTATTATAATATTATTCATAATAATATCACAACAATCTTCTTTATTGATAAATGATAATCATGTCTGACCAAAAGACCATCAGAGATCATATTTATCATAAATGATGGACAATAGTGACAATCACTCAAAATGACATCTATTGAAAATAGGCTTGACAATTTCTAAAGCTATGATTGAAACAAGACTTCCATCTCCAACGTTCAGATATTTCTCACCATTTTCAAATATTTCTCTTATCTATAGTTCTTGCAACAAATTTCATAGAACTATTGGTATCTCATACCCAGTTAGCAGAATTTTATACAGAGAAATTTCAAGGTATTATCATATAACATCCTTGATAAGCAACTCTTGCTCATTTCTCTGTTCAGCCTGTTATGGTCAAGGACAGCAAGACAATTCTTCTTCCTCTGACCCTGCTTCTAATAGTAGAAGCACTATGCCTGATTTGAGTCAATTTTGGACTAATTATTTTTACTAGGCTAAGAGGCCCCAGTACGAACCCATCGTACTACTGAATCAAATTCAACTTTTGATACTAATTATCAAAGTTGGATCCCATAAGTCATCATTGTCTAATAATGATTGGAGCAATAAGGGTTTAGCCTTATTCTAAGAAAAGAGAACAATGACCTAAGTATATGAATTATATTAAGCTTAGAGACTTGGACTTTAGTCTAAAGATTCTTCCATTATTTTATTCAAATTGGTAGCCTCTACCTCCAATTTGGAGAATTATTTTAATTTTTTAGTAGGTACTAGAATCCATATAGACTGTACATAAGCTCAACTATGGTTGGTCAACCCATGTACATCTAAGGATAGGTTCATAATCAATTATTTTTTCAAACAACTTTTAGTAATTTAATTTTGCTCTAGAAACCTAATCAGTAGGCTAAGGCCTCCACTATAAGGATCCGGTTAGGTCCAATCATTAACATGACTATACTTGGTGCATCTAACCAATGAATGATTAAGCCAAACTATGGTTGGTCAACCTAACCATCATTATATAGACACATTCAAGTCATCATATGATGAATGATAATTCCATTAATCAACAAGCACCAGGCCTATGGGCCTCCAATGATTATTGAGTTAATGGATCTATTATCAAACACCTTAATGGGAGGCTATGACTCAGTTATCTCCATAACTTTATCATTTTAAGAATCTAATAATTTTAAAAGATTTATAATTATTTATGATTTAAGAATAGAAAGGACATGGACCAATTTGCTCCTACTGACTTCACCAAGTTAAGTCCTCTCACTAACTTCTCAAGTCTTTGATAAGGACTAGGATCAATATCGATTCATGGGCACCTAGATCAATCTCACTGAATAAAATCAGTCTCACTGATTTTCTATGTGAAATGGGTTAGCACGAGTCAATGAGTAGCCTAATCACGACCTGATTAACCACATTGACTAGGTAAGTGAGATCGGTGGGAGGGTCTACCAAGGTTTGCCTTAAACACTATCAGAAATGGTCAGATAAGCGGGCTGTCAATTAAAAATCACTAATCTAGGATGCCAGACTTATCTTAGACATCAATCAATTTACCAATTTTGATTTAGTCTGCCTAAAGACTCGGGCTCGACCACTAAGCCATGATCAGTATCCATTTGTTAGATGTATGGACTTTGATCAACTACAACTATTGAATTGATCTAAAGAAATAATCTAATCCTAATTAACTATTAATTAGATTTGATCAATTTCTTAATTAAGTACATATTTAATCTAATCCTAGGTCTAACCCAATTAAGGACCTGATCAAGCTAAGCCATGACCCTTTAACCCATGTTTTATGAAATTATCTTAGGATCTTCAAATCAAAAATCTAGATCCTAAATAATCACTTAATTCTTAATTAAGTTCAAGGCTTATGAATTTGGGTTTATGGAACCTCAGAACTAATTTTTAATTTTATTATTTAAAATATTTTTTAAATTATAAACACTTTACTTTGAATTCGAAGGAAAAAACCTATTTTTTGGATCAGGTTCGTTCAGATCTGATTGGATCAGGAGGGATATTTTAAAAATTTTTCTCTAAGATTCTAATCAGATCTGAGACTCCTCATATCTGATCTTATTGATCTAATAATAAAAATAAAATAAAAATTAAATCTAATTTAATTATATCTTTATTTTGGGTAATCCAATTATCCTATGATGATCCCGATGTTTGCCTCAGGGTTTGGATGTAGCCACACAAGCACCTGGCCTCTACTGATATCCATTCGGATAGGATCTGGAGATCTTCTTCTTTTCAATCAATCCTCTAAAAATTAGATCTAGATCTGATCTTGAAGATCTTCAAAATTTCTTTTGAAGAACTGTCATTGTCTCTTGCAGCAATGCTGCCTTCTTCTTTTCCTGACGCCTTTCACTTGCTTGGATCAGACCTTATTCATGCCCAAAACCCCTTGGGCATGGAGAGGAGAGAGAAGACTAGAGGGTGGCATGGAGAAGGAGGGATAGAGGCTTTGTGGTGTGGGCTAAAGGCAGAAGCATTAAAAACTAGGCACAGATAGGGTTTATATAGACCCTACTGGGCCATGCTGTGCCACATCATTTCGGCCAATCACGGCCCTTTGTGCAATCAAATCTAAATCTGATTGATGGGATGACATCATCTGATCCAATCATATGAGAGATCCTTAAAACCTTCCTAAGGTGGCACCAAGATTAGATCAAACAAGAATTCTTGGTGCCATAGAGTTTAATACCCTAAAGCAATCCTGGAGTCCCATCTGTATGGGTCTCCTCCTTTATCCTCAAGGGGCATATGCCTCCCTAGATGTATGCCCTCTTTCTGTCTATATTTTAGCATGGGGACAAGGCCATAGGTACTCTCCTATAGGCGCATGACACATGGGTAGATATCCAAGTGTCCAGGGTCAACATTTGACCAATGTCCGAAAATAGGAATTAGCATGTGACCAAAAATGGTAGGTATTATCTTAAATTTAACTCATAAATTAAGACAACTCTTTTCTAATTTGGACAAGCTCCAATCTAACCAAGTAAAGATTTTTGAGTGAGCCCAAACACATTTGGCTCAGTCGAGACAAGCTATAATGATTATTAAAGGAGAACATTAGGCTCAATCGTGTGCTAGCATGATTTTCTTGAACCTAATTGAATATTATTCAAATCAATTGAACTTGGTTAGTTCAATTGATAACATCTAGATCCAAATCTTTGTTTGTGTGATCTAGTTAGGTTCAGTTCCATATGGTAATGGGATATGTCACGATCTCTATCATCGACATCATCGAAACACCTTCCAATGGATCAGAACTTTTCTGATTCAGACAACTAGTAGGATTGATCATCCAAATTATTCTAATTGCTCCCAAAATCCACCAATGACACCTAGCAGCATATGGTGGCAATCCATCAGAACTAAAAGTGAACCTCTCAGTGCAGTTACCTGTGTGATTAGGTTCCTCTATCTTGAGCTCTGACCGGATTAGAGTTAAGATGATCTCGTCAAATCCTAATATCCGTCATATGAATTAATCATTCGATTCAAGTCCAATATGAAAATCGTAATAGAAACTCTTTCTATTATTTCACTCTGCCATGGCCATGGGCTTATGGACTTGATTCTCATGATCATCATAAGGCTGCTCCTCATCTACCAAGGTAGATAAATCTCTTATTGGTGCAATCCAATTACTACAATGAACATGCTATAGCCAACATACACCTCAGAATTTCGAATGGCTAGGAGAGCGAGTTATGGTGTAGTCAAACTATAACACCATCAAGATGAACTATCAATGCACCTCAGGTCAAAAAACTAGACATACCACTGTAGCTTCGAGCCAGTCATCAACGAGAAGGTAGACTTCCTCATGACTGCTCGAGGTGGTCACACTCAGTGCCCTCGTTCTCTAACGAGTACCTATACTCTCGCTCCGAGATCTCTATACCATAGACTCAAGACTCATCTATCCTAAAGAAGCGATCATACACCAACCTTTCATATCAATCACCATCCTCATGATGATCCTATGATCGAAAGCATTTTATGAGTTAATAATGAAAATTTATGTCTTAAATTTTCAACTCTTAAAAATATGAACTATCATTACCATTAACTCTACGGATGTATCACAGACACTTTCAAATACACATTATGATAGAAAATAATTTATTTTATTATTTATATTTAAAATTATAATTTTGTCCTTAGAAGTGTATTACAAGTGTCAGCCAATCTGGCTTCTAGGGCATACATATCTAACATAATCAAATTCAAATGATGGTTTTAGATCTGATTTGTTTCAATATTTCGATCATGTCCTAGGGTTTTGAATCTAAGATATTATAGAAAGTAAGTTTGCAATTTAAATTCTACAAAACTTATATGTCATACATATGCAAACTAGATTAAAAATGAAGCTACATATCAACATATGCAACATAAAGATCTAGATCAAAATATGAAACATATCACATGGATCTTATCTAAATGATCCAAATCAGATCATAAACCATTTAATATTAAATTTAAAATCTAAAATTAAATCATAAATTATTTTAGATCTCATCTAACATATTTATGATTTAGGTTTCTTGGATTAGCACATACTAGGATAATCTTTTCACTATAAGGGATAAACCTTACAGCAGGACAACCTTATGAAGTATGTGCAATCTTGATATTATTTAGATCTAATCTAAATAATTTAAAATAGATCTAATATATATTTAATTTTAAATCTAAATTAAAAAATTAAATCATAAATTTTCTTAGATCTAATCTAAATTATTCATGATTCAGATCAGCACATACTAGGACAACATTTTCATTGTAAGGGGTTAACCTTACAATAGGATAATCTTATGGTAGTATGTGTGATCTTTAATTAATTTTAATTTTTAGATTTATTCTTAAGCATACATGAACATGTTATAAAAGAACCTAGATGCTCTGATACCACTGATGGAAAACATGTAGGATTTCAAGCATAGATTTCAAAACTTTTATGAAATTAAAGCAGTGGAAGACATAGATTAAATAGTTTAATCTATAATATACATGTAATCAGATTACAAAATCCTACATCAAGGATCTATAATATGTCATGATATAAATATAAATCTAAAAATAAATTAATCATAAATGGTATTGATCATATTAATTCCTAAATCTAGAATAATTCTAGATCTAACCCCAGATCATATCTAGGTTACCAAGAGATCAGATCTCTTACCTTTGCATGGATCAAAAACTCTGTGGTTTATTTTTATTGTTGCTTTTGGAGCCATACATGCATCCGGCTTCTATAGGTGATCCACACAAACCTATAACATAGATCGGAGGTTCGTCGAATGAAGATCTGCTCGAAGTGCTAGCTTCTCATAGATCCCTTCTGATGGTCAATCAAGAACATATTCTTTGGATCTCTTGGACACTCCAAGAGACAAATAATATGAGGAGGAATAAGGGAGAAGTCCAATCCTTGGATCTTCCATAAATTAAAAAATAAAAAAAATAAATCCTAAGAGAAGATAAGTCTTCTTCAGGACATCAACGATTGATGTCCTAAAAATATCTCTATATTAGGACAAGAGGAGACCTCCTCTAAAATTTTTCTATGTTTTTATATCTAATATCTCTAATTTTATCATAGAAAATTTCCATAAGAATTAGAAGAAGAGGGGTTCTCAAAGAAACCCTAAGAGAAGACCTTTCTTCTCTTCTTCTTCTCTCATCAGGACATGATCAAATCATGTCCAAAAAGAACATCATGTCCTAACAACTTGGAGCACTTATTTTTTATGATTTTTTTGGGATTTATCACATCCTCTAACCATCTGAAAGGAGGTGCCTCAATTTAAGACCAAGACTAGGTCAAAGTCCTAGTCTTAGACAGAGTCTTATGGGGCATCCAACTCTTGGATGCCCCTCCTTTAATTTTTGGCATATAACCACTGATTCTCATGCACAAAAGAAATATAATATGGTGTACAAAAGGGTTGGTGGGCATGGGAGAGGAATCCAAAATAAGAAGGAAGAGATTTGGTCAAAAGGGACTCTTCCAAGTAGAAAACAAATCCCAACTTCTTCTAAGTTTTGACCAAGTCATAACAAACTCCCAAAAAAAATTTGACATGTGGGCGTGGAGATTCTCCTTAGGCATGGGAATGTACATAAACATCAGAAACATTATTGTGGGGCATGAGCTTTCTTAGACACAAGAGAAAGAGAGAGAGTCCTAGTCCAACTAGGACTCCTCTTGTTTGACTAGGTCAAAATAGGTTTGAATCCAATTTAAATCTTATTTAAATTAGATTAAATGCAATCCAATTAAGAATGATCCTAGTCCAACTAGGAGCCCAATTAAATTAGATTAAATCAAGATTTAAATCTGATTTAAATTCTAATTCAATTAGGTGCACCTAAGTCCTAGTCAAACAAGAAATTATTCTTTCTTGCAATTGGCTAATCCAATAAACTTACTAGACTTAATTTAATTAAGTCCAAACTAATTTTAATTGAATCTAATTCAATTAGACTTGATCTCAGCCTGATTACTCAATTAAATTAAGCCAATTAGCAATCTAATTGCTAATCGATCCTCCTACAATACTTACATTAGGTCAAACATCAATCGTATTGATGGATTGACCTTAGAACGATTATCAATCATCGATTAACCATCTGATTAGGTTACATGCTCTAATGCGTGTGACCCCATAGATTCAAACCTAAGTCGACAACACAGGAATCGATTCCTATACCAATCAAAATGACCATCTAGCAATGGTACTCGACGTTCGGATAGGTCGAATGTATGCAAAGCAACATTCTTAGAATTCTGGCCCATGGTTACCATATAATTCATCTCTTTGACTAATAATGCTCAAGATGACTTTGAGTATGCTGTCAAACACTCATACAAGTCATCTCTATTATGTTTCAAAATTTTATAAATTTCGTGACACCTCACGAGGATTACCCAGGCCTAGGTTTTGCTAAATTGAAACACAATAAGTCATTCTCTTCCTGAAGTTAATCAAGATTGGTCAATCCCATCTTAACGCACACACCAACTTCATAAGTACTTGACTGTGCCTAAAAATCTTTCGAACCTATATTAGAAATACAGACAGTCCGGCATCAAAGTACAGTGAGTTGCTTGCAAGTCACCATGGCGATCTCAGATTAGAGGGATACTTATATCCATTGGCCTTAGCTAGCTACTCTTGATAGTATAGTGCTACATTAATCATGTTCCATACAGATGTACTCCTACATCTTACCTAGATGCATACCATTGTCTCTACATCACTTGGTTATGAGAACAACCAATGCATATGGCATACAGTGACCTACACTTGATAAGTTATCGTCCTTTATAATAACTTATCATTTGATCATGAATAGTTTAAGAATCATCCGATAAATCCTCCTTTATCGATTGATTATGGATCTAAGAACTTCATCAAAATTTAAGAGTTCATTTAAGAATGATAGAATTTTTATGATAAATCAGCCAAATAACTATTATTATTAGATAATTCATATACTAATTTCAATCATTTACCACTTAAATGATTGACTTTAGGACACATTTCCCAACATAGCCATGTCAGGAACAGGAGGAGAACCTCATTCTAGCATGGATGAAGACCTTCAGTTGTTTAAGATAGGAGGAGGAGAGAGGCTCTTTCAATGGCCCTTTTGTTAGATATATGTGCCCTAGAAGCCAGAATTGGCTGACACTTGTAATACACTTCTAGGGGCAAAATTATAATTTTGACTATAATTTATAAAATGGGTTATTTTCTATCACACATGTGTATTTAGTGTCTGTGATACATCCTTTGAGTTAATGGTAATGATAATTCATATTTTCAAGAGTTGAAAATTTAAGACATGAATAATCATTATTAACTCATAAACAGCTCCCGACCATAGGATCATCACGAGGATGGTGATTGATCCGGAAGGTTGGTGTACGATCGCTTCTCTTTAGTAGATGAGTCTTGAGTCTACGGTGTGGAGACACCGGAGCGAGAGTACAGGTACTCGTTAGAGAACGAGGGCACTGAGCGTGACCACCTCGAGTAGTCATTAGGAAGTCTACCTTCTCGTCAATGACTGACTCGATGCTGCAGTAGTGTGTCTGGTTCTTTGACCTGAGATGCATCGGCAGTTCACCTTGAGGGTGTTATAGTTTGACTACACCATTACTCGGTCTCCTAGCCATATGGAACCCTGAGGTGTATGTTGGCTATAGCATGTTCATTGTAGGAACTGGATTGCATCAAGATGGGATCTATCTACCTCGGTGGTAGAGGAGCAGCCCTATGATAATCATGAGAATCAAGTCCTGAAGCCCATGGCCATGGCAGAGTGAAATAATAGAAAGAGTTTCTATTTAGATTTTCACATTGGACTCGAATCGAATGATTACATCATATGACAGAGACTAGGGTTTGACGAGTTCACCTTAACCCTAATCTGATCGGGGCTCAAGATAGAAGAACTTAATCACACAGGTAGCTGCACCAAGAGGTTCGCATTCAGCTCTGATGGGTTGCCACCATATACTGCTAGGTGTCACTGGTGGATTTTGGGAGCAATTAGAATGATTTAGATGATCGATCATTCTAGCTGTTCGAATCAGAAGAGTTCTGATCCATCGAAAGGAGTTTCGATGATGTCTATGATAGAGATCATGACATATCCCATTACCATACAGAACTGAACCTAACTGGGTCACACAAACAAGGGTTTGAATCTGGTGATCATCAATTGAACTGATCTAGTTCAATTGATCTGAATGAGATTCAATTAGGTTCAAGGAAATCGTGCTAGCACTCGATTGAACCTAACGTTCTTCTTTTACTATCATAAATAAGTTGTCCTGACTGAGCCAAAGGAGTTTGTGCTCAATCAGAGGCCTTCATATGGTCTGACTGGAGGTTGTCCAAGTCAGAATAGGTTGTCTTATTTGTAAGACATTACCTGCCATTTTTGGTCACCTGCCATTTCTTGTTCTTTGACTTTGGTCAAAAGTCTACCTTTGACTGGTCAAACACGTTGACCATTCACCCTTTGACTTTTGACCACATGTCATGCACCTATTGGAGAGCTGGTGGGGGCCTGTCCCCCTGCCAGAACCTGGCAAGGAGAAGGGCGCACGCCAAGGGTGGCGTGAGCCCAAGTAGGAGGCGCCTAGGAGTCCTTGTTGGACAAGGACTCCACCTCCCTTTTGGATTCCAATCAGAGTTCTACTAAGAATCCAGTTTGACTGGTCTTAGGCACCCTCTAAGGAGGAATCCAGGGGTCTCTATTCCAACCAATCAGATTTAGATCTGATTTCACAAAGGGTTGTGATTGGTTGAGAGGAAGAGGAGTTGGATCACAAGAGGTCTATAAATAAGACCCTGCGCCCAACCCTAATTCCAATGCTATTAGACATGCCCCAAGGCTGCCTCTCCCCTCCTTCTCCATGCCATAGTCTCTTCTCCCCTTGCTCTCCACGTCCAAAAGGTGTTTTGGACTTTAGGTTGGTGCGATTCAGATCAAGGAAAGGCGATCAAAAGCAAGAAGGCTGCGCTGCTGCAAAAGGACGACTGCAGATCTTCAAAAGAGTTTTGAAGATCCTCCAGATCAGATCCAGATCTGATTTTTGGAGGTGTGATAGAGAAGAAGAGGATCTCCAGATCCAACCCGAGTGGATACCGGTAGAGGCCAGGCGCTTGCGTGGCTAAGATCCAGAACCTTCCGCTGCAATCAGGATCATCTACAGGGTAATAGGATTACCCAAATCAGGTAAATTAAATTTGATTTAATTTATCTTATTTTATTTTATTTATTAAAATAATAAGAATCAGATCTGAAATATATCAAGATCTGATTGAGATCAAGAGAAAATTTTTGAAATATATCTCTTGATCTAATCAGATCTGGACGAACCTGGACCGGGAAATCAGGATTTCCCTTCAACTGGTATCAGAGCCATGGTTCTAAAATTATTTAGATCTGATTTTAATTTTATTTTAATTAGAAAATAAAGTGATTTCAGATGTCACATGAGATGTGATCAGATCTGAAATCAGAAAAATTAAAATTAAATGATTTGGATCTAAGAACATGAAGATATGCATGACTAGTTCTAGAATAGAATAGTTCTATAGAATAGTTTTGCATGTCTTTGATTTAATCTGATTAAATCATATTTTAGATCTTCTTATTTACTATTTTCTGATATTATAAGTGTTATAATAACATCTGATAAACAGCAAATAAAAATTATTTAATTTTAAATATCATATGAGATATGATAGATGCATGACTAGACTAGTTGTAGAATAGTTCTACATAATTGTCTAGATTAGAATTTATTTTGATTAGATCAATTTAAATCTAATTTTTTAGATTATTATGAGATAATTTAGATCTGAAAACATGCATGATTTGATACATGAGATGTATGCAAAATATGCCTTGATTAGATCTAAATTTGTATATGAGATATATGATATAGATCTATAACTGTTTTGTAGATTTACATGTTCCTGATTAAGGCGTTCCTCTTGGCCGTCCGGTCATAAGAACGAAGAAGGGTTTAAAGGCCCTCTCTTCCCATTCGATGGGGTGTTCTTATGACGTGTAGGGGTGCTGCGTGTTCGTCCTTAATCAGAAACCCAAAACTTACTTTCTGCAAAACCCTAGATCCTGAAACCCTAGGATTTATTGTGCATATTTTGTTTATGAACCCAACTTAATTAAGAATTAAGTTTATGGAATATTAATTAGGTCTAAAATTGAGAATTTCAGATCTAAGACATATTCATAATACTGGGTTCGGGCTTGGGTAGCTCAATTAGGTCTAAGCGGTTGATCAAACCGAATCAAGAGTTGGTTAGATGGGATCAACAATGCTTAAATTGACCAGCCTAATAGGATTAAGTCTGGGTCAAGATCGAGTCACGATCAAGCAAGACCTAATTAGGCTCAGAGGTTAGAGTCTGGATTGTAGGCTAACCCAATTGGTTCTGACTCAACAATTTGGTGTCTAAGGTAAGTTTGGCACAGACGACCGACTGGTTTTTAATTGGAAGCTACTCGACCTGAATGCGTTCTTGTGCGAGTTAACGGCATATTCCTTCCACCGGTCTCACTTACCTGGCCATATCTGTTGACACAGTTCTGATCTGAGGTGGTCAATAATCCGAGCTGACCCATGCCACTAGGTTAGTCATAATTGTTATGACTAAGCCAAGTCTAGTTTAATGAGACCTGAATCAATTCTCCCTAAGAAAAGATTAAGTCCGAGGTCTTCCACCATTGTAGACGTGCGGGCCCTTCCCGGGGTTGATTGTTCTCGGCTGGATACAGTGGCTCAGTTGCACCGGGAAGACGCAACCATGTCTATTAGGCATTGGATGCTATGGGCTGGAGGATGAGTTGGGCTCAATATTTCGGATACGGTGAGAGACCCAATTAGGAACCCAGTCTATGCAAATGGTGGGTCTGACTTAACTAAGGAGTGGATCAATATTCTGGATACGGTGAGATTCATGAATTAGAGACCAAGTTTGGGTGCACCATGATTAGAGAATCATTGAACAAGAGTTGTTCACTCATTGGCTAACCCATCACCAATAACTGTTAGGTGAGGTGATGAGTCAGTTGGTGAGACCGCACCACCCACTAGAAATCATCAATCGCGGAGATTTTCGCATCTCTACAAAGGGAGTGTAGGGATCCGAGAAAATAGTGGGAGCTAATTTGTTTAAAAATAAAATTCCTAAACAAATTGGTCAAGTCAAAATTACAGTATCTAACTAGAATCTTTGACTCTCTACAGGAAAATGTCTGCGTCCAACCCATTGGCACGTATCCTAGACACACATAGACTGACTGGACCCAATTATAAAGATTGGCTCAGGAACTACAAAATTGTTTTGGGTTTAGAGAAGTTAACACATGTTTTGGACCAGGACCCTCCCACCTTACCAGCTCGTCCATCCACTGAACAGAGAGCGTCTCTGGAAAAATGGATTGACGAAGACAATAAGGCCAGATACTACATGTTGGGCTCGATGTCTAATGAGCTCCAGCGCCAACATGAAGATATCGGGACTGCTCGCCAAATGTTGGCTCACCTGCAGGAGATGTTTGGTGATCATTGTCAGACAGTTGATCTTGGACTGACTGCCATCACGCATCTTAGCCTTAAAAGTCATTTCGTGACTTGATATTTGGCTGCGCGACTCTGTTTCACCAAACATCTCCTACAGCTGAGCCAACATTTGGCGAGCAGTCCCGATATCTTCATGTTGGCGCTGGAGCTCATTACACATCGAGCCCAACATGTAGTATCTGGCCTTATTGTCTTCGTCAATCCATTTTTCCAGAGATGCTCTCTATTTAGTAGATGGACGAGCTGGTAAGGTGGGAGGGTCCTGGTCCAAAACATGTGTTAACTTCTCTAAACCCAAACAATTTTGTAGTTCCTGAGCCAATCTTTATAATTGGGTCCAGTCAGTCTATGTGTGTCTAGGATATGTGCCAATGGGTTTGACACAGACATATTCCTGTAGAGAGTCAAAGATTCTAGTTAGATACTATAATTTTGACTTGACCAATTTATTTAGGAATTTTATTTTTAAACAAATTAGCTCCCACTATTTTCTCGGATCCCTACACTCCCTTTGTAGAGATGCAAAAATCTCCGCGATTGATGATTTCTAGTGGGTGGTCGGTCTCACCAACTGACTCATCACCTCACTAACAGTTATTGGTGATGGGTTAGCCATGAGTGAACAACTCTTGTTCAATGATTCTCTAATCATGGTGCACCCAAACTTGTCTCTAATTCATGAATCCACCGTATCCAGAATATTGATCCACTCCTTAGTTAAGTCAGACCCACCATTTGCATAACTTGGGTTCCTAATTTGGGTCTCTCACATCTCCTCT
>QRFJ01002168.1:151226-213874 GCA_006176705.1 Cocos nucifera | reverse complement strand
TGATCAAGGACATGGAAGAGCTTGAGAAGCTCGGTGTGAAGTTGGACTTGGACCTGCAGAACGATATTATTCTGCAATCCTTGACTGATGCATATGGGCAATTCATCATGAATTACCACATGCATAAACTTCAAAATTCCTTGGCCGAGTTAATGAATATGCTGGTTACCGCTGAGCTTTCTATGAAAGGTTCTAAAGGCTCAGTTCTTGCTATGGAACGGACTTCTTCCAAAAGAAAGTCTTATGGAAAGAAAAAGAAGTCTGTGAAAAAGCAAAAGGTGGAAGGATCAAAGAAGAAGAAGGCAGAACCGAAGAAAAAGGCCGATGGCAAAGGAAAGTGTTTCCATTGCAACAGCGACGGCCATTGGAAGCGGAACTGCCCTACTTACCTGGCCACCCTGAAGAACAAGAAGGAAGGTCCTTCTGGAGGTATGCTCGTTATTGAGTCTAACCTTACGGTTTCTTCTGCATCCAGTTGGGTGCTTGACTCTGGTTCTAGTGCTCATCTGTGCACTTCTATGCAGGGTCTTGAGGATAGCAGGAGGCTGAGGGATGGAGACATGATCCTACGCATCGGTAATGGAGCAAGAGTTGCTGCAGTAGCCGTGGGAACATACCCTCTTCGATTACCATCTGGTTTAGACTTAGTTTTAAAAGACTGTTATTATGTGCCTGCAGCTAGCAGGAATTTGATTTCTGTTTCATGCTTAGCACAAGAAGGTTATGTGATCACCTTCTTTAAGGACCATTGTAACATTCTTTATGAAAGAAATAAAATTGCAAATGGTTTCCTTATTAATGGTCTTTATCAGTTACATATTGATGTACCTATTTTAACTATCGAGCAAAACGTGAATGCCAAACGACCTAGGGATAGTCCAAACGACAGATATCTATGGCACCTGAGATTAGGTCATATAGCAGAAGATAGGATTCAACAAATTGGAGAAAAATGGGCTATTGAGTCCATTGACTTTTGAGTCATATCCAACTTGTGAATCTTGTCTTCAAGGCAAAATGACTAAACTCCCTTTTGTTGGACATGGGAGAGGGCCACAGATCTCCTTGCCCTAGTACATACTGATGTGTGCGGCCCATTTGATGTGCCGGCTAGAGGCAATTTTGTCTACTTCATTACCTTTACCGATGATCTGTCTAGGTATGGGTATGTGTATCTTATGAGACACAAGTCTGAAGCTTTTGAAAAGTTCAAAGAATTCAGACATGAAGTAGAAAAACAAACTGGAAAACCCATTAAGGTTCTTCGATCAGATCGAGGAGGTGAATACCTTAGCCGGGAATTCCTAGACTATCTTAAGGAAAATGGCATAGTCTCTCAATGGACTCCACCAGGAACACCTCAACTCAACGGGGTTTCAGAATGGAGAAATCAGACTCTATTGGATATGGTTCGATCCATGATGAGCTTCACAGACCTCCCTGATTTTCTTTGGGGACATTCATTATTAACTTCAATCTATTCTACTGAATAGGGTTCCCTCTAAAACCGTTCCTACCACACCGTATGAGATATGGCACGGTAAGAAACCAAGTCTGAGTCATCTCAGAATTTGGGGTTGTCCGGCTCATGTCAAAAGACAACAAGCGGACAAGTTAGAGTTTAGGTCCTTTAGAGCTCGATTCATAGGATATCCTAAAGAGTCATTAGGATACTATTTCTACATTCCAGAAGACCACAATGTGATTGTGAGTCGACATGCCATATTTCTTGAAAAATAGTTTATTCAAGATAGTGGCATTGGAAAGCAGATTAAGCTTGATGAGAAAGTCTCACAAGCAGAACGAGCTAAGGACCAAGTGGAACCAAATCAGGTTGAGCCAATAAGAACACTACCTCCTCCACCTCGTAGATCGGAAAGAGTTTTCCCGTCCCCCTGAAAGATACTTAGGTATTATTTCAGAGGATGTAGAGGAAATGTTCCTCATAGGTAATGGTGCTCATGGTGATGATCCCAAAACCTACAACGAGGCGATATCAGATATCGACTCCGAGAAATGGCTTGAGGCAATGAAGTCAGAAATTGACTCGATGCACTCAAACCAAGTCTGGACCTTGGTAGATCCACCAGAAGGTATAGTACCTATTGGGTGTAAATGGATCTTCAAGAGAAAGATTGGTGCAGATGGGAATGTGGAGACATTCAAGGCTAGACTGGTGGCAAAAGGTTATAGTCAACGCGAAGGCATTGACTATCAGGATACCTTTTCCCCAGTAGCTATGCTAAAATCCATCCGCACATTGCTTGCCTGTTGCAGCCTATTTCGATTATGAAATATGGCAAATGGACGTGAAAACGGCATTCCTAAATGGATATCTTGAGGAAGATATCTATATGGAACAGCCGCTAGGTTTCACATCCAGTGATACTGATCACAAGGTTTGCAAGCTGCAAAGGTCCATATATGGACTTAAGCAAGCATCTCGGAGCTGGAACACTCGTTTCAATGATGTGATCAAAAAGTTTGGTTTCATCAAAAATGAAGAGGAACCATGTGTTTTCAAAAGGGTCAGTGGGAGCGCTGTTGTCTTCCTCGTATTGTACGTGGATGACATCCTCCTTATTGGGAATGATATTCCCATGTTGACATCAGTCAAGATGTGGTTGTCCAAGGAATTCTCCATGAAAGACCTAGGTGAAGCATCCTTTATTCTAGGAATTAAGGTCTATAGGGATAGACCGAATAGGATGCTAGGACTTTCACAGAAGATGTACATAGAGGAAGTACTAAAGAGGTTTAGTATGGAAAACTCTAAGAGGGGATTAATACCCTTCAGACATGGTATTCATCTTTCCAAGAAGATGTGCCCCAGCACACCTGAGGAAATAGAACGCATGAGCAAGATCCCTTATGCTTCTGCAATAGGGAGCCTCATGTATGCCATGCTATGTACACGACCTGATATAGCCCATGCTGTGAGTGTCACAAGCAGATATCAGTCAAATCCAGGTGAAGAACACTGGACTTCTGTGAAATGTATCCTTAAGTACTTGAGAAGAACTAAGGATATGATGTTGGTCTTTGGTAATGGAGAACTCCAAGTCCAGGGATACACAGACTCGGACTTCATGTCCGATATAGATGATCGAAAGTCGACATCTGGAAGTCTGTTTGTGTGCAATGGTGGAGCTGTCAGCTGGAAGAGTTCCAAGCAAACTGTGATAGCAGATTCCACCATGGAAGCAGAATATATAGCTGCATCAGAGGCTGCAAAGGAAGCATTCTGGTACAAGAAGTTTGCTGCAGAAATTGGAGTAATGCCATCAGATGCCATTCCTCTTTACTGCGACAACAATGGCGCCATAGCCCTTGCTAAGGAGCCGAGGTCTCACCAGAAGTCCAAGCACATTGAGCGGCGATATCATCTCATCCGCGATTACCTTGAGAAAGGTTACGTTGAGGTCAAGAGAGTCAACTCCGCAGATAATGTGGCAGACCCACTTACAAAGCCGTTGGGCCAGCAGAAGATCGAAGCCCACCTTGAGAAGATGGGACTTAGACTTGTAGCCAATTGGCTTTAGGACAAGTGGGAGATTGTTAGATATATGTGCCCTAGAAGCCAGAATTGGCTGACACTTGTAATACACTTCTAGGGGCAAAATTATAATTTTGACTATAATTAATAAAATGGGTTATTTTCTATCACATATGTGTATTTAGTGTCTGTGATACATCCTTTGAGTTAATGGTAATGATAATTCATATTTTCAAGAGTTGAAAATTTAAGACATGAATAATCATTATTAACTCATAAACAGCTCCCGACCATAGGATCATCACGAGGATGGTGATTGATCCGGAAGGTTGGTGTACGATCGCTTCTCTTTAGTAGATGAGTCTTGAGTCTACGGTGTGGAGACACCGGAGCGAGAGTACAGGTACTCGTTAGAGAACGAGGGCACTGAGCGTGACCACCTCGAGTAGTCATTAGGGAAGTCTACCTTCTCGTCAATGACTGACTCGATGCTGCAGTAGTGTGTCTGGTTCTTTGACCTGAGATGCATCGGCAGTTCACCTTGAGGGTGTTATAGTTTGACTACACCATTACTCGGTCTCCTAGCCATATGGAACCCTGAGGTGTATGTTGGCTATAGCATGTTCATTGTAGGAACTGGATTGCATCAAGATGGGATCTATCTACCTCGGTGGTAGAGGAGCAGCCCTATGATGATCATGAGAATCAAGTCCAGAAAGCCCATGGCCATGGTAGAGTGAAATAATAGAAAGAGTTTCTATTTAGATTTTCACATTGGACTCGAATCGAATGATTACATCATATGACAGAGACTAGGGTTTGACGAGTTCACCTTAACCCTAATCTGATCGGGGCTCAAGATAGAAGAACTTAATCACACAGGTAGCTGCACCAAGAGGTTCGCATTCAGCTCTGATGGGTTGCCACCATATACTGCTAGGTGTCACTGGTGGATTTTGGGAGCAATTAGAATGATTTAGATGATCGATCATTCTAGCTGTTCGAATCAGAAGAGTTCTGATCCATCGAAAGGAGTTTCGATGATGTCTATGATAGAGATCATGACATATCCCATTACCATACAGAACTGAACCTAACTGGGTCACACAAACAAGGGTTTGAATCTGGTGATCATCAATTGAACTGATCTAGTTCAATTGATCTGAATGAGATTCAATTAGGTTCAAGGAAATCGTGCTAGCACTCGATTGAACCTAACGTTCTTCTTTTACTATCATAAATAAGTTGTCCTGACTGAGCCAAAGGAGTTTGTGCTCAATCAGAGGCCTTCATATGGTCTGACTGGAGGTTGTCCAAGTCAGAATAGGTTGTCTTATTTGTAAGACATTACCTGCCATTTTTGGTCACCTGCCATTTCTTGTTCTTTGACTTTGGTCAAAAGTCTACCTTTGACTGGTCAAACGTTGACCATTGACCCTTTGACTTTTGACCACATGTCATGCACCTATTGGAGAGCTGGTGGGGGCCTGTCCCCCTGCCAGAACCTGGCAAGGAGAAGGGCGCACGCCAAGGGTGGCGTGAGCCCAAGTTAGGAGGCGCCTAGGAGTCCTTGTTGGACAAGGACTCCACCTCCCTTTTGGATTCCAATTCAGAGTTCTACTAAGAATCCAGTTTGACTGGTCTTAGGCGCCCTCTAAGGAGGAATCCAGGGGTCTCTATTCCAACCAATCAGATTTAGATCTGATTTCACAAAGGGTTGTGATTGGTTGAGAGGAAGAGGAGTTGGATCACAAGAGGTCTATAAATAAGACCCTGCGCCCAACCCTAATTCCAATGCAATTAGACACGCCCCAAGGCTGCCTCTCCCCTCCTTCTCCATGCCATAGTCTCTTCTCCCCTTGCTCTCCACGTCCAAAAGGTGTTTTGGACTTTGGTTGGTGCGATTCAGATCAAGGAAAGGCGATCAAAAGCAAGAAGGCTGCGCTGCTGCAAAAGGACGACTGCAGATCTTCAAAAGAGTTTTGAAGATCCTCCAGATCAGATCCAGATCTGATTTTTGGAGGTGTGATAGAGAAGAAGAGGATCTCCAGATCCAACCCGAGTGGATACCGGTAGAGGCCAGGCGCTTGCGTGGCTAAGATCCAGAACCTTCCGCTGCAATCAGGATCATCTACAGGGTAATAGGATTACCCAAATCAGGTAAATTAAATTTGATTTAATTTATCTTATTTTATTTTATTTATTAAAATAATAAGAATCAGATCTGAAACATATCAAGATCTGATTGAGATCAAGAGAAAAATTTTTGAAATATATCTCTTGATCTAATCAGATCTGGAACGAACCTGGACCGGGAAATCAGGATTTCCCTTCACTTCTCTTGAATAAAGCCTGTTAAAAAATGAATTTTGGACCCATCTAAAAAAAAAATGGGAAATTCCAATAGCTTGAAAATAATTTAATGATTGTAACCCAAATTTATTTGGGGAGCCTGTCAACAAGAAGGCCAACCTCGTCAGAAATAGGAGGAGGACCTCATCCTAACAAACGAAGGTCAACCTCGTCAGAAATAGGAGGAGGACCTTATCCTGATAGGAGAATAAGGTAAAGGCCAACCGTATCTGAAATAGAAGAAGAACCTCATCCTGACATGAATGAAGACCTCTGGTTGTTTAAGATAGAAGGAGAGAAGAGGCCCATTCAATGGCTCTTTTATGCCCCAATAACTTTGTTAGGGATAGGAGGAGAGCCTCACTCTAACAAAGAAAGATTAACCCCATCAGGAATAGGAGGAGGACCTCGTCCTAACAGGAGGATAAGAAAAATGCCAACCATATCAGGAATAGTAGGAGAACCTCATCCTGATGTGGATGAAGATCTTCGATTATTTATGATAGAAGGAGGGGAGAGGCCCTTTCAATGATCCTTTTGTGTTCCAATAACTTTGTTAGGAACAGGAGGAGGACCTCGTCCTAACAAAAGAAGGACAACCCCATCAAAAATAAGAGGTGGATCTCATTTTGACAGGGGGACAAGATAAAGGCCAACCATATCAGAAACATGAGGAGAACCTCATCCAGACATGGATGAAGACCTCCAATTGTTTAAGACAAGAGGAGGAGAGAGGTCTTTTCAATGGCCCTTTTGTATCCCAATAACTTTATTAGGAATTAGTGGAGGATCTCGTCCTAACAAAGGAAGGCTAACCCCATCAGGAATAGAAGAAGGATCTCATCCTGATAGGAAGACAAGATAAAGGCCAACCATGTTAGAAATAGAAGGAGAACCTCATCCTAATACGGATGAAGACCTCCGATTGTTTAAGATAGGAGGAGGAGAGAGGCCCTTTTAATGGACCTTTTGTGCCCCAATAACTTTGTTAGGGATAGGAGGAGGACCTTGCCCTAACAAAGAAAGACTAATCCTATCAGGAACAAGAGAAAGATCTTGTCCTAATAGAGGGATAAGGTAAAGGCCAATCGTATCAGGAATAGGAGGAGAATCTCATCCTGACATGGATGAAGACCTCTAGTTGTTTAAGATAGGAGGAGGGGAGAGGCCCTTTCAATGGCCCTTTTGTTCCCTAATAACTTTGTTAGGGACACGAGGAGAATCTCATCTTAACAAAGAATGACCAACCCTATCAGAAATAGGAGAAGGATCTCATCCTGACAGAAAAATAAGGTAAAGACCAACTGTATCAGAAATAGGAGGAGAATCTCATCTTAACATGGATGAAGACTTCTGGTTGTTTAAGACAGGAGGAGAGGAGAGATCCTTTCAATTATTCTTTTTTGCTCCAATAACTTTATTAGGGATAGGAGGAGTACCTCATCCTAACAAAGAAAGGCCAATCCTGTAACGGATAAGAGGAGGACCTCATCCTGACAAGGGGATAAGGTAAAGCCTAATCATGTCAGGAATAGGAGAAAAACCTCATCCTGACATGGATGAAGACCTTCGATTGTTTAAGATAGGAGGAGGAAAGAGATCCTTTCAACAGTCCTTTTCTACCCCAATAATTTTGTTAGGGATAAGAGAAGGACCTTGTCCTAACAAAGAAAGACCAACCCCATCAGGAATAGAAAGAAAATTTCATCCTGATAGAGGAACAAGATAAAAGCCAACCATGTCAGGAATAGATGAAGAATCTCATTCTGACATGGATGAAGACCTCCAATTGTTTAAAATAGGAGGACGAAAGAGGTCCTTTCAATGGTCCTTTTATGTCCTAATAATTTTATTAGGGATAGGAGAAGGATCTTTCCCTAACAAAAGAATGCTAACCCCGTCAGGAATAGGAGGAGGACCTCATCTTGATAGAAAAATAAGGTAAAGGCCAACCATATCAGGAATAGGAGGAAAACCTCATCCTGATATGGATGACGACCTCTGGTTATTTAAGATAGGAGGAGGGGAGAGGCCCTTTTAATAGCTCTTTTATGCTCTAATAACTTTGTTAGGGATAGGAGGAGGACCTCGTCCTAACCAAAAAAGACCAATCCCATCAGGAACAAGTGAAGAATCTCGTTCTGATAGGAGGATAAGATAAAGGCCAACCGTATCAAAAACATGAGGAGAACCTCATCCTGACATGGCTGAAGACCTTCGATTATTTTAGATGGGAGGAGGAAAGAGGCCCTTTCAATAGTCCTTTTGTATCCCAATAACTTTATTAGTAATAGAAGGAGTACCTCATCCTAACAAAGAAAGGCCAACCCTATCAGAAACAGGAGGAGAATCTCTTCCTAACAAGAAGACATGGTAAAGACCAACCATGTTGGAATAGGAGAAGAACCTCATCCTGACATGGATAAAGATCTCCAATTGTTTAAGACAAGAGGGTGGAAGAGGCCCTTTCAATGGCCCTTTATGCCCTAATAACTTTGTTAGAAACAGGAGGAGGACCTCGCTCTAACAATGGAAGGTCAATCCCGTCAGAAATAGGAGGAGGAGCTCATCTTGATAGGAAGATAAGTTAAAGACCAATCATGTCAGGAATAAGAGGAGAATCTCATCCTAACATGAATGAAGATTTTCGATTATTTAAGATAAGAAAAAGATTGAAAAACTATACGAGCGTACGACTGAGATAAAGTGATCAAAATAATATTTTTATTAAATAAAAAAGTCTAATACATAGGGAGGTCCGCAAGATCGATTACAAAAAAAAAAGAGAGAGATGAAGTCCTATTTCGGATCGAACTTCGGACTACCAGCTTCGGCCATCACCAGGGAGAGTTTCAGACCTTCAACCTCCTCCTCGAGTCTCTATCGGTCCACCAAGCTCTCCCTCAGGATCCTCTTCCATCTACGCGACTCCTCCTCCATCTCCCTCAGCCTTTTTCTTAGAACTGCAGACTCAGCTTCGGCATCCTTCAAGTTGTCCTTTTGATACACCACTTGAATCTTCAACTCAAGTAGCTCGACCTTATCTTTTTTATGCACCATGGACAGGCTCTCCAAAGTGCCTCTCAAGGAAAGAATCTCCAGTGAATCCCTAATCAAGCCAGTTTGAGCTTTACTCGATAGTTGCTATCAAAGTTGGGCAACCTTCTCCTTAGACTTTTAGAGTTGGCATTGGCAACTTGACCACACCAACCTCATCTATAATCATTATATAAGTCCTCAGTTGCTTGCAACTAATCCTGTAATTCAGAGAACCTTTCCGACCAATTTTAGCCATACTCAGTCCAACTAGTGGACCATGCCCAACTTTCTTCAAGTATCTGAATCCTTTCTTATGCAGTCCTTAACTCGACTTCTAGAGAGCTTGCCTTGGCCGTTAAAGTCCATGCCTTATCGCAACCGAGCTTCTTCACCCACTTCAGCTCCTCTGTCAGATGGTGCTTCTTATTGATGAAGTCCATGGCACCCTTTCTATGAACTTATCGAAGATGAGTAACTTTAATTATGGCTTCAGAATAAAGCTTCTTCAACTTCTAAAGCTTGTCCTCTACTTTTTTTAGCTTTCTTCTAGCTTGATGAACCTCTTTCTTCAGGTCCTTAATGATAGGTTTCAAAGGAAGGCCCTGGGATAGTGATGTGGCATCATCAGGGGAAGGTGAGTCATGATTATCCTCGCTATGAGCATTCTAAAACACAAGCATGCCACAGTAAAAACATAAAAAAAAAATTCTTTTCATTAATTCCAAATGTCTAGATATAAGAAAGAAAAATGAGAAAGAAAATATAAATTAAAGAGATCTCAGAGCTCTTGGAGAGCTGACAAGGAGTCTGATGCAGCATTAGTCGGTCCCAATTCTTCGATAATAGGTTCGGTAGGAGGGAGATTGGCCGCATCGATGGATGGCTCCACTTCATTCTCAGGAGCTCCTCCGCACAAGAAATCAAGGTCGAGCTCAAAAAACTTACTGGTCATCCTGTTCTCGCAAAGCTTGAAATCTTTGTTGAAGGCCTCTTGGCTGAATTTGACATTTAGATTTTTCATTTTGGAGGAGAACTTGAACTCCCCTATCGCTCGAGTCATCGCCTCTGGGATCTGCGTAGAAATTTACTCCTTCAGTTCGGCAATCTCAGCTTCAGCCTTTTTCCTCCACTCTTCTTCCAGGTCCAAAGTGGCTCTTAACTTCGCTGATGACTCTTTCTCCTTATGGAGTGCTTCTTGGAGACCTTCGATCTCGATAGATCTTTTTCTTAAAAAGCGGTCAACCTCGTTCCTCTGCTAGGCATTCAACCTCGACCTAATGATCCTCTTGGGCCTTTATCAACTCTGACCTCAAGCGGTTCAATGATCTGATGTAGCCAAGCGGTTGATGGTCCGTTTGTTTAATATATATATATATGATGATGAAATGGATTGTGTGGATAATAAAATATTAAAAAATTTAAAGAGAAAAAGAAGGATGAAGTGACTACCTCAAGAAAGAATCATAGTGAATCCCAAGCGCGTTGGTCGACATTGGCATCAACGATTTTATCTACAACTTCAGATATGGTAAACCTATCGACCAAACCTCTGACGACTTCATGATTGTTGAAGGGGTTCTCTCCTATTTCTTCGTTGGAGCTATTGAGCCCATTATAGCAGACCTTCCACTGGGACTTTCTTAGGGCCCTTTTGGTCTTCTTTTTTTTTCACCTCTTTCTCTCCTTCGAAAGGAGGCTCTAGAACTTGGGCCTTAGTGGGAGGTCTCAACGGCCTCAGAGGATCGACGGCCTCGATAGTAGTATCGAACTCAATGACTGGAGGAGCTTCAGCTTTAAGGGAAACTTCAGGGGCACTCATGATGCTAGCGGGGGCTGTAGAGTTCGAAACATCAACTCTTGCCTTTTCCGAACTCTTACCCGGCGCCTTATCTTTCCTCTTGCAAGTCGGGAGCCCTCTTATGAGCATTTCGACCACCTAGGTGTCCATTTCTATAGAAAAGAAAAAAAGAGTACGGTCAGAGAGAAGAAAGAAGAAGAAGAGGGTAATCCACCAACTTCGGCCATATACCTATTGGGTCCAGAGGGCTGAGGTCGAGGTTGAACAGAGTTTGCTCTTTTATTAGCTCAGGTAGAGGAGGAGTTTGGTAATCTTTAATTTTGCTAACCAACTTTCGGTCCTCTCTTTCTAATTTTGGGGCTCGGCAGACTGAATCCTTCAGATTTTTCCAAGGAGTCCTAAGAGTAAGGTCGGATAAGAAACAAAGATGAACTTCTCTTTCTAATTATGGATAGAGGAGAGGGCACCCTTGAGCAACCCCTTGCTGAATTGGGATGAAACGTACCATCAATCTTTTGCAGTAGAATGATGTTTGAAAGTAAAGTAAGTTCGAAAGAGTGAAATTGTAGGCTGAACTTTGACGGATATGCAAAGAGCAAGAAATCCTATTATGAATCTAAAGGTGTTTGGCACTATGGAAGCTAAGGAGATATTTAGAAAATGAAAAAAAGCTACCACAAAGATGGGAAGAGGGAGCCTTAGCCCAGCACGAAAAGCCTCCAAGTACAAGTAGAATTGACCTGGAGGAGGGGTGCAAGCTCGACCACTCAATCCAGGAAGTTCCAACTCATACTCTGTAGGTACTCCATACTAGATCCTAATTAGCGACAAGTCTTCAACAATTAAGGAGCAAGAGATGGTTTATGGTATGAAGTTTGGCCGAGATACTGCCCTAGGTATATCTTACATTCTAATCTCGGAGTTTTGGGGATTTGGCTTAACCAGGTCTCCAGAGCCGCTAGACCAAGAAACTTTCAATGACATTCAGATCAGATTAAATCCAACAAAATCCCTAAAAAACTTAGGAAAAAGAAGTGGTGAAAACCCAGAAAAGAAAAATGGCAAAACCCACCCAGAAAAAGCTAAAGAAATTCTAAAGAATATGGAAAAGTTAAAAATCAAGAGGGTAAGGATGAGGGACTAACCTAGGTTGATCGAAAAACTCAGGAAGTGGACTGAAAAGATGAAGGATAGTCAAGAAGAACACAGACGGCCAGAGACATTGCGGGAGGACAAAAGCAACAAGGATGGAATGCTCGAAGATGATAGAGAATGAAGGAGAGCGAGAAGAAGCACAGATGAAGGTGAGAGGCTGTAGAAGAAGAATGGGGTTAAATAGAAGAGCAAAACCAGAGGAAGTTATGATTGTAGGATCCCCTCAATCGATCCTAGCCCACTGCGTGTCCCACTCGCCTTTAATGCCTAACAAAATAATTATTGCACTGTACGTCGAGCTCCATGCCGGACAAGTCTTCGAGGGAATTAGTCCTCTTGGGTCATTTAGCATTAAGCCTCAATGCCAGTTCGAAAAACCAAAAAAGTTTCGATTTTTGAACATGGAAAACTGATGAAGGACTTCGACCGTGGTGATTTTTCTATACTCCCATCATTTGAAATTCAAACTCGACAGTAGGAAAATAAGTATTGAGGGTGAAATAACCCCACCGAAGACCTTAGCCGCTGGCTCCCATTTTGAAGGAATCTGTCGACCTTCTCGACAACCAATCCATGCCATAGAACTCATTGAAGATGCATTAAAATCCAATCAAACGATCTTGAACAGTAAAGGAGAACTGCTTAAGATGAATGGTAGGACCCAAGTTTGGCTCTCCCAACCTTGATTGACAACAAGCTTGGAAAATAGTCGAATTCCTCCAGTCATGCTCCTTCCAGACAAACTCCTCCAACAGTGCCCCTTCTAGTCGAATCCCTCCTGGATGAACTCCTCTAGTTGCGCCCCTCCCAGTGGCATTCCTTCCAGTTGCAGACCTACTTATTCCCTATCATGCCTATCGGCAGGAGCCACCTAAGGAAATCTCATCAAGTCGTTGATACATAACGATCGCTCCACGAAGGGTGGAGCGTGGAAGCCTCAAATCTCAATTCAAGGGGCATCCACTTATGCACAACCCAAGAAACTTTTGAACTTCTTAAAGTAATTAGATGTTGCCCCCCATAGACTTCGATCGGCCATAAATCCATCGCATACACCAAAGTCTCTGTAGACCCACCAACTAGTATCACCTCTTTCTGATACCAAATATTATTCCATGATATCGCTTGAATGCCAATCATCCTTGGCATCACAAGCTCTAATACCATATTGTGGAAGCTCCTGATCTTTAGCATGGATCTAAAGAAATCTATGATGTTCTCTATGGGCAACAAACCACCGATCCTCCATCTAAATCTATGATAGGACACCTCCCTCCTTGGGCTTGAGGGAGACGCCTCCCTCTCTAGGGCTTCTTCAAGAACTTGGGATGGCAACTCTAGAGAGAAGAGAAGAAGAAAGAGTTGAGGAAGAAAAGATCTGCATTTCATACCTTTCTTTTTTTTTTTAATGAAACTCTAATACAACCTATGTATTTATACATAGCCATTGGGTCCGACTAAAAAACTCTCCGGCTAATCCAATACATGAAAGCACTTATCGAGCCCATGTACACCCATGTCTCCTAAGCTCTCATCCCCTCGATCTAGACCCGACCCATACATGAGTTAGCCCCCTTAAGACCTCTTAAACTAGACCTTAAGACCCCTAGGATAAGTCCCTATCCTAGCCCAAACAGAACCCACATGTAACTCTGCCCGCATACTAGGTCAACTCAGTCTCAGCACTGGGCTGGCTAACCTGAGATTGGATCGGCTCAATTTTAGATTGAGCTGGCTCAGTTTCTATCTCATGCCTGCAGTCCCAAATGCGACCTTCTGTCTGTCCCGTGCTCTAAGACTTAGTCAATCCAGTCTGAGACTGAGCCGACTAACCTGCAGAAAGCTTCTTTTCTACAATCTTCAATCTCTCAACTTTAATTCCTTACTCCACCTTGTGTCCTAGATTTTTGAAGCTCCAACCCAGCCCCTCAAGATTCTAAACACCCAAACCTCGAGTCTGTGGAGGGTTATGCACCGCCTCCACCCTAGGACCACTCCTGTCCTAGTCTCCACCTGTGGCCTCCTAAGGCTTGGAACCACCATAAATTCTCACAATCTTCATCTTGGTACTCCCAAGCCTTGGCAATGCCTTCCTACACAATCATGCTGTCTTTGTGCACCCTGACAGTCCCTTATGCAATCATCATCTTTGTAAATTCTCTTCAGCTGTTGTGCACCCTTGAGGCTCTTTGGGATTACCGCCTCCATCGCCGAAGACCTTGGCTTGCTCCTCTGCACCATCTTGAAATTATAGGTTCCTTCTGCTTAGTAGCTACATCATCTTTCTTGAACTTTCCAGGAGAACCTGCAACATTTCTATATCGGCACTCACTGCAAACCCCGATATGGTCTCCTCAAAACTACGCCTATCCATCTGCATATGTCACTCTATCTAAAATTATGCATCATCGATGCTAGTGCTAGAATATCGATCCTTCCGCATCCTTCTACTCTGAACTTATGTCAAATTTCTCTCCAATTGTAAAGCCATCTCTCTAGAGCTCCACCTATATCTAAAGTTCATCTAATGCTGCAGAAGCCGACTCTATGCCCGAATCACCCGAGGCCTGATAGGATTGGTGTACAGGGCAAAAGCATGGATTTCAAAGCAAAATTATGAAATTATACAAATCAAATCCGAACCCTAGGACCATCTTATTAGCAATTAAATTATATAACATCCATTTATAATATAAAAAAAAGTATTAGAACATACCTCTTATCGTTAAACCCTAAATTATCCTTAATTATCGACAGCAGTGCGTCAGGGGTTCCACTAGGTGCCCACATGTTCATCCTCCAACGTTGATCCACATAGAGACTTGATCAAGACATTGGCACTTCTGATTTATATAATTAAAATTTTAATAATAAGAACTTTAATTAAAAGGGCAAGATCTTTCTTAGCCTTTATGTCACCTTCCTTGCCTCTCCTTACCTATCTTTCTTTTTCCTTATCTTCTTAATTTTTCTTCCTAATCTTTTTGTCTTAAGATGACTTCTAATCCTTATAAGAACAAGATCTGGACAAGAGAAGGGAAGAAAAAAAAAGTTGGATAATAAAAAATACCTATAAGAAAGAAAGATAATTTTCACACTCTCGAACTCTTAGTGCGCACCCTTATTTATAATGTACGTAGGGGTGCCAACTCATTTTCTCACACCCTTTCCATATAAATATCTCATGTCCCTTCAGCCTATCTCATGCTTAATCAAATAATAACATCATGTAGACTTAGTCCAAGAGGTGCCTTAAAGCAGAAGGACTCTTGGACTAATTCTACGTAAGTTATTTATGAAGAGTCGCAAGCTTTCATTTTTGGTGCCACCCTGATATAACCATTAGATCAGATAAGAAGGCCATCCAATGGCCTTGAAGTGGGATGCCCATTCAGCAAGATGGCATGTGAGATGATCTTTGAATAGTCAAAGTCCCAAGGAACTTTGACTTGGTCCAAGAGGCGTCAAGGATGAGAGGGCGGCAAGGAGTCTTGGGCGGCAAGGATTCCTGGGTGACAAAGAGTCCCTTCTCAAAAAAATAATGGAGTATTTAATCTGTAGAAGGACTCTTCTGTGCCCCATATCTAATGTCCATGCCCATTTAAAAAATTTACACGACATAAAAATAGAAAAAGTCAAAGAAGGTAGGCGCCAACTAAATCTCATGTGCCAAAAATTCTTTGCGCATGAAAGACTTCCCACGCGCAAGAGAGAGACTCTCTAGCATGTGGAATTCTGGTATGTAGCACCCCAACTAAAGCCCAATCAGTCTAGGTTAATCCAATTCAAGACCAGATCTTATTTGGCTCAAATCGGACCTTAATTAGCCAAAATTAGAAGCCGATTCGAATCCAATTCGAATCTAGGTGCTAGGGTTTGCTACATGTGCTAGCATGTTCATCTTGCAAACACAGTCTAATCCAATTAGACCCTTTAATCAATTCTCTTTATGTGTGATCCATTGGGTTCCACATCTAACTAGCAGTGGGTTTGGGTGTGATTTGACCTAATCTGGTTAGAACTCATCCAAACCGATTTAGGTCAAAACTAGCCAACCTAATTTGACTTAATTTAGAACACTTTGTAATTTAATGATCAAATTAAAATTTTAATTTGATCGAATTCACAAGACATGATTGACGTCTAGCAACGTATCATGACTTTTTGGAAGATGTAAAATTTTAATGAAAATACCAAAAAAAAACTTCAATGGAAAATTACCATGCAACTAGATCCATCGATCTCCCTACATCCTGAATATGACTCTGGGTATGAAAATATGTCAATTCCAATATCATATTCATTTCTCTTTCAATCTTATGATGATGATTCATTTAGTGAAATATTAGAAACTATTTCTAATTTTCATCATGTTTTGATCAAAGTCTTCCTGAATCATCATTTGTTTGAAGCAAGTAGGATGCTATTTCCTCTTACCAGGAGTGATCAATTCCATGTTAACCTACTCACAACCTTCATATATAATCTATCATATCTAGATCATCACATATATGACTGAGTCATGAATGAGTATGAACCAAAATATGGATTCATATATATTAGATTCTATAGTAGTTTCAGGTCAAAAGATTATATGCACAATTCCACTATGAGAACCATCTATTGACATGTAGATAAGACTCCATTAGATATTCTCAACTTGGATCAATTCAGTGAACTCATTCTCTAATGAGCACCCATATCTTTGTATTAGTGTCATACACAAGTGATTGTGAGATCAATCACCCTCTCAATTGAGCATACAAAAGATGTGCTAGTCTTACCGAAAATATTGATCCCCAACTTAATGTTCCATCGACCAAGAATATTTAAATTAGGATTTTAAGATTTTAGATCTCACTGATATGATCTCATCATAATCCTAAAATCATAGCCTTAATTTATGGGGTTCATCATAATCTTAAATAAATAATAAAATACTGCATATGATTAAATAATGCTTTTATTTATTTTAAAATATCATTACATGAGTTTGGAAGACAAAGAACAGCCCAAAAAATTGATTGGCTTGAGGGCATATTTCTTTCAATCTCCCACTTGTACTAAAGCCAATCGCCCTTAAATTTTAATCCCATACAATTAAGGTGACGATCAAATAATTACAGTAGTAAAGCCTTAGTGAATGGTTCTGCTATGTTGTTCTTTGTGTCAACTCGTTTTATGACTACATCTTGTCTTTCAATAATTTCATGAACGAGATGGAAGCATCTCAGAATATGTTTGGATTTATGATGAGACCTAGGTTCCTTTGCTTGAGCAACAACTCCAATATTGTCATAGTAAAGTGGTACTAGATTCTTAATTTCAGGAATAATACCCAATTTAGTGACGAACTTCTTCATCCAGATAGCTTCCTTGGTGGCTTCACTTACAGCTATATATTCTACCTCAGTAGTTAAATCAGCTACAGTTGGTTGCTTAGAACTCTTCCAACTCACTGCTGCACCGTTCAGAGTAAAGACATACCCTAAAATGGATTTGCTATCATCTAGGTTTGATTAAAAACTAGAGTCAGAATATGCTTCTAGTTTAAGATCAGAACCACCATATACTAGAAAAATATCTTTAGTCCTTCTTAAGTACTTAAGAATATTTTTCACAGCTTTCCAATGATCCTCTCCTAGATCAGCTTGAAATCTACTTGCAATGCCTAAGGCATAAGCAACATCAGGCCTTGTACATAACATGGCATACATTATTGATCCAACAGCCAAAGCATAAGGAATAGAACTCATTCTATTTCTCTCTTCAGGTGTCTTTGGAGACATCTTTTTAGAGAGATGTATGCCTTGACTCATGGGTAAGTAACCTCTTTTACTCCCATCCATACTGAATCTTTTCAGTATTAAGTCAATGTACCTAGATTGGGACAAGCCTAGCATCCTCTTAGATCTATCTCTATAGATCTTTATTCCTAGTATATAGGATGCTTCTCCCAAATCTTTCATGAAAAACTTATTTGATAGCCATAATTTGACTGATTGCAACATTGGAATATCATTCCCAATGAGAAGTATGTCATCTACATACAGAACCAAGAAGACTATGGTTCTCCCACTAGTTTTCTTGTATACACATGGTTCATCTGCATTCTTGATAAAACCAAACTCTTTTACTGTTACATCAACGGATGTTCCAACTCCTTGATGCTTGCTTTAATCCATAAATGGATCTCTTAAGCTTGCATACCTGATTTGGTCTCCTATTTGACTCAAATCCCTCTGGCTGTGACATATAGACCTCCTCCTCAAGAAAACCATTAAGGAAGGTGGTCTTCATATTCATTTGCCATATTTCATAATCATGGTATGCTGCTATGGCAAGCATAATTCGAATAGATTTGAGCATGGCAACAGATGAAAATGTTTCATCATAATCAATCCCCTATTTTTGCCTAAAACCTTTAGCCACCAATCTGGCCTTATAAGTTTCAATTTGACCATCTACTCCAATCTTTTTCTTAAAAATCCATTTGCATTCAATAGGGTTTATATCCTCTGGTGCATCCACCAAAGTCCATACTTTGTTGGTGTGCATGGATTCCATTTTGGATTGCATGGCAACCAGCCATTTGTTAGAGTTCTTACTTTTGACTGCTTCCGTATAGGTCAGAGATTCATCATTCTCAATGACTTGGGCTTCATTATTTTCAATAATGAAGCCATACCTCACAGGTGTATGTCGTACTCTTTCAGACCTATGGATAGGAGTTATGTATTCTGGTTCTTTTATGTGATTATTTGGTTGAGAAATTTCTATTTATTTTTCTTGAACTTCACTAAGTTCAATATTTCTGCCATTGCCCTTTTCTAGGATAAATTCTTTTTCTATGAAAGTGGCATGCCTACTTACAAATACCTTTTGTTCAGTAGGATGGTAGAATAAATATCCTATACTATTTCTAGAATATCCGATAAATAGACATCTGTCTGATCTAGCATCAAGCTTATGTCTAAAATTTCTTTTGACATATACTGGACAACCCCATATCTTAAAATACTTGAGATTGGATTTCTTACTTCTCCATATCTCAGTACTAGATACAAATTTAGAAGATACTCTATTCAAGATATAAATTGCGGTCTCCAGGGCATGACCCCAGAAGAAAATAGGTAATTCAGTGAAACACATCATAGACCGTACCATATCTAATAAGGTATGATTTTTTCTTTCAGCTACACCATTTAATTGTGGTGTATAAGGAGGTGTCCACTCAGAGAGAATCTCTTTTACTTTAAGATAGTCTAGAAACTCACTAAATAAGTATTTTCCTCCTCGATCAGATTGAAGGATTTTTATACATTATTCAGTTTATTTTTTGACCATACTTTGATATTCTTTAAATTTATTAAAGGCTTCTGATTTATGTTTCATAAGATACACATATCCAAACCTAGATAAATCATTAGTGAATGTTATGAAATAAAAGTATCCTCCTCTGGCTTGAGTTGTCATAGGACTACATACATCCGTATGTACAAGTCCTTATAATTCTTTTGTCCTTTCTCTATGTCTACTAAATGGAGTCTTAGTCATTTTACCCATGAGATATGATTCACAAGTTCCTAATGATTCATAATCACAAAGACCAAAGAACTTTTCTTTGTATAATTTGTTAATTCTAGCCTCACTAATATGACCTAATCGACAATGCCAAAGTAAAGTATTATTTATGTCATCTCTCTTATATTTTCTATTTTCATCAATATGAAATATATTGCCATCCAAACATAGAGTCAACAAATCATTGCTAAATATGCTAAAATAAATATTTTCATTCGAATATTTGATCGAGCAACCTTCGCTCGTTACATTAAGACTATAATCTTATTTTAATAACAAGGGTATAGATATAATATTTCTAATGATCTTAGGCATATAATAATAATCTGTAAGCTCTAAGATCTTTTCATAAGGTAACTTCAATATGTTTGTCCCTACAGCTTCTGCTTGGATAAACTCTCCTCCAGCACCATAGAGCTTGAAGTCACCTTTCTTCAAACTCCTAATTTTCTGTAGCCCCTGCAAAGATTTGCAGATATGAAAACCACAGCCGGTATCTAATACCTAAGAATTTGAAATGAAAGAATTTAATGATAATATAGTATGTATCTCATACATACCTTTTGGTGCATTATTTGCACCAGACTTTACGGTTGCAAGATAAGCCTTGCAATTTCTCTTTCAATGATCTATTTTGCCATAGTGAAAATAGGTCATCTGTCCGGAGACCTTCTTCCCCTTTTTCTTTTTATTTATACCATCTTTAGAGTTCAACATTTTCTTTGAATCATTTTTATCTACCTTCTTCTTGAAGATCCCATCCACAAGAAGAAGAGGAGCCTTATCCTTCTTGATATAGCTTTCTGCTGTCTTGAGCATATTTAATAGCTTAGGCAAGGAAGAATTTAGTTTATTCATATGATAGTTTATGATAAATTGAGAAAATAATTCAGAAAGTGATTGCAGGATCAAATCCTGACTTAACTCTCCATCCATAACGAAACCTAATTGACTTAATCGAGTGATTAGGTTAATTAACATCAAAACATGATTTTGTATGGATGTTCCTTCTATCATTCTTGCATGGAATAATTGCTTAGATATCTCATATCTAGTAGTTCTACTATGCTCTCCATAAAGTTTTTTTAAATTGAGCAATATGGACTGAGTGTCCATGCCATCATGCTGCCTCTATAATTCATTACTCATAGAGGCAAGTATGATGCATTTGACAGTAAGAAAATCATTTTGCCACATCTTGTATGTGGACTTATCTTCATCTATGGCATCTTTTCCTAATGGTTTAGGATCAGGGGCATCAAGAATATAGGAGAGTTTTTCTTGACTGAGTACTATTTTTAGGTTTCTCAGTCAGTTCACATAATTTTGACCAGTCAATTTATTTGAATCCAAAATTGAATGCAATGAAAGTGAAGAAGCCATTTAATCTACATAATAAAGAACAATACATAAGCAAACAACTCATGATGACAAACATAATTAAATTAGAATTTTAATTTAATTATGTCTCCCACTAATCAAAAAAAAAACATAACCCTCTAATTGATTTTCTTAGTGAGAATAAGACCCTAATTCCTTATAAAAGGTCTTGCGGTTGCACAATAAACCTGTTATAAGTTTAAAGGTAGGAAACTCTTTTCAATTGCATTTTATGCAACTCTCAAAAAAAAAAAAAAAATTTGCCTCTAAAACATTAACAGCCTTGTGTTAGCACAACAAACTTTAATGTTTTAGTTTAAATAGAATCCTTCATTTCTATATAGTCAAAATGAAATATAACTACTTTTGTAGTTACACAACAAAGCAGTATATTCAAAATGCTGTAAGCATCTCAATGCACTAGATTAATATTACATTATTTTCCATGATAGATCTTATGGTTACACAACAAAACTAATATGGTTCTGGACATAATAAGAACCTAATGTGAAGGAAGGCCTTAATGTAGTGAATATAATACTATGCATTTCAATCTAGAATTAAATTAATCAAATCGACCAGGTAAGTGGGAGAGAAGTGGAAGTCTCCCCGTTGCTTTCCTTAGACACCAATAAATTGGTCAGGTCAGACAATGGAACCAATTAAAAAATCACATTCTCTTTACCAATCATGAACTATTTATCCTAGACATCGATTGATCAATTAGACATCCCTACTGATTCAGCTATAGATTAATTACACTGCAACTTAATATAATTTTAAAGAGAGATTTAAATGGTTTTGATGCATATTTTAAATCAAACTAAATGCATAAAAGCATCAATTATGAAAAAATATATATTAACATTATAATTATTCTAAGACAACCATCATTACATAGTGGATACTTTCCACTATGTCAGGACAACCTTTACAGAATAATATATATACAACATAATCTTATTATGATAAATAAAAATATGATCTCATCATATAAATAACATGCTAATAAAAATTATATCATACTTTTCATTTGTGCCATTATATTATAAGCAAAGCATTATATGATTTAACCTAATAAGGCTTGCTCTGATACCACTGATAGGATTAGTGTACAGAGCAGAAGCATGGATTTCAAAGCAAAATTATGAAATTATACAAATCAAACCTAAACCCTAGGATCACCTTATTAGCAATTAAATCATATAACATGCATTTGTAATATAAAAGAAAGTATTAGAACATACCTCTTATCGCTAAATCCTAAATTATCCCTAATTGCTGGCAGTAGTCTGTCAGGGGTTCCACTAGATGCCCATGTATTCACCCTCCAACATTGATCCACACAGAGACTTGATCAAGATACCAACACCTCTGATTTATATAATTAAAATTCTAATAATAAGAACTTTAATTAAAAGGGCAAGACCTTTCTTAGCCTTTATGTCACCTTCCTTGCCTCTCCTTACCTATCTTTCTTTTTCCTTGTCTTCTTAATTTTTCTTCCCAATCTCTTTGTCTTAAGATGACTTCTAATCCTTATAAGGATAAGATCTGGACAAGAGAAGGGAAGAAAAAAAAATTTTGGATAATAGAAAATACCTGTAAGAAAGAAAGATAATTTTCACACTCCTAGACTCTTGGTGCGCACCCTTATTTATAATGTACGTAGGGGTGCCAACTCATTTTCTCGCACCCTTTCCATATAAATATCTCATGTCCCTTCAGCCTATCTCATGCCTAATCAAATAATAACATCATGTAGACTTAGTCCACGAGGTGCCTTAAAGTAGAAGGACTCTTAGACTAATTCTACGTAAGTTATTTATGAAGAGTCGCAAGCTTTCATTTTTGGCACCACCCTGATATAATATTAGATCAGATAAGAAGGCCATCCAATGGCCTTGAAGTGGGATGCCCATTCAGCAAAGATGGCATGTGAGATGATCTTTGAATAGTCAAAGTCCCAAGGGACTTTGACTTGGTCCAAGTGGCGTTAAGGATGAGAGGACGGCAAGGAGTCTTAGGCGGCAAGGATTCCTGGGTGACAAAGAGTCCCTTCTCAAAAAAGTAACGAAGTATTTAATATGTAGAAGGACTCTTCTGCACCCCATATCTAATGTCCATGTCCATTTGAAAAATTTATGCGACATAAAAATAGGAAAAGTCAAAGAAGGTAGGCGCCAACTAAATCTCATGCACCAAAAACACTTTGCACATGAAAGACTTCCCACGTGCAAGAGAGAGACTCTTTGGCATATGAGATTCTGGTATGTGGCATCCCAACTAAAGCCCAATTAGTCTAGGTTAATTCAATTCAAGACCAAATCCTATTTGGCTCAAATCGGACCTTAATTAGCTCAAATCGGAAGCCAATTCGAATCTAGGTGCTAGGGTTTGCTACATGTGCTAGCATGTTCATCTTACAAACATGGTCTAATCTAATTAGACCCTTTAATCAATTCTCTTTGTGTTGACCCATTGGATTCCACATCTAACCAGTAGTGGATCTGGGTGTGATTTAACCTAATCTGGTTAGAACTCATCCAAATCGATTTAGATCAAAACTAGCCAACCCAATTTGACTTTATTTAGAACACTTTCTAATTTAATGATCCAATTAAAATTTTAATTTGATCAAACCCACAAGACATGATTAACGTCTAGCAACGTATCATGACTTCCTGGAAGATGTAAAATTTTGATGGAAATATCAAAAAAAAACTTTAATGAAAAATTATCATGCAACTAAATCCTTCGATCTCCCTGCATCCTGAATATGACTCTGGGTATGGAAATATGTCAATCCCAATATCATATTCATTTCTCTTTTAATCTTATGATAATAATTTATTTAGTAAAATATTAGAAACCATTTTTAATTTTCATCATGCTTTGATTAAAGTCTTCCTGAATCATCATTTGTTTGAAGCAGGTAGGATGCTATTTCCTCTTACCAGAAGTGATCGATTTCATGTTAACCTACTCACAACCTTCATATATAATCTATCATATCCAGATCATCCCATACATGACTGAGTCATGAATGAGTATGAACCAAAATATGGATTCATATATATAAGCTTCTATGGTAGTTTCAGGTCAAAGGATTATATGCACAATTTCACTATGAGAACCATCTATTGATATGTAGATAAGACTCCATTAGATATTCTCAACTTGGATCAATTCAGTGAACTCATTCTCTAAAAAGCACCCACATCTTTATATTAGTATCATGCACAAGTGATTGTGAGATCAATCACCCTCTCAATTGAGCATACAAAAGATGTGCTAGTCTTATCGGAAATATTGATCCCCAACTAATGTTCCATCGATCAGGAATGTTTAAATTAGGGTTTTAAGATTTTAGATCTCACTGGTATGATCTCATCATAATCCTAAAACCATAGCCTTAATTTATGGGGTTCATCATAATCTTAAATAAATAATAAGACACTACATATGATGAAATAATGCCTTTATTTATTTTAAAATATCATTACATGAGTTTGGAAGACAAAGAACAGCCTAAAAAATTGTTTGGCTTGAGGGCATATTCCTTTCAAGGCCAACCACTCAATGTTGTACTGCTGAGCTTGCTGCTGTACCTCGAACACCGTCACTATCCCTTTGAATCCTCCTCACTCCATGGATCCCTTCAAAGCTATCTTGGATACCTCCGCAACCCACGGGCACCTCCAAAACCCAAGGGCTCATCTAATTCTTCTGAATCCAGCGACTGAACCCTAGAAAATTTCACCCTAATCTTTCTCTTCTGCCCCTACACCAACCATCACTTCAATTGTGCCTGGAGAACCATCCTCTACCTGAATCGCGACTCTTCTTGGTGCTCTTGTAGAAGAAATCGATCCATGATACTTCTAGCTGCTTAATTCCCCTAATGCTTTCTGAGACCTCCTGGCTCTTCCTGAGACCTGCACTCAATTTTTTTAAGATGCCCCTAACACCATCTACTGAGATGCCTCCCTCGGCTGCTACACCATCGAGCCTCTCTCAGCCTCGTGCCTCTAAATAAGTGCTACTCCAGCGCTTCCTAGCCTTGTCTCTGCACCACTTTATAGCTATCCAGTCCTAATCTACTGGACCTCTATGGATCATCCATCTCCATCACTTCCAAGGCTTCGCAAATCCATGCTCTGGTCGAACTACTGAATGCACCCCTGACTACTTCCCTGCCTTCCTAAAATCGAACGACGTATGGTCATTTCTTCAACCTTCCTTCGATCATTATCCCTTGAAAAATCACTCTTCAACAACCCCACACTGCCCATCTTCCTAAAGAACCCTGATGCTCTCTGCTAAGATACCTCCCTTAACTGCTGCACCATCGAGTCTCTCTTAGCCCCACAACTTCAGGAAAATGCTACTGTAACACTCCAACACTTCCTGCCTATCATATAACCATCATACACCCGGCCTTTCCACCAAGACCGAACAACAAATCATGCACCCAATCCTTCCACCCCAAGAAAATTTCTTCCCATTAATTCTCTCAACCTCCACCTTCAACCTGCTGCTCTCGATTGGCCAAACCACAGTAATAACAAAAATAGAGCTGAGACATACCATGAAATCCTTATGCAGATTTTTGATTTTACCTTGTGCGACTTCTCCTTCCCTTCTATGCACCATCAGGCTCTGATACCAAATGTAGACCCACCAACTGGCATCACCTCGCTTTGAAACCAAATGTTGTTCCATGATATCGCTCAAACGCCAATCATCCTTGGCATTATAAGTCCCGATATCATGTTGCGAAAGCTCCTGATCTTTAGTATGGACCTGAAGGAACCTATGACGTTCTTTATGGACAGCAAACCATCGATCCTCCATCTAGATCTATGATAGGATGCCTCCCTCCTTGGGATTGAGGGAGACGTGCCCCTCTCTAGGGCTTCTTCAAGAACCCTGGGGTGGCAACTCTAGAGAGAAGAGAAGAAGAGAGAATTGAGGAAGAAAAGATCTGTATTTCACACCTTTCTTTTTTTTTTAATGAAATTCTAATATAACCTATGTATGCATTCATAGCCATTAGGCCCAACAAAAACACTTTCCAACTAATCCAATACATGAAAGCACTCATCGAGCCCATATACACCCATATCTTCCGTGCTCTCATCCTCTAGATCTAGATCTGACCCATACATGAGTTAACCCCCTTAAGACCTCTTAAACCAAACCTTAAGACCCCTAGGATAAGTCCCTATCCTAGTCCAAATAGAATCCACGCGTAACTCTGCCCTCACATTGGGCCAGCTCAGTCTCAGCACTAGATCGGCTAACCTAAGACTAGGTCGGCTTAGTTTCAGACTAAGCTGGCCTAGTTTCTATCCTATGCATGTAGTCCCGAATGCGACGTTCTGTCTGTCCTATGCTCTGAGCCTTAGCTGATCCAGTCTGAGACTAAGCCAGCTAATCTGCAGAAATCTTCTTTTCTATAGTCTCCAATCTTCCGACTTTGGTTCCTCGCTCCACCTTGTGTCCCAGGTTTTTGAAGCTCAAACCAAGCCCCTCAAGGTCTCAAACATCCAGACCTCGAGCCCATGGAGGGCTATGTACCACCTCCACCCTAGGACCACTCCTGTCCTAGTCTCCATATGTGGCCTTCCAAGGCTTGGGAGCACCATAAATTCTCACAATTTTTAACCTACGTCCGAACTTCAACAAGAAGATATCCATCACCTACAGATCACGATAAACAACAACTCATCCTCCATAATAAACTCCATGTGGCTTGAGCGACCTACTACCAGATGGTTATGGCTATCACTACTATCAGATGGTTACGGCTATCACCATCAGTTTGTTACATGCTCCATCTGTAAAAGAGATCCTCTAGATACGTCTTTTTCTAAGCTCTCTTCTTTTTTTCATTACTCTGCTTCTTTATTTTCTGAGTACTCCATTCTAGTTGGCTGGAGAATTAACTTAAGCATCGGAGGATTCTGTCAGAGCCATCCACCTTCGATTTAGACTTTATTTTATAGGTCCCATCGATGATCTCACCTTCTCAACTCCAGCTACCTCCAGCATTCTCATAAATTTTCATACCAATAAAATTATTTTTAAAATAAAATAATTTTTAAATATTTTTCATTAAGTAACCAGATCTCTTTGCCTAAGCAAGCATTGAGTTTCGCATCAAAAGATAGGAAGGATAAAGAAGCTCATTGTAAAGCTAGTCTTAACTCAAAGCCTATTTGATTCAAGCTAGTAAGTTCGAGGGGTATTTTATACCTAGTACCCTAAAGTCAACTGGTTTGGGAGTCATTGGTCCAAAATTCACTACATGGATCAAACAAAAAACTTAAGAGATTAAGACACTAAATAGTGGTATAATATTAAAAAAAAATAATACATTAGTTTTTTACCAAGTAACCAAATCTCGTTGCCTAAGTAAACAATAATATTCGCATCAAAAAGTGAGCAATGTTAATAAAAAATTATCAATAAATAAAGAATGAAAACAATAATACACTTACCTATATGAAAGTTTAGATAATTTAGAAATAAAGATAGGGATAATTTAGAAAAAAGTTCAAAAAAAATTTAATATTTTTTACTTAATTTTTATATTGATAAGTACTATTACCATAATGATATACCTTACTTATGCTCTACTAAATATCAATGACCATTTTAAAAATTGCTCGATAAAATTTAAAATATTAAGCTTAAAAGATATCTAAATTAAATTCTTTCTTTACTCGAAGATGAGCAAAACTTAAGTTGAAAAGTATGAGAAGTACCATAAATATACTAATAAAAAAATAATTTATGAATTAATTTATTTTTATTTTTAAAAATTAATATTTTTATTCATCTTTTATAAGAAATATGTTTACTAATAAAAAGAGCTCATTTTTTTGATCAAAATAAAATAAATTTGGAGCAAATCTGATATAAATTAAATCCAATATGAAAATTCAAAGAAAAATAAATAAAATAAAATAAAAATAAAATTGGTCTAGCTGATTTGGCTCAGTCGGTTCACCCAAAAAGATCAGCCCATCAACCCAGTTTACCCAGCCCACTCTCCCCTAACAAATGAGCACGGCCTAGCTCCCCCTCAACCATGACGTCACCATGATATCAAAAACCATGCGGTCCATGGTGGACTGCAATAGTGTTCGATTCATCGTGGACCCTTAACAGATCTATTATGAAAAAATGCGGCTCATATGGTATTTTGGTAATTTTGGGTGATGCAGTGCATGCTGATTTGTTGGAGTCTTCACAAAACCTAGTCCACATGATCTTCCTACACAGTAATGCACGATCCAACAGTTGCAGTGGTTCCTGGTTGAAATCCGATAACTGGGGATTATTTTCGATTTAAAGGATTCTAGAGCTCTTTTTGGTGCAATCTAATGGCTGAGAAGCACCTAATGACTTGATCGAATGGTCCACATTGATCCTGACTTGATCTAGCTTTTAAATAGTGATTTTGGGAATTTTGGAGCATTTGTTGTAGATCTGATGGCCTGTAGGACCTTGGGTTTTCTATTCATGAATTATGGCTCTATTTGACTCAGTTTTAGGTGTTTCAATCCTATTTTCACCCGAATTCAATAGCTACTCTCTCTTTACTCTATTTAAAGGACTCTAAGCCTCCAGAATTCACTATCTTTAATCAAGAAGAAGCTATGGTACAAGGTAGAGGCCAAGCTTAGGTTGATGGTTGTTTCAAGGCAGACGGTATCGAGAGAAAGAGCTTGTCTTCTATGCCATCTCTACGCCAATATCGATCCAAGATCAAGATTAATTAAATTCTAGTTTTTATTTTTTTATATATTTTTTAATTCCATATATTTAAATTCTGAACTTTAAATTAATACAAAATTTATTTCATGCTTTCTATAAATTCATGCTCTTTATTTTAATTATAAATTTATTTTTATTGCAAGCAGATGCTAAGATTTAGATGGTAGATCTTAGTACCAAAAATTTATTTTCATGCTATTTAAATTTTTATTATTTTTTTATTATAATTTTAATTTCTATTTTTTGATTTTAATTTTATTTTTAAAATTCTTCTTTTCTTTTATAAAAATCAAAGATTTCAAATCAAAATACTGCTTTCTCTATGAATTTGATCCAACTCACTACTCTTTATATATTTTTAATTATTTAAGAATTTGAAATTAAATTAATAAATATGGTGTCCTAACGACAACATCATGTTCTATCAATTATATTTAAAATAAGTAATAGAGTAATTTTTGGAAAAAGGTTTTACAAACATATTCTTTAAAATTTTTCTTTCTTTAAGGAATTGAAAACCAATCTGGTTTTATCATACACAACATTTTGACTTTCTAAAAGCATTTGCAATTTTTCAGAGCTTAGAGTAAATTTATCAACAATAAGTTTGAGTTTTTTAACTTCTTTCTTTATAGATTTATTTTTTTCCATCAAACATTTCTTTTCTTTGTGAAAACTTTCTTTTTTTTTAAGAAATCATTTTTCTCATCAACCAATATTTGATTCAGCCTTCTAAATTCCTTATATTAAACACTTAATTTTTTAAATCATTAATAAGTTCATAGAAAGCATCTCGCAAGTCTTCAAATGTAAATTCTAGAGAATTTTTAGAGTATACCCTATTCTCATGAATTATAAATTAGAGGTTGGGCAACTTCTTCCTTTTCTCCTTCTTCTTTAGAGCTTGAATCATCGTTGTCTCTCCTTATTGCCATCATAACTTTCTTTTTATGCTTTTTAGAGCTTTCTCAAGTAGAAGGTAATCAATTTTGAAATGTTCATGCTTTTTACATTTATAACACAGAGCTAGTTGGTTTTTCTCTTTTTCTTTGCTTGCTTGCCCTTCAGTCAAGCCTTTCTTCTTAAAACCATATATTTTTCTTCTTATAAATTTCTGAACTTTCTAGTTATCAATGCCAATTTTTTTCATTATCAGTTTCCTTCGATAGATCACTTTTATACTCATCACTGGCCATTGATTTTAGATCTATTGTCTTTCTTTTCTTGGTCTCTTCTTCAACATTCTGGTGCATACTCAACTCTTGAGTCATAAGTGAGCTTATGAGTTCTTCTAAGAATAGCTTATTTAGTCTTTTACTTCTTATATTACTGTCACCCTGGCTTTCAATTCTTTGGTAAAGATCTAATAATTTTATGTATAAGATCACTATTACTATATTCCTTGCCAAGACTTTTCAAGCCATTAATAATATTAGTGAATTTTATAAATATTTTAGTAATAATTTATTGGGGTTTGATTTTAAATAATTCATATTTATATATAAGTATACTAATTTTTGATTCTTTAACTTGATTTATATCTTCATGAATAACTTTAAGTCTATCCTATATCTCTTTATCATAAATATTAGTAGAAATACGGTTAAATTTATTAGCATCTAAAGAACAATACAAAGTATTTATAGCTTTAGCACTGAGCTAGGCTATTCTTTTATCAGTATTATTTCAATCCTCTTCAGACTTAGGAGAAGGTACACTATCAATCAAAATAGTGGGTGTATGAAGTTAATTGATTATGATACTTCACATATTATAATCTAGTGCTTGAATAAAGTTTTTAGTATGATCTTTCCAATATGTGTAATTTGTGCAACTAAGAAAAGATGGTCTATTAGTTGATTGAGCTTTACTAAGTGAAGAACCAATTAGGGTTGCCATGCTTTTTAACTTTTGATTATTAAATCAAATGAACTAGGTACTCTAATATCATTTGTTGCCTAGAAGTAGCAACCCGAGAGAGGGAAAGAGGTGAATTGGATTTTTCAAAAAAATTATAATTAAGATAAAGATATGCATTAACTATCAATTTAAAAATGTGCTTGTGAAGTGCAAAAAAAGAAATATGCTAAGTGGCGAAAACTAGAAATAGACAATCACACAATCACAAGTATAGTATATTTATAGTAAATTAATACCAAATCCAGTACCTATATTTACTTTCTAAGTTTTTCTACTTGAAAATCTTGCTATAATTCTCTTGATTACAGCATGATTACTTTCACCAAGATCACAAATAAACTAGGATCTATCATAAATAATCTTGTTGGTTTTGAATAGATCACCAACTAAAATCTTTCCAACTAAGCCCTCCTAACTTAGTCAAATATAATCATCTAATTATGGGCTTGGACCACTCTAAATCTCCACATTGTTATACCCAAGAAACTAGTTACAAGCATAAGAACACAATGAGTAATAATTTAAAGTTCAAGAAATGAAAACTCTTTATAGCCCAAAGCAGTTAATGTAGATGTCTCTTTGTTGACCCTATAATTGATTTTGATAATTACAAAATATTAAGCAAAAATGTTACTAATCATGTGTTTCAAGATGATTATCTTTGGAAGAAATCATCTCAAGATGTCAAGCTAAAGCAATTAAAAGAAGAAGTTTTCATAAATTTAGATAGCTCATTATGAAGAAAATTAATTTGAAAGGTTTCAAAAGTTGAATTGATAAAAATGCTTGGAGAAAGTCAAAGTTGTAATTTTATCAAGTTGGAGATCAAGAAAATATGTTTTGGAAGCCTCAAGAGTAAGTAAAAAAAAAATTTTGATCTTTTGAAGATAATTTCATAATTTTTGAAAATCAAAATTGCAAGAAAATCATGTTTGGACAAAAAGAAACGATCCCTAAGTCATCTCCTTTTAAAAAGGATAGCTTGGCATGCTTCTGACACGTTATTTTTGTATGGTCTTACAAAAGAATCGAACCATGAGTCGACCCTTAGTGAAAGGGTCAATCCATGGGTCGATCTCTGTTGCATAGAAATAGAAAATAGAAAGCTGAATTTTTTGAATGCAGTCCATGTGCTGACCTCAGAGCAAAGATGTTGACCCCAAATTAAAAAGTATCGATACCTACAGAAAAGGTGTTGACCCCTGCAGAAAAAGTATCGATCCCAAACACGGAACAGGCATAATGGCTAGTTTTCTCCAACTTTTCAAATAGCTATTTCTCCACTCTAACGACTAGTTCAAGGCTTCCAACAGCTAAAACTGATCTTCCAACCATCATCAAGAGTATTAAAGGCTAGAAAAACATTTAGAAAGTAAGATTAAGAGATTTTAAAGTAAAATCATTTTGGATTTAAGAGATTTTCTTTGCACATCAAAAAGAGAAGAAAAAGAAAGGAACTAAGCTTGGATTTTAGAAGGCATTCAAGAATTATCTTTCATAACATCTCAAGCAACTTTTCAGTATCATTTGAAGAGAAGTGAAGCTTCAAAAGAGCACATATTCAGCCACTTCTTCGAGCTTCAAAAGAATTTATTTTATTTTATTTTTATGCTAAATTTTTATACTTGTATTTTTATTTTTTTATAAGTTTTTTTAGGAGAAAGAACTTAGATATTAGGCCCATCCAAGCCCAGAATTGGACTGTATAGGTTTTAGTTGGTGAGCTTGTAAAATCAATTGGATTGATAGTGAACCCAAAAAACTATCGATGTAGGATTATGGTTGGTAAGCCCAGCAAAACCAACTAGATTTATTTGTAATCCTGGGTTAAAATAAATGCATTGTAATCTAACGATTATAGTAAAATTTTCAAGAAGAGCTTAGAGAGTGGATGTAGGTACGGGATTGCACTGAACCACTATAAATTTATTATGTTTGTGTTATGCCTTGTTTTATTCATTTTACTTTCTTTACTTACTTGCTTGACACTAGTTTAATTCATACATAGCTTCACTTAATTTTCAATTCCATTATTGCATATATCATACATAATACAATTACTTAAATTAATCTCATTAGAAGCATATATTTGCACTAGAGCTTAATTTGGCTAAGATTTTAAAGAACCCAATTCACCCACCCTCCTCTTGGGTTGCTACTCTAGGTAACAAGTGGTATCAGAGCAAGTGTTCTATTGTTAATTATTGACCTAACCGTTAAGAGCCAAAGATCTTAGTAACCTAAAATGAAATCTCTTTTTAATGAAGGTCATTCTATTGATCAACCCCCACTGTTTGATGGCTCAAATTTTATTTATTAAAAAGCTAGAATAAAAATTTTCATACAAGCACATGACTATAATTTGTGAAAGCTTATTGTCAATGACCTCCACACACATAATGCATTAATTATTGATAAAGAAATAATCCATTTAAATGCTAAGACCATGAATATGCTTTATTACTTTTTGGACTTAATTGTGTTTGATGAAATTTCTTCATGTATTTCAATGAATCAATTATAGAAGAAATTGAAAACGACTTATGAGAGAGCAAATCAAAAAGAAAAATCAAGCTCTCATAAAGAAAAAGAAGTTCACCCTAACTCATGCCTCATGGTACATTAGGATGAAAAGAAGAAAAAAGAAAGAAACAAAAGAAAAGAAAAGCATTAATCTTATATCTCAAAATGATGAGGTATATCACGAACACTCCTTTGAATTTAATGAATTATATGAAGTCTTCAATGAGTTAATGAATGAACACAGAAAGATAAGGCTAAAAAATAAAGAACTTAAGAAATCTAATCTTTCTTTTAACTAAATAAAAAGATAAGATTTTGAGTGAAAATGAAAATTTTTTGAAAAATATAGAAAATATGGCTAAAGAAAAAGAAAATTTTTTGAAACAAATTAAAATTTTAACTAAGAAAAAGAAAAATTTTGCAAAATCTAAAAATTTCTAGTTACAAAAAAAGATAAACTTATGAAATCACCAAGATCTTTAGAGGATGAAAAAGAAAAGTTTTTGATTTCTGAAAAATCTCTTTTGAAAGAAAATGCCAAATTAAAAAAAGAGATTAAGAGCTTGAAGTCTATGTTTCAAAAGTTTACAATTGGATCTCAAAATCTTGTAGCCATTTTAAATTATCAAAAAGCTATTTTTGATAAATCTAGAATTGGTTATAATTCAAAAAGAAAATAAAAAAATATCAAAAACATGCTCAATAAAGCTTCAACTAAAAGGCACTCAATTAAGTGTTTTAAATGCAACAAGGTTGGCCACAAAATTTTTGAATGCAATATTAAAAGAAATGGCCAAACTTCTATCAAATAAATTTGGATTCCAAAAGGAACCATGAGCTCTAACCTAACCTCCATAGACCCAAGATGACTTGGATACCAAAAACTAGTAAATAATTTTGTAGGTACACCAAGAATTCAATGGAATGAAATGAGAAAATACTTATAGTTGGATGCCTTGGGAATGGACTTAGATAGATGATGATGTTGGTAAAATCTAAACTTTAATTCTCACATCATACCATCAATATTTGTTGGCACGAAATCTGACCGTCGTCGGAGTCGAAGCTGAATTTGGAGAGGACGAGGTCATCGTCAGGACCTGCAAAACAAGTCTTATCCAGAGTCTGGGATGGTAGCTCCAGCAAAATCCTCCGATGATCAAGTCAGCTCTTTCAGCCAACAGAAATGAAATACGTAGAGAGATTCTAGCAGAGTTTTGAGGAAGAGAAGGAGAGCTTCCACCAAAAAGCAGATTTGGAGGATCTCTTATATGGATGGAGCCTGTAACAAACTGATAGTGACAGCCATAACCATTCAGTAGTGGACCGTTTAGGGTCATGTGGAGTTTGTTACGGAGGATAGTGTTTGTTGTCGCGATGTGCGAGCCCATTAGGGTCCAACGATCGAAGCTTGGATGGGAGAGATTGACGGTTCTTTTGGCTATATTGAGGATGAGTGCCGAGATCCTCTAGGGCTACTGAATGAAGTTCGGAGGGAGTTTAGCTATTTGGAGGAGTCCATCTAAAGGAGAAATCTGGAAGGAGTTCGACTGTTGGAGGAGTCCAACTGAAGGAGAAGTTTGGAAAGAGTTCGACCATTGGAGGAGTCTGGTTGAAGAAGAAGCTCGGAAAGAGTTCAACTATTGAAGGAGTCTAACTGAAGGAGAAGTTTGGAAGGAGTCCAACTGTTGGAGGAGTTTGGTTGAAGGAGAAGTTTAGGAGGAGTTCGATTGTTGGAGTCTGACTGAAGGAGAAGTTTGGGAGGAGTTCCATTATTGACGAAGTCTGACTGAAAGAGGAGTCTGGCTGAAGAAGAAGTTCGAAAGGAGTCTGACTGTTGGAGAAGTCCGACTAAAGGAGAAGTTTGGGAGGAGTCCGACTATTGGAAGAGGCTCGAGGTTTAACCATGGAGGCTGCTATCGGATGGGATCCTTCCGAGATTAAGCATCCAGCCAAACTTTGATAGGAGTGGGTTTATCCCCAATACAAGTCCCCCTACTCCTGAGTTTGAAGTTCAAGGGAAGGAAGTACAGTGTGACTGTCGAAGTTCCTTTCCATTTTCTATGCTTTCTAGGGTGAGGCATTTTTTGGTGCTTCTGTGCCAGCTTTAAAGCTTCATAAATTTGAGGCGATCCGAAGAGACGCGTTTGGAGCTCCACACCAAAACTTTGCCCAGGGTATGGCATCATTATGGGCCTGTCCATCACTAGTCTCTACCATGATAGAGGGGGCACGCATCGGCCATAAGCCGATCGAAGGGGATTCGCAATCATAACCACCTAGAATCCTCAAAGCTATTTAACCCGTTTCCTTCCCCCGAGTCATTACCTCTTCTAAAATCTTCTTCCTCCTCTTCTTTTGGTTTTCTTCTCTCCATCGTGTGAGAGCTCAGGCTTTTTCTTTCGCTTTTTTTGATCCCAGGTGTTCTTCCGTCTGTCTTCTATGGCCTTCATCATCTTCCTACCTCTTTCAATCGACTTAGGTCAGCTTCGCTATCCTTTTCCAAGTTATTCCTGCATTCTCTACTTTTCGCTCCTCAAGTCTCTTTGTAGAAGTTTTTTGCATTTCATTTTCTTATCTTTTTGAGTGTTTTTTATGATTTTGCTTTGATCCAGATGTCCACCGAGGAATCCTGGTTGACCTGCTCAGAGAGTTCAGCTCCTTTAGCCTTAGCAAACCTATCTCTCAAGGAGGCCGAGCTTTCTGAGTTGCCCTCTCCTTCCTTTGCACCGATAGTTATTACCTGCCAACTTCGGTCTGACGATCTTTCGTTAGCTACGATTCAGTTCGGTATTTCCTCCGAATACGAGCTTGAACTTTTTGGACCCAACGATAGGACTTGCTCTCTGCCTCCTGACCGAACCTACCTATATTTAGAGGCTCTTCGAGCTGGGCTTAGGTTACCCTTACCCCCTTTCGTGGTCAACCTATTTAGATTTTTCAACATCTTCCTTACTGCTATGGCACCGAACTCCTTTAGGTTCATCATAGGATTTCTTTTCTTGTGTACCATGGTAGGCATCCAACATACCATTTTCTTATTCCAGACCTTCTTTACCATCAAACGCCATCCGACTGCTAAGGATTGATGGTATGTGTCCTCCCAATTAGCATGAAGGGATTGCTTAAGGGCATCCCCTCTTTCATCCATGGCTAAAAGGAGAAATTCTTCTTCATCTCAAACCCATCCTTGAGGTTAGGACTTCCTCCATGGGGGGGGATAAAAAACTCGATCTATCGAGCTCTAGGATTGGAAAGTGAGGATCGAAGTTCGGCCAATATATTGAAGGGCTTTAACATTCCGCCAATCCTTGATCTTTTGGACGAGCAGATCCTGTTTAACCTCAATCTCAATCCCCTAAATCCAGCAGGTAGTCTTTTTTTTCTTTCTTTTTGATCGATTATGGGGTGTTCTTTATCCAGATCTCGGCTTTTTTTTGACCTTTTTTGACTTCGATTTTTATCCTTTATAGAGATGACTCCTGAAGAGTGTGACCGTCTGACCAAGGAACTTAAATCCCTAAAGAGGAAAGACGGCCCCACCGGAGATCTTCCAAAGAAGGTCCGCATTGGTGAGTCCAGCCATGCCATGCCGATAAAGGCCATGCCCACCCCCGAGCCTACTACCACCGTACCAAGCCCGACCCCGTTCGAAGAGGTCGCTCCATCTACTCCCCTCTAGTTGGAGGAAGCCATGAGGAAAAGAAGAAGAGGGCTGTCGGCAAGAAGGTCGGAAGGAGGGTTGGAAGCTCCAAAAGTGGGGGTCTCGATCAAGAACAAGCTTCTCTGGATGATCGGAAGGTCGTCCAATCACTCATGAAGAAGAGTATTCTTCTCCACATTATAATGAAGATGCTGCAGAGGGGCGACGTCAAGAGATTCGACAAGTCCTTCACCGCCTACCTTGAGGTAGTCTTCTCTCTCATAGTCTTGGTCTGGGGTTTTTTCTATTTTTGAAGTCAGGGCTTCCTAATTTTAACTTGATTTTCTATCATAGCTCGAGCATTATCTCTTCACCTACTATGAGACGGTCGGTCAGAGGCGGGCCGAAGCCTCGAAGGCCCTCGAGGAAGCTCGTACAGAGGCCGAGAAGGCTCGGGCCGAAGTCGAGAGCATGAGGATGGCTTCGAAAATCCAATCCATTGAGGTCGAGCACCTTCGAAAAGAGTTGAGGGTGGAGCATGAGAAGATGACGAACTTGAGGACTGCCTTGGCTCAGGAGGAGGAGGAAAAGAGGAAGGCGCAAGAAGGAGTCAGCGCGGTGGTGGAGCAAGCAGTCGAAAGCTTCAAGTCCTCTAGGGACATGGAGGACATTAAAATAGTTTTTGCTCAGGAGGCTTTCATCGAGGGGTTCCAGATCTGCCTGGGAAGGATCGCTGAGAATTTTTCCAAGGTACATTTGGACCTCTTGATGGAAGAGCCCGGTGATAGAGCCGATCCTTCATCCCTTGAGGTCGGAGTTGTCCTGATTGATGCCCCTTCTTCTTCAGCTATGGGAGCTATCCCGAAAGCTCCTGAACCCATCGTTGCAGTGCCTGAGCCTGCCTATAGATCAAATGTGAATGAAGATGCTCCAACCTCTCCTATGGCTGAGCTGTCCGAGGTCTAGATTTTCGAAGACCGTATAGCTTTTTTTTCTTTTTTTTTTATGCTAATGTATTTAAAAACATCTAAGTAAATGAAAGACAAATCTTTCTCTAGCCTTACACTTTGTGTTATCGTTTGCATGGTTCAAAATGCTCTTTACGACCTATGTCATAACTCCCATCTTCCAGTTGATGTCGATCCTTTGTCCCATGGAGTTCTGATTAAATCACTAATTAGGAGCTTGAAGAAGGAGATTCATCGCTTGGAGAAGACGTTGAGAAAAATTGAGGATGATCTCCAAGAATCGAGGAAGATTGCTTCAAAAGCGACCGTCGAAGTTACCCACTTTAGGAACCTGCACAGAAAGGACTCTACTAGTTTCAGCATTCGAAAGGATAGCTTCAAGAAAGAAATGGCCGAACTAAGAAGAAGCGCCAACAACAAGTCTTGGGAGTTAACGGCAAAGATTAACTCCCTTGAGATCGACCTTACGGTGGCGAAGAAAAAATTTAGCCAAACTCCAACAGTCAGACTTCTTCCAAACTTCTCCTTCAGCCAAACTCCTCCCCCAGCTGGACTCCTCCAATAGTTGAACTCCTCTCAAACTTCTCCTTTAGCCAGACTCCTCCAACAGTCGGACTCCTTCCGAACTTCTCCTTCGGCCAAACTCCTCCAACAATTGGACTCCTCCCGAACTTTTCCTTCAGTCAGATACCTCCAATAGTTCAACTCCTTCTGGGCTTCTCCTTCAGTCGAACTCCTCCAATGGTCGAACTTCTTTCAGACTTCTCCTTCAGTCGGACTCCTCCAACAGTCAAACTCCTTTCAGATTTTTTCTTCAGATGGACTCCTCCAAATAGCTAAACTCCCTTCGAACTCCATCTAGTAGCCCTAGAGGACCTCGGCACTCATTCTCGATATAACCAAAAGAACCATCAATCTCTCCTATCTGAGCTTCGATCGTTGGACCTCGATGGGCTTGCACATTGTGACAACAGATGCTATCCCCTGTAACAAACTCCACGTAGCCCTGAATGGCCATTTTATGCCATTTTATGTCAGGCTTTTCCATCCACCCTCAAGGAAGCCATCAGAAACTGGTATTTAGCTCTTAAGCCAGGTACCATCTTTTTTTTTGATCAAATGAGCTATCAGTTTGTGGCTCATTTCGTTAGCAGCCGACATCTCCATCGAGATTCGGATTTTTTGATGAATATCAAGCAAAAAAAAGGAAAATCTATTCGAGCTTATGTCATCCGATTTAATGCTGCTGCATTGAAGGTCCAGAACCTAGATCAGTCTATTATAATGGCCGCACTCAAGAGCGACCTTCAGAAAAATGATTTGCTATTTTTCTTGGAGAAGAAGTATCCTAGGGACTTTGCCGATATGCTGGCTTGGGTTGAAGATTATGCCGGAGCTAAGAAGGCCTTTATGATCAGAGATAATGAAGCCACCCAGGAGCGGCAAGCGGGTGAACCGAATATGCCCACGACTAAAGAGAAATCGAGTAGAGCTCGGCCATGCTCCTAAACTCCTCTGGAGCGTAAGCGGGCCTGAACTCCTACTCAGGCCTAGAGGCGAAGAAGCCCGAATAGAAGGGCACGACGGAGCTCTTCTTTTAGAAGATTCCATAACTACACCCCTCTCAATATTTCAAAAACCTAAGTACTGATGGAGATCAGAAAGCAACTATCGAGATCGAAAAGGGGATGCACACTCATTCCGACAAGCGTAATTCTAGCAAGTTCTGCCTCTTCCATCGCGATCGCGATCATGATATAGAAGAGTACATTCAGCTCCAAGATGAGATTGAGGAGCTCATCAGGCATGATAGACTTGATCGATTCCTGTGACATCGATCGAAAGGACGAAAGTATCGATTGAGAGCACCCTCATCATCAGAACCATCGAGGGGCGAGGAGTAGCGAGAAGATCGACCCTCGATTGGCATCATTAACACCATCTTTGGAAGACTTCGGCATGGGGAGGCTAGTGGATCGATAAAGCTTGAGAAGAGGTGGAAGACTGAGGAGCCCATCACTTTCGTCAATGAGGATGCTCGAGGAGTTCAGTTCCTGCATAATGATGCGGTTGTAATCTCTTTAAACATTACTAATTATGATGTACGCCACATTTTGATAGATAATGGAAGTTTCACTGACATTCTATTTTATAATGCTTTCTTTGAAATATCCATATCCGATAATTGCCTAGGACCCATGAGCTCCTCATTGGTCAATTTCACTGGCGACACTATGCCAGTGGAGGAAATGATAACTCTAGCCATGATTGCAGGGCAATATCCAAAGCAGACCAAGACATGGATCGACTTTTTAGTGGTGAAAGCCCCCTCCACTTATAATGCAATCCTCGGTCGATCTGGTCTGAATGCACTACGAGCCATGTTGTCGACCTATTACCTAAAGATAAAATTCCCAACAAATAATGGAATAGGTAAAATCAGAGGCAATCAAGCATTAGCCCAACACTGCTACTTCATCGCCTTATAAAATGGCACTCGACTTGACCCCTGTCCAATTGATGAGCTTGATGTCCATGATGATCTTATCGAAGAACGGGATTAGCCTATAGAAGATCTTGTGACCGTCCCCCTGAATGACGAGAACGCGGAGCATACCGTGCAAATTGGCTCCAATCTAAAAGATGAAGTTTGAGAGTAGCTCATCACCTTTTTATGAAGGATTGCCGACGTCTTCACCTGAATTTTAGTGGATATGCCTGAGATTAACATCGAGATTTTAGAACATCGACTGGCCATTGATCCTAAGCATCGACTAGTGAAAGAAAGAGTTTGGGGTCATGTACCAGAAAGGAAGAAGGCAATAGCAGAAGAAGTCGACAAGCTTCTCAATGCCTGATTTATTCGAGAAGTCAACTATCCGACTTAAGTCTCTAAGTGTCTTGGTCAAGAAGGCCAATGGCAAGTGGAGGATGTGCATTGACTTTAAGAAGCTAAACAAGGTCTGCTCAAAAGATAGCTATCTTTTGCCTAGAATTGACCAACTGATAGACGCGACTTCAGGCTACGAGCTCCTCACCTTCATGAACGCCTTCTATGGCTACAACCAAATTTAGATGGCACCGAAGGATGAGGAGAAGACTACTTTTATTACTAACCATGGTCTTTATTGTCACAGGATCATGCCCTTCGAGCTTAAGAATGCAGGCGTGACTTATCAGCGCTTGATCAATAAAATCTTCAAGAAGTAGATCGACTGCAATATGGAGGTTTACGTCGACAACATGTTGGTCAAAAGCCGAATGTCTATCAATCATATTACCAATCTTGAAGATGCTTTCGATGCACTCAGGAAATATAAAATGAAGCTAAACCCAACCAAGTGCGCCTTTGGAAAAAATTTTTGGGGTTCATGGTCTCGAGATGAGGGATTGAGGCCAACCCAAAGAAGATTCAAGCTATCTAGGAGATGACCGCTCCAAAGTCCATTAAAGAAGTTTAGTGCCTGATCGAAAAGATGGCATCTTTGAATTATTTTATCTCGAGGTCGATCGAATGCTGCATATCCTTCTTCCAAATTCTTAGAAAATCGAAAGATTTTTACTAGACTCAAAAATGCCAAAAGGCATTCGACGAGCTCAAGAACTACCTCGGCTCACCTCCCCTACTAGCCAAACCTAAATCCGAAAAGAAGTTGTTTCTCTACCTTGCGGTCTCTCCTGTGGCATTAGCGGCAGTCCTGGTCAAAGAAAAGGCGAAAGTGCATCTATCAGTCTACTACAAAAGTTGGATCCTAAGGAATGCCGAGACCAGGTATATAAAGTTGGAAAAATTGACTTATGCTCTTCTGATTATAGCAAGAAGACTTCGGCCTTACTTTCAGGGACATGCTATAATGCTCCTCACTGACCAATCGATCAAAGCGATCCTTTATCAAACAGATGCTGTCGGAAGAATTGCAAAATGGGCCATTGAATTAACAAAGTTCGATATCAAGTATCAGCCTCGACCAGCAATCAAGACTCAGACACTGGCCAACTTCATAGTTGAATGTACCATCCCAGATGATGTCGAGCTTCAAAATGAAACCAATATTTCATGGTTGCACCCGAGCTCCTCTAAAGAAAGAACAGACCTTCCTAAAGATTTTTAGGCCCTGTATGTCGATGGCTCCTCCAATGCTTTTGGAGCAGGTGCTGGGCTGATCCTAATCAATCTGAAAGGAATCATCATGGAGTATGCACTGCATTTTGAATTTTTGACGATAAATAATGGGGCAAAATATGAGGCCCTAATAGCCAGGCTCGGGATAGCCAAAGAATCGGGAGCTGATCGGCTTTAGGTTTGCAGTGACTCCCAACTGGTTGTGGGGTAGGTCAATGGTAGTTATGAAGTCGGAAAAGAGAGCACGATAAAATATCTTAAGAAAGTGAAGAGCTTGACCCCAGCCTTCGGTAGTTTTAGCATTCAACAAATTCCGAGAGTGAAAAATGCGAGGACCGACCTTCTTTCCAAGCTAGCCACCCTAGCTCCTAACGAGCTTCCGAAAGAAGCTTATTATGAGACATTGAAATGCCCATGCACAGAGAAACTGTAGCTTGTCATGCAGGTTGGCTAGGAGTCCTACTGGATTGACCTGTTGACCAATTATCTTAAGGATGAGGTTCTTCCTCATGATCCGAAAGAGGCTCGAAAGTTGAGAAACCAAGCCTCTCGGTATATTCTTTATGAGAATAAGCTGTATAAAAGGTCGTATTCTCTGCCATTATTAAGGTGCCTCTAACCCTCTGAGGTCGATTTTGCATGATAGAAAGTGCATGAGGAAATTTGCGAGAGCCATCTGGGTGCCAAATCTCTATCTCATAAGCTGCTCCGATAAGAGTATTACTGGCCAACTATGCATGGTGATTGTGTTGATTACGTCAGGAGATGTGACCGCTGCCAAAGGAACGCGAATGTCCAAAGGCTACCAACCATCAAGCTTGCCCCATTGAGTGCTCCTTGGCCATTTATGTAGTGGAGAATGGATATTCTTAGATCCTTCCCAATGGCATCTGAGCAACGAAAGTTTCTCCTAGTCACCATCGACTATTTCACTAAATGGATCGAGGCCAAACCACTGGCAAAGATTACCGAAGCCGAGGTGCAGGACTTCATCTGAAAGTCAATCGTTTGTAGATTTGGACTATCCCGAACTATCATAATAGACAATGGTCGATAATTCATCAGGGCGAGGTTCGTTGAATTCTGTGAAGGTCTGAATATCTCCCACCACTTTACGTCGGTAGCTCATCCGCAGGCAAATGAAAAAATTGAGGTGACCAACTAGATCCTATTGCAAGGCATCAAGATAAGACTCGAAAGAGCAAGAGGAGCCTAGGAGGATGAACTTTATCATATTCTGTGGGCATACCGCACTACTCAAAGACTGCCGACTAAAGAAATACTGTTCACCTTAGCTTTTGGAATAGAGATAGTCATCTCGATCGAACTTAAGCTTCTATTGATGTGGGTAGTGGCTTTCAATGAGTAGCATAACCCGCAAGACCACAGAGCCAATCTTGATCTACTGGAAGAAAAAAGAGAAAGCTCAAATTCGGATGGTAGCTTATAAGCGAAAGATGGTCCGATATTATAACTCCAGAGTCAGAGGTAAAATATTCAGAGTGGAAGACTTAGTGCTTCGGTGAGCTGCCATCTCTCAGCCTCAAAACTACAAAAAGCTTGCCCCAAATTAGGAAGGATCCTACGAGATCATGAAAGTCGTCCGACCTGGGACATACTACTTGAAGAAACTTGGAGGGGTAGACCTACCTCGACCATAGAATTCGAAAAATTTGCGAACATATTACCGATGATTTGATTGCAATAAAATTTTTCTACTTCAACATCCTAATCTTTGTTGTATATCGGTAATGAAGGGGGAATACCCTCCGAATTTAATCTCATGACAAATATAGCCACGTTAGGAATAGGAGGAGAACCTCATCCTAACATAAGCAAAGTCAAAGGTCTCGTTCATTTTAGACAAGATGAGGGGAGAGGCCCTGATAGTAGCCCTAATATGCCCCTATAGTCTGTTAGGAATAGGAGAAAAACCTCATCCTAACGTGAGCAAAGTCGAAGGTCTCATTTTATTTTAGACGAGATGAGGTAACAGGCCCTGACAACGGCCCTAATGTGCCCCTACAGCCCATTAGGAATAGAAGGAGAACCTCATCCTAACGTGAGCAAAGTCGAAGGCCTCATTCATTTTAGATGAGATGGGGGGAGAGGTCCTGACAACGGCCCTAATGTGCCCCTACAGTCCATTAGGAATAGGAGGAGAACCTCATCCTAACATGAGCAAAGTCGAAAGCCTCATTCATTTTAGATGAGATGAGGGGAGAGGCCCTGACAATGGCCCTAATGTACCCCTATAATCCATTAGAAATAGGAGGAGAACCTCATCCTAACGTAAGTAAAGTCGAAGGCCTCGTTCATTTTAGATGAGATGAGGAAAGAGGCCCTGACAATGGCCCTAATGTGCCCCTACAGCCCATTAGGAACAGAAGGAGAACCTCATCCTAACTTTAGCAAAATTGAAGGCCTTGTTTGCTTTAGACGGGATAAGGGGAGAAGCCCTAACATCGGCCCTAATATGCCCCTACGGTCTCGTTAGGAACAAGAGGAGAACCTCATCCTAAAAAGAGTAAAAAAGAAAAAAGATAGAAGGGTCGAAGGCAAGCATTGCATTCACATGACGCAACAACGGACAAGATATTATTTTATTATAAGTTTAAATTTATTACAAGTAGGATGAAGGTCGGCCAAACTGACTACATGTTATAAAGACGCCAATACAGTAAAGATCGGCAAGACCGATTACAAAAAATATATATATAAAAGAAGGTGAAGCCTTAAGACAGACCAGACTCCTCAGGCTTTGGGTCATCGACGTCGGCCATCACCAAGATTTGCTTCAATCTAACGATTTCCTCCTCAAGTTCTTTTTTTTTATACAAATTATCTATGTATACTCTATTGGTATGCCTGAACTAGCCCTTGAGCTTCTGTCGCTGCCTCCTTAGGACTTCGGACTCAGCGTCTGCATCCTAGATGGCTTGATGCTCATAGATCAGTTGGAGCTTCAACCACTGAACTTTGACTTTCTCCATCCCGACAGCCTCTGAAAGCTTGCTGATGGTCTTCTTTAAGGAGGCAATCTCTTCGAACTCTCCATTAGAGACAGCCCATCGACCATCAGCCAGTTGTTGCTGGAGATGGCTCACCTCTTTGTTAGCTGCCCGAAGCTCATGCTCAAGCTTGGCCACCTTCTTCGATCAAGTTAGCTTATACTCATTATGCTAGGCTTCGACGTTGTAGAGCTGCTTCTGAAGTTCGGAGAACCTCTTGGATCAGTCCCAATTATATCGGGCCCTATCGGTAGACCATGACGAAGTTTCCTCTAGTAGTTGAATTTTTTTCTTTGTCGCCGTAAGGTCGATCTCAAGGGAGCTAATCTTTGCCGTTAACTTTCAAGACTTATTACTGGTGCTTCTTCTCAGTTGGGCCATTTCTTTCTCGAAGCTGCCCTTTCGAATGCTGAAACTGGTAGAGTCCTTTCTGTGTAGGTTCCTAAGGTGGGTAACTTCGATAGTTGCCTCCGAAATGTTCTTTCTTGATTCTTGGAGATCATCCTTGATTTTTCTCAACTTCTTCTTCAAGCGATGAATCTCCTTCTTCAAGCTCCTAATTAGTGGTTCAATCAAAATCCCATGGGGTAAAGGATCGGCATCAATTGGAAGATGGGAGTCATGACCTAGGTCGTCAAGAGCGTTCTGAACCATGCAAATGACAACACAAAGTGTAAGGCTAGAGAAAGATTTATCTTTCATTTACTTGAATGTTTTTAAATACATCAGCATAAAAAAAAAAAAGAAAAAGAAAGCTACATGGTCTTTAGGAATCTAGACCTCGAGCAGCTTGGCCATAGGAGAGGTCGGAGCGTCTTCATTCGCATCTGGTCTGTGGGCAGGCTCGGGCGCTGCAGCGATGGATTCAGGAGCTTCTGAGATAGCTCCCATGGTTGAAGAAGAAGGGGCATTGGTCGGGACAATTTCAACCCCAAGGGATGAAGGATCGGCTCTATCACTGGGTTCTTCCATCAAGAGGTCCAAATATACCTCGAAAAAATTCTCAGCGACCCTCCCGAGGCAGATCTGAAACCCCTCGATGAAGGTCTCCTAAGCAAAAGCTACTTTAATGTCCTCCATGTCCCTAGAGGATTTGAAGCTTTTGACCCCTCGCTCCACTATTGTGCTGACCCCTTCTTGTGCCTTCCTCTTTTCCTCCTCCTCCTGAGCCAAGGCAGTCCTCAAGTTCGTCGTCTTCTCATGCTCTGCCCTCAACTCTTTTCGAAGGTGCTCAACCTCGGCGGATTGAATTTTTGAAGCCACCCTCATGCTCTCGACTTTGGTCCAGTCTTCTCGACCTCCGCACGAGCTTCCTTGAGGACCTTTGAGGCTTTGGCCTGCCTTTGATCGGTCGTCTCAGAGTGGATGAAGAGATAATACTCGAGCTACGATAAGAAATCAAGTTAAAATTAGGGAGCCCTAACTTCAAAAATGAAAAAGACCCCAGACCAAGACTATGAGAGAGAAGACTACCTCAAGATAGGCGATGAAGGACTCATCAAATCTCTCAACGTCGTCCCTCCATAGCATCTTCGCCATAATGTGGGGAAGAATACTCTCCTTCATGAGTGATTGGATGACCTTCCGATCATCCAGAGAAGCTTGTTCTTGATCAGAACCCCCACTTTCGGAGCTCTCGACCCCCCTTCCGACCTTCTTGCCGACAACCCTCTTCTTCTTTTTCTCCGTGGCTTCCTCTAACTGGAGGGGAGCAGATGGAGCGACCTCTTCGGATGGGGTCGGACTCGGTACAGTGGTAGCAGGCTCGAGGGCAGGCATGGCCTCGATCAGCACGACATGGTTGGACTCACCAATGCCAACCTTCTTTGGAAGATCTCTGATGGGGCCACCTTTCCTCTTGAGGGATTTAAGTCCCTTGGTCAGATGGTCATGCTCTTCAGGAGTCATCTCTGTAAAGGATAAAAATCGAAGATAAGAAAGATCAAAGAAAAGACAAGGTCTGGATAAAGAACACCCCACAACCGACCAAAAAGAAAAATAAAGACTACCTACCGGATTTAGGGGACTGAGGCCAAGGTTAAATTGGATCTGCTCATCCAAAAGGTTGAAAATTGGTGAAACGTTAAAGCCCTTCAATATATCGATCAAACTTGGATCCTCACTTTTCAGCCCTGGAGCTCGACGGACCAAGTTCCTTATCTCCCCCCATGGAGGAAGTCCTAATCTTAAGGATGGATTTGAGATGAAGAAGAATTTCTCCTTCCAGCCATAGATGGAAGAGGGGGTGCCCTTAAGTAATCCCTTCCTACCAAATTGGGGGGACACATACTACCAATCCTTAGCAGCCATATGGCATTTGAAGATAAAAAAGATCCAAAATAAGAAAGTGATAGGTCAGATACCTACCATGGTACATAAGGAAAGAAATTTTATGATGAACCTAAAGGAGTTCAGCACCATAGCAGCAAGGAAGATGTTGAGAAATCTAAATAGGTTGGCCATGAAAGGAGGTAAGGGTAACCTAAGCCCAGTTCGAAGAGCCTCTAAATACTGGCAGGTTCGGCTGGGAGGTGGAGAGCAGGCCCTATCATTGGGTCCGAAAAGTTCGAGCTCATATTCAGAGAGAATACCGAACTGAATCATAGCTAATGAAAGATCGTCAGGCTGAAATTGGCAGGCAATAACTATCGATGCAAAGGAAGGAGGGGGCAACTCAGAAAGCTCAGCCTTCCTGAGAGATAGATTCACTAAGGCTAGAGGAGTCGAACTCTCCGAGCAGATCGATCAGGATTCCTCAGTGGACATCCGGATCAAAGCAAAATCATAAAAAATACTTGAAAAGCTAAGCAAATGAAGTGCAAAAAACTTCTACAAAGAGACCTGAGGAGTGAAAAGCAGAGAATGTAGGAATAACTCAGGAAAGGATAGTGAAGCTAACCTAAGTCAATTGAAAGAGGTAGGGAGATGATGAAGGCCACAGAAGACAGATGGGAGAACACCTGGGATCAAAGAAAGTAGAAGAAAAAGCCTGAGCTCTCACACGATAGAGAGAAGAAAACTAAAAGAAGAGGAGGAAGAAGATTTCGGGAGAGATAACAACTCGGAGGAAGGAAACAGGTTAAATAGGCCTGAAGATTCTAGACGGTTATGATTGTGAATCTCTTTCGATCAACCTATGGCTAATGCATGCCCCCTCTATCATAGCAGAGACTGATGGTGGACAAACCCATAATGACGCCGTACCCTGGGCAAAGTTTTGATGCGGAGCTCCAAAGGCGTCTCTTCGGATCACCTCAAATTTATGAAGCTTCGACATCGGTGCAGAAGCACTAAGAAATACCTCGCCCTAGCAAGCGTAGGAAATGGAAAGGAACCTCAACAGTCACACTCGATACTCCCTTCCCTTGAACTTCAAACTCGGGATTAGGGAGACATGTGTTAGAGATAAACTCGCTCCTGCCAAAGTTCGACTGGATGCTTGATCTCGAAAGGATCCCATCCAATAGTAGCCTCTATGGTTAAATCTCAGGCCTCCTTCAACAGTCGGACTCCTTCCGAACTTCTCCTTTAGTCAAACTCCTCCAACAGTCGGACTCCTTTCGAACTTCTCCTTCAGTCAGACTCCTTCCCCAGCCAGACTCCTCCAATAGTTGAACTCCTTTCGAACTTCTTCTTCAACCAGACTCCTCCAATAATCAGACTCCTTTTGAACTTCTCCTTTAGCCAAACTCCTTCAACAGTTGGACTCCTCCCGAACTTCTCCTTCAATTAGACTCCTCCAACAGTTGAACTTCTTCCGGGCTTCTCCTTCAGTCAAACTCCTCCAACGATCGAACTCCTTCCAGACTTCTTCTTCAGTCGAACTCCTCCAACAGTCGAACTCCTCTCGGATTTTTTCTTCAGACGAACTCCTCCAAATAGTTAAACTCTATCCGAACTCCATCCAGTAGCCTTAGAGGACCTCGGCACTCATCCTCGATATAGCCAAAAGAACCGTCAATCTCTTCCATCCAAGCTTCGATCGTTGGATCCCGATGGGCTCGCACATCGCGACAACAGACACTATCCCCTGTAACAAACTCCAAGTGACCCTGAATAGTTCACCATCGGATGGTTACGACTATCACTATTAGTTTGTTATAGGCTCCATCCATATAAGAGACCTTCCAGATACACTTTCTGACGGAAGCTCTCCTTCTCTTTCTTAAAACTCTGCTAGAGTCTCTCTACGCATTCCATTTCTGTTGGCTGAAAGAGCTGACTTGATCATCAGAGGGTCTTGTCGGAGCCACCATCCCAGACTCCAAATGAGACTTGTTTTGTAGGTCCCAATGATGACCTCGTCCTCTCCAAATCCAGCTTCGACTCCGACAATGACCAGATTTTACGCCAACAATATTTATTTGATTGATTTTAATGATCTATCATAATGGTTTCATATTAAGTTTTCTTGCTTAAAATTCTTTTCATGTATTGGTAAGACTACTATAATTGATGCCTGCAATGAGATGAATATTTTGATTTTAAAAGTTCAATATTCTCTCCTCCAAGTATCATATTTTGAATTAACATAAACTAAAATTATCTTGAAATTCAACATGATATTTTAATCCTTTCCATATTAATTTTGTAATTGACAAACTTGAAATTTAAAAGATGCTTAATTGGATATGAATGTTTTTGAATTATTGAATATACAAGTAAAACTAAGTTTGACATCCACCATAAAATGTTAAATTGTTAAAATTCTATTGAAAATTAGCATGAAATAAGTACTTAAAGACAAGACATCAATCATAAAACTCAAAATGCTTAATGTTTAAGTTGCATTGCATTTTAGGTTTATCTCTAATGATTTGAAATCCCATAGTTAGATCAATACGTAGAACCAATATCTAGATTCCTCTCATTTTAACCTCAATTGATTTTATCCCCCAACTTAAATAATGCCTTTCATACTTGATATCAAATTAAATTTAAAATATACTTTCATATTTTATTTATATTATTTTGAAGAAATAAATTTAAAAATTAATTTTTTTCAATCTTAAAGTGGCATCAAATTTTTTAAGAGAATCTTGATTTATTTTTACTCAATGGATATCAAATTGGAGAAGATCTTTCAAAGATGTCACCTTTTCTCTTCAAAATATTAGGTATCCAAAATTGAATTACTTTTCACGTTTGTTATAAAAAAAATTTGCTATTTGAACTTATTTTTAAAATAATCATATCATAATTCTTATAATTGATATCATAATTTGTATCAAAAATCTATTTCTATCTTAAATTTCATCACATTATCTTTTGATAAAATAAATAAATAAATATATAAATAAATAGTATGCTATATCTCAAATCTAAATTTCCATGACTATCTTATTATTTAAGACTAATTATAAATATATCTTACCTTTTTTAAAATTAATGTGTAATATTGTTTTAAAAAAATGCATTATTGAAATTATATTTTCTAAATGAGGGAGAAATATTTTTTAAACTCAATTTTATTTTGATTTTGATTAAGTTATGTTGAAAGAAATAACATTTAAATTTAAAAAAAAATTACTTATATTGCTTGATTTGTTTATCTTTGATTTAAGCATTATATTTTGACTTGTCAATTCATATTTTGATTGATTTGATTGTATCATCTTTTCTAATGATCAATTAATATTTTAAAAATATTTTACATTGATTGATCATTTTGATGTTATCATGCTTGTAGACATCCTATTGTAAATATTATATTTTAAAATCAATGAAAGTAAAATCTTTATTAAAAATTTACTATGTCATGAGTATGATTAATTTTGTGATTGATGATTGATTATTTATGCCTACTTTAAATATATGCAAAAAAAATATTAAAAAAATAATTTGATCTTAAAAAATTATTTAATTGAAAATGCATTTACTTGCAAAAGTAAGGAAGAGAATTTATTTAAGATAAATTAGTTACTAAATTGATCTTAATTGAAGTTTAATATGATATCAAATTAAAGGTGCTTAACTTGAAAGAAAAAAAAAATAATAAAAATTATAAAGCTTAAGTATGCAAATTTTGAAAAAAAAAAAGAAGAAAGATAATGCTAAAGAATGAATATATATATATTTTAATTTGATAATCTAAATTTAAAATATGCTTATTTTGAAATAAAGAGGGGTAGAAAGTTGAAAAGTAAATTTATTCAGTTATTAGTATAAAAAATAAAAAAAAATATTTTTTAATTTAATTTGATTAAAAATATTAATAAATTTTTGATCTAAAATTTTTAATTAATTATCTTATTTTGAGCCTTATTGATTTTAAATTTTTCATCAAATGTCTTATAGTCTTCTCAATTTGTGCTTTCATATATTTATTTAGTTTGATTTACTTGATTTAAAGTACTATTGATTTAAAATAATTTTAAATAAATAATTTTTTTTAATAATTAAAAATTACTTAAAGTGGTATCATTAATATGTTGGTTTCATATTTTAATTTACATGATTATTTTTGATAATTAATTAAAGTTAAATTAAACTAAAAATATATTCTTGCTCTAATAAATAAATTTCTAAGCTTAATTTTAAAATTTATTTAAAAATTTAAATTTGATACTGAATTTTTGATAATCATCGCATAATTCTTATGAATTATTTATATTGAAGTAATTTTATTCGAAGCAATGAATTTAAAAAATATAACTATTCTTTTCTTTGATACTATTTATTTTACTTTGCTCGATATATTTTGGATACATATCTTTTTTAATCTTAATTAACTAATTTTTTTAAAAAAAGATTAAATATTAAAGTGCATATTATGCTTGATTTCATAGTCAAATTTATGGAAAAGCTTTATTCCTCTTAAAGTTTAAAAATGCATATTTAAAAATCTGATTAAAAAATTATATTCATTCAAAAAGGAGAGAGCCTTTAATATTTGACTTCAAGCTATTTTTTTAAAAAATATTTATTCAAAAAGAAGAGATAATTTTTTTATTTGACTTTATGAATTTGATACATCTCTTAATTTAATATCTTGATGCTGATTTTGATGATATATTTTTTTGTTCTTTCCCATGAGCATTTTGATATTGTCAAAAGGAGGAGAGGAATATTGAGTATATACTTGAAAAATTAATGCTTAAGAAACTCTATAAATTTGATACTTAAAATTTTAATACTCATTGAGTTAAATTAAGATATTAATTTAAAATGAGTATATGAAATATGCATAATGAACTAAATATGTGCAGTGAACTAAAGACTAATTGAGAACATTCATAAAATGTGTATTCATATATTTGATCTAGTACTTTATGATATATATTGGTAAAATGCATTGAAACATATTATTTATTATTATTACACATATACTCAAAATTTTATCATCATCAAAAAGAAAAAGATTGTTGATCCTATGATTGATTTTGATGATTACAAAGTATTGAGTAAAAATATTACTAATCATGTATTTCAAGATTGAATATAAGGTTTCTCAAATGCTTATATTGAAGAAATTATCTTTGGAAGAAATTCTTTCAAGATATTAAACCAAAGCAATTAAAAAAAAATTATAAATTTGGATGGCTCATTATGAAGAAAATTAATTTGAAAGATTTCAGAAGTTGAATTGATAAAGATGCTTGGAGAAAGTCAAAATTATAATTTCATCAAATTGGAGATTAAGAAAATATGTTTTGGAAGTCTTAAGAGTAAGTAGAAAAAAATTTTGATCTTTTACAAGTAATTCCATAATTTTTGAAAGTTAAAATTACAAGAAAATCATGTTTGGGTAAAAACGGACGATCCTTAGGTCATTCTCTTTTAAAAAGGATAGCTTGGCATGCTTCCGGCACATTGTTTTTGTATAGCCTCACAAAAGAGTCGACCCATGGATCGACTCTTAGTGAAAAGATCGACCTTTGCTGCATAGAAACAAAAAATATAAAGCTAAATTTTTTGAGTACAGTCCAAGTATTGACCCCAGAGCAAAGGTGTCAATCTCAGATCAAAAGTGTCGACACTTGCAGAAAAGATGTCGACCCCTGCAGAAAAGTGTCGATCCCAAGCATGGGATAGGCATAATGGTTAGTTTTCTATAGCCTTTCAAATGACTATTTCTCCACTCCAACGGCTAGTTCAAGGCTTCTAACAGCTAAAACTGATCCTCCAGTCATCATTAAGAGTATTAGAGGCTAGAGAAATATTTAGAAAGTAAGATTAAGAAATTTTAAAGTAAAATCATTTTGGATTTAAGAGGTTTTTATTGCACATAAAAAAGAAAAAAAAAAGAGAAACTAAACTTTGATTTGAGAGAACATTCAAGAGTTATCTTTCACAACATCTCAAGCAACCTCTCAGTATCATTTGAAGAAAAGTGAAGCTTCAAAAAAGTACATATTCAGCTACTTCTTCGAGCTTCAAAAGAGTTTTTTTTTATTTTTATTTTTATGCTGAATTTTTATACTTATATTTTTATTTCTTTATAAGTTTCTTTGGAGAAAAGAAACTTGAGGATTAAGCCTGTTCAAGCCCAAAATTGGACTATACAGATTTTGGTTGGTGAGCCCATAAAATCAATTGGATTGATAATGAATCCAAAAAACTATCGGTGTAGAATTATGGTCGGTGAGCCCGACAAAATCAACTGAATTTGTTTGTGATCTCGAGTTAAAATAGGCGCACTGTAATCTAGGAATTATAGTAAAATTTCTAAGGAGAGCTTGAAAAATTGATATAGATGCGGAATTGTACTAAACTACTATAAATTTATTATGTTTGTATTGTATCTTATTTTATTCATTTTACTTTACTTACTTACTTGACACTAGTTTAATTCATACATAGCTTCACTCAATTTTCAATTCTATTATTGTATATATCATACACAATACAATTACTTAAATTAATTTCATTAGAAGTACATATTTATATTAGAGCTTAATTTGACCAAAATTTTGAAAGAACCCAATTCGGCCCCCTCTTGGGTTGCTATCTCTGAGCAATACTCTTTAATTCAACGACTTTCTCCTTAAATACTTGAGAGAAGCTTGATTAAATACTTGAAGAAGTGGCACTAACTAATGGATCACACAATCTATGCTTTCAAGCTCTCTTCAATTGAATTAATTGCTGGAAGATTGCCTTGAATGCTTTCTAAAATATTCATTCTTATTCTTTTTTTTTATTTTGCTTTCTTTCTTAAAAATTCAAAAAGATCTTTTTTTTTCTCAATCAAATTTAGTGCTTAAATATATTGAAAATTGATTTGAGGAGGTGAGAAAGCTATTTGACAGCTCAAATTAGCCATCATACCTAGTTTCTAACTATTAGAAAAATTTTCTGAAAAGCTAGCCATTATACTATTAGAAAGTAGAAGAGCCAACTCTTAATCTAAAGTCGGGTTAGATTTTCAAGAGTTGACTCATAATCCATGGCATCCTTGTATAACTTTTATCTTTTGATTGTGGTTAATTTAGGCTTGACTCAGCTTTTATTGGGGTCGACTTGAGTTCCAACGGAATTGCTCATGAATTTTTGAGGTTTGCTCTAGTTGTGCTTAATTTTCACTATTCATTAATATCCTGATATTGTTCAAGAGTTAGCTCTTGTTTTAGTGGGATTGACTAATCTAGTGGAGTTAACTCATGAATTTCTAGAATCGATTTATATTTAGGATATCTTTCTTCGCTTCTCTTTATCTGATACCTTAAGACTATTTAGGAGTTAGCTCTTTTTCTAATGGGGTTGACTCATCTAGTGGAGTCTGTTTATGATTTTTTGGGGTCAACTTATGGATTGTAAAATTTTCAAGAATTACATCCTAAGGTTCATGTACAATATCTTTAGCAAGTGATATAAATTTAATGTCTAAAAATATCTCCCAAGAAGGGGTTGTTCTTTTGTAAGTAAAATATTTATCTAAATATCTATATTTTTCTAAATAAATATTTTTTAAATAATATTTAGATTAAAAAATAATTTATCTATGTTTTTTTATGCGGCAAGTTACTTCGAAATCTATTATTCATATTCTTTTATATTACTACTTTTTTAGGTATATTATTAAAACTTATTCATATTTTTCATAATATCTCTTATATTTTTTAGATTTGAAGAAAGTTGATAACTGAGTTATTGAATATTAAATGATGAAAATATTAAAACTGAGGATGAAATATTTTAGATATAAAATTAAATATTACTTTACTAGCTCATAAAAAAATGATTTAGCTACTTTTTAGTGCATATAATTTTTTCTTATTTTATAGATAAATACTATCTATAATAAAATATATTTTTTATTTTAAAAATATAAAAATATAGATAAGTTAGTTAATAAAAAAATAAATTAATTTTTTATAATATTTATCCATAAATAAACTGTCAAGAAAAAAAAAAAAAAAAAAAAAAAAAAAAAGCAGCATGTGTGGCATTTCCTTAAAACCCAAGGTACCATAAAACATTTTCATGATATCTTATTTTATTTTTTTTCCGTGTGCCCTCTTCCTTCGCCACCAAGGAGACCTGCAGATAGTGGGCCCCACACTCTCTCTCTTCCGCGCTCCGCCGAATTCGTCCTCGGGATGAAATTCACCTCTATCGCTAGAATACTCGCTCTTCAACACCTCCAAAATCACTCTCTCGGTGACCGTTCTGACGAGATCTCTTCTTGAGAGGAATCCGAAGCTCCATGCTGTGGCCTCACGTAGGTAGAATCTACTGCTGAATTGAATCGATTAGTTTTCGATTGTTTCTGAAATTATGAGGCCGTCCTTTTATCTTGTTAGTCTAGGGTTTGGTTGGGTTTTTGTTGTTGTTTAATAAATTTTTATAATTGGTTATTGCAATTGGATGCTATTTGGTCTTTCATCCGCTGCTTAAAAGTTGAGGGAAGAAAAATGTAATTTTTTTTTGCTTTTTGGTTTTATCAATCCGAATTATGTTAATTGGGTCGATGAAGACTTTAATTTCTTGTTTTTCTCTAGGAATGGTTTTCTTTTTAAAGTCCCAATTGTCAGTTTGATTTAATTTTCTAATCTTTTTATCAGATTCATGGGTAAGCTGAATACTTCTGATGAACGGAGGTGATTTGTGTCTGTTCTGCGGTGTATATTCAATTTTGCTTTCGGAGATGCTCAACTTTTGGCCTCTCTAATGTCTTTTTTTTTTTTTTGTGAATCATCTGAGAATTGAATTGTCAGGTTGATAAGTTTGCAAGTTAATGTTATGTGTATATTAATTTGGGAGAAGATGAGTGGGTGTTATGGAGTTAAGTCTGAGGCGGATTTTAGAATTTTGATCCGTTCGCTTTACCATGTCATGAATTAAGTTCGCATTTGTTGCCCTTTTTTTAAGTTTCTTTTGATTTCAAACGTGAATCATTGTTCTTCTTCTTTTGAGTCCTTTAGTTTTCACCCTAATTTATGGAAGGAGGAGCAGATATAAGGAGGCCAACCATTTCTTCTTCGTCTTCTTTTTTTTTGTTTGGGAATTTTTGTTCATTATGCAAGGGAAAAGAAGAAAGTTATTTGACAATTCGAGAAGGGTGGTAGAACTGTTGAATTTTCAGAGTTCTGTTTGTGAAAATTGCAAGCATTTTTTCATGATATATCTTGATAGCCTCATTACTTTAGTGTACAGTCTAGATTTTGGAAGTGGGATCTTATTTTATGCGGTGCAGAGTTATTTTTAGGACTGAAACCGGATCGAATACGGATCGGATATCAGCATATCCATATCCATATTTGTTTTGTCTGACAAATACAAATACGGATATGGATATTATTTAGATGCAAAAATTAATATCCATATTTGTTTCAAACGGATACGGATACTATTCAGGTACTGAAAGTATGAATATAATCATGGATATAACTTAGATAATTAAATTTTATGCCTACAAAATTAAAGATATTACTAAATAGATGATAAATTAAGTTAATAACATATTTATATGATTGTATATTTTTGTTAAAAATTAATAAATATTATATAAAATTATATAGGATTACATGTAGATATGGATTGGATAGTCGTCTATCCACATCCATATCTATTTTTCTTTGACGATATGGATACGAATACAGATGCTAGTCGGATCCTCAAATTTCTATCTATATCCGGATTGATTCAGATACGAAATGGATCTAGATAGATAATATCCATACTACTTTCACCCCTAGTTATTTTTGTATGAAAGTTTAGGTCTTGGATTTGAATATATGCACAAGATATTTATGAGTAAGTTTCTGTTCCATATTTCATTGATTTCTTTTCACCCAGCACTCATCTATTGGCTGCTTTAGTTGATTTATATGACTTGAGGTGCTTGAGGTACTGGACTAGGTGATTAAATTTAGGATTTCTTATTTTTTTAGGTTTTCAAATTAGGTTTTACTGATATACCATATTGTGTATGTGAGCTCCATTTTCTTTAATTTATGTTGCTCTCTAGAGCCAAACATGGAGAATTCAGATTTCTTGGGCACAAAACTATGTCTGGGATTTTCTTATCTGCATTATCTGCTTTTCAAAAGTTATCCATGAATTCTCTCGATATCGTCCCACTGGTTTTGGGAAATTGTTGCATTTATCATTGTGAAACATGAATTTTGGGGACAGCTTTCTAAGATAACTGCATGCACGGATACAAGGTATAGAAGTAAGAATCTTGGTCTTGATGCCTGTGCAGCCCTGTTTTTTGATCTGATAAGAAGTGTGTCTTTTGTTAATACTATCATGGTTCTATGAATGAGGGTCTGCTTCATAAAAGATTTTGTGATTTCATGTATTTATCAGCAGTATTTATTAATCATGGTGTGTGATTTAACTCTCTTGCAGGTATCTTTTGTTTCTGTGGATCCATACTATTTTCATGGTTTGAGAATTAAAGATTTGATTCTAGGTTGTGAGCCCTGTTGAAACATCTCTTTCTTGAAATAAGTGAGCAATGATCTTTTCTCAAATCTACCAACACTTCTTTGTTCTAAGTTTGAAAATTAAATTGCTGCATACTGGAAAACTGGTTCAAAGTTATAGCGGCTTCTTCTAGAAATGGGAGTTTCAAGCTCTAAAATTGAAGATGACAAAGCCCTTTTGTTGTGTCGAGATAGAAAGCATTTTGTTAAACAAGCCCTTGATGGAAGATGCTCACTTGCTGCTGCACACGTTTCTTATATCCACTCCCTCAGAAATACAGGAATTGCACTTAGAAAATTTGTAGAGCCTGAAGCACCTATCGAGTCTTCCTTGTACACATCAACATCTGCAACTCCTGAGCCTCTTGCTCTAACTGATAAGTCTATTTCTCAATTTTCAAATTCATCTCCTTGTCTTTCACAGCATGTGGACGTTGGTGAATCTTTTTCTCCTGTTCCTTCACCTCTTTCTTCAGGACGGTTTCATGTTAATCATATGAAATTAGGCAGGAATTTTTCCACAACTGTTGAGGAGAAACTGCCCATCCCTGTCATAGCAACTCTGGAAACCTCCATGACTCCAAAACGTGTCATATCTCATTCAGATGAAAATTCATCGTTTGAATCTCCTTCGCCACCCCCTGGTACTCCACCATGGGATTATTTTGGTCTTTTTCATCCTATTGACAACCAGTTGTCTTTTCAAGATGGAAGGGAGTTGGACCATTGTTTGGACAATGCTGATGATATCAGACATCTCAGGGAAGAGGAGGGCATTCCAGAATTGGAAGAGGAAGCAGAAAAAGCCTCTACAAATGGACGGGATGATTTTGCAGATTCAGAAGATGATTTTGAACAACCGCCCTCTGAACCCTTAGTACGAATGTTTAAAAACAGGAATATAATTCAGAATCATCATTTAACAAATGACTCTGCCATTCCATCTGTGGAAAGTGTAGCTTCAGAAACTGAGCAGCAAAATGGGGAGAAGAACTTGATCGCTGATGGTATGCAAGGAACTGATGAAACCCCTGAATTGACACCATCAAAGATGGCATCCTCTGCAGTGACACCTATCAATGAGAAGGTGAAAGAACCTGCTCTAGAGATTAAACTTCAGTCAAAGGACTTCTTCTCATGCGTCAAAGAAATTGAAGATCTATTTTTGAAAGCTTCCGACTCTGGAAGAGAAGTTCCTAGGATGCTGGAGGCAAACAAAGTACATTTCCGCCCTCTGTTTCCTGAAGAAATAGGTCAGCACTGTACAGTCTTGAATAAAATTTTACGCACTGCTCTTCTGAAAGAACTTCTAATAAATTACATGAACAAAATATTGATAATCTATTTAAAGAAATAGCATAGTTTAAAGATTGAGCTATTTCTGGAAAATGTTTAATCTTTGTCTTTAGTTGTTTCCTTATTGATTGTTGGCTGAAAGCAGTTATTGAAGCATATCACTGAAGGAAAAATTGCATGCATGATCAAATAAAAACATAGTGCAGTGGAAAACAAAATTTTTCAATCTTACATGCATGCAAACAGATCGAGATTTGATCTTGATCAATACCAGATCAATTTTGCATGATTTGTGATAAGGAAATACGCAAAAAATAAAATAGGAAGGCGATCTCATCACCTTGTGCAGGTAGAGAAACTCCGCTTTCCGATGATCTTCTGAATGAGGTCCTATCTTCGAGCCGTTCAAGTATCTGGCCTCTATAGGTATCTATCGGATCAGATCTTGGAATGCTCCTCTCGATGCCCTTCTTCTTCAAGAAGGCTTCTCGATGCTCTTGATTTGAAATTGAAGGAGACGAAGCTGACCAACCATTGATTGTTGCGCAGCCTTCTTCGGATCGTTTGCATCTTCCTCCTTCACTCAGGATTGGATCTAACTATGAGATCCTCTCCTAGGATGGGCTGCCCAACACCTTGGGTGTGGGATCTGGTGGGTGTAAGGGATGGAGAGAGAGGAAGGGTGGCATAGAGATTCAAGAGAGGCTAGGGCTTTGCTACTTTGAGATTGTCTATTAAAATCACATGACTAGGGTCTCTTAAATGGACCTAGCCACCCAAGAGTCCCACATCAATTCTTCTTGCCTTTTAAACTTGAATCCAAATTCAAAAAAAATTCTCTTATCATATAAGAGGATGACAAGAGAGGGACGCCCAAAAGGTCGGCAATCCACGAAAATTTATCAGCCCATAGTAGTTACGCATATTCCAAGGGAGGATTAGATGCCATCAAAACTTTGGGTCCAGTCCTTTTAGTTTTCGTTCATATAAAACAAGAGGTTAAGCCCTCTCTTCCATTCGATGGGGTGTTCTTATGATGTGTAGGGGTGCTGCGTGTTCGTCCTTAATCAGAAACCCAAAACTTACTTTCTGCAAAACCCTAGATCCTGAAACCCTAGGATTTATTGTGCATATTTTGTTTATGAACCCTACTTAATTAAGAATTAAGTTTATGGAATATTAATTAGGTCTAAAATTGAGAATTTTCAGATCTAAGACATATTCATAATACTGGGTTCGGGCTTGGGTAGCTCAATTAGGTCTAAGCGGTTGATCAAACCGAATCAAGAGTTGGTTAGATGGGATCAACAATGCTTAAATTGACCAGCCTAATAGGATTAAGTCTGGGTCAAGATCGAGTCACGATCAAGCAAGACCTAATTAGGCTCAGAGGTTAGAGTCTGGATTGTAGGCTAACCCAATTGGTTCTGACTCAACAATTTGGTGTCTAAGGTAAGTTTGGCACAGACGACCGACTGGTTTTTAATTGGAAGCTACTCGACCTGAATGCGTTCTTGTACGAGTTAATGGCATATTCCTTCCACCGGTCTCACTTACCTGGCCATATCTGTTGACACAGTTCTGATCTGAGGTGGTCAATAATCCGAGCTAACCCATGCCACTAGGTTAGTCATAATTGTTATGACTAAGCCAAGTCTAGTTTAATGAGACCTGAATCAATTCTCCCTAAGAAAAGATTAAGTCTGAGGTCTTCCACCATTGTAGATGTGCGGGCCCTTCCCGGGGTTGATTGTTCTCGGCTGGATACAGTGGCTCAGTTGCACCGGAAAAGATGCAACCATGTCTATTAGGCATTGGATGCTATGGGCTGGAGGATGAGTTGGGCTCAATATTCTGGATACGGTGAGAGACTCAATTAGGAACCCAGTCTATGCAAATGGTGGGTCTGACTTAACTAAGGAGTGGATCAATATTCCGGATACGGTGAGATTCATGAATTAGAGACCAAGTTTGGGTGCACCATGATTAGAGAATCATTGAACAAGAGTTGTTCACTCATTGGCTAACCCATCACCAATAACTGTTAGGTGAGGTGATGAGTCAGTTGGTGAGACCGCACCACCCACTAGAAATCATTAATCGTGGAGATTTTTCGCATCTCTACAGAGGGAGTGTAGGGATCCGAGAAAATAGTGGGAGCTAATTTGTTTAAAAATAAAATCCCTAAACAAATTGGTCAAGTCAAAATTACAGTATCTAACTAGAATCTTTGACTCTCTACAGGAAAAATGTCTGCGTCCAACCCATTGGCACGTATCCTGGACACACATAGACTGACTGGACCCAATTATAAAGATTGGCTCAGGAACTACAAAATTAGTTTTGGGTTCGAGAAGTTAACCCATGTTTTGGACCAGGACCCTCCCACCTTACCAGCCTCGTCCATCCACTGAACAGAGAGCGTCTCTGGAAAAAATGGATTAGACGAAGATAATAAGGCCAGATATTACATGTTGGGCTCGATGTCTGATGAGCTCCAGCGCCAACATGAAGATATCGGGACTGCTCGCCAAATGTTGGCTCACCTGCAGGAGATGTTTGGTGAACAGAGTCGCGCAGCCAAATATCAAGTCACGAAATGACTTTTTAAGGCTAAGATGCGTGATGGGCAGTCAGTCCAAGATCACTGTCTGACAATGATCAAGGACATGGAAGAGCTTGAGAAGCTCGGTGTGAAGTTGGACTTGGACCTGCAGAACGATATTATTCTGCAATCCTTGACTGATGCATATGGGCAATTCATCATGAATTACCACATGCATAAACTTCAAAATTCCTTGGCCGAGTTAATGAATATGCTGGTTACCGCTGAGCTTTCTATGAAAGGTTCTAAAGGCTCAGTTCTTGCTATGGAACGGACTTCTTCCAAAAGAAAGTCTTATGGAAAGAAAAAGAAGTCTGTGAAAAAGCAAAAGGTGGAAGGATCAAAGAAGAAGAAGGCAGAAGCCGAAGAAGAAGGCCGATGTCAAAGGAAAGTGTTTCCATTGCAACAGCGACGGCCATTGGAAGCGGAACTGCCCTACTTACCTGGCCACCCTGAAGAACAAGAAGGAAGGTCCTTCTGGAGGTATGCTCGTTATTGAGTCTAACCTTACGGTTTCTTCTGCATCCAGTTGGGTGCTTGACTCTGGTTCTAGTGCTCATCTGTGCACTTCTATGCAGGGTCTTGAGGATAGCAGGAGGCTGAGGGATGGAGACATGATCCTACGCATCGGTAATGGAGCAAGAGTTGCTGCAGTAGCCGTGGGAACATACCCTCTTCGATTACCATCTGGTTTAGACTTAGTTTTGAAAGACTGTTATTATGTGCCTGCAGCTAGCAGGAATTTGATTTCTGTTTCATGCTTAGCACAAGAAGGTTATGTGATCACCTTCTTTAAGGACCATTGTAACATTCTTTATGAAAGAAATAAAATTGCAAATGGTTTCCTTATTAATGGTCTTTATCAGCTACATATTGATGTACCTATGTTCTAACTATCGAGCAAAACGTGAATGCCAAACGACCTAGGGATAGTCCAAACGACAGATATCTATGGCACCTGAGATTAGGTCATATAGCAGAAGATAGGATTCAACAAATTGGAGAAAAATGGGCTATTGAGTCCATTGACTTTCGAGTCATATCCAACTTGTGAATCTTGTCTTCAAGGCAAAATGACTAAACTCCCTTTTG